>JARDYH010000008.1:32215392-32727892 GCA_029215795.1 Anniella stebbinsi
TCAAGGTGCGATAAAACACTGGTGTGATGGAGCTCGTAGATCTATCCAAATCAGGTCACCATGAGCATCATCAGATGAGCATTTTATCTCATGCTCGCCACTGCCCACGTATGGATGTTTGCATGTCCTTTAGATGTTGTTGTCCGCTTCCCATGTGCCTCCATCTCCTTATACTAATTTTTCCATCGCGAAATAGACCCCTTTTAATCCGTCTCTTTTTTAAAAAATATGATTGTTCTGCTATTTCCTGCTGTGTGCAGGAAAAGCAGCACATGGTCGTTGCTGCTTCCTCTTTCTCTCCCTGTGTAAAGAGACCTTCGCTATTGTGGGGCAGCAGCAGGAGGCCATAGTGATGGTAGGGAGATGTGAAAATCCACGTGTCTGATGATGCTCCATAAGTCACTGGGCATTGAATTCCATGGAGTTCTATGGGCAGTATCCGGTGGTAGCACAGTGCTTGTGTTATTGTGTTAGCATACTAATGGTTGTAGTGCAACGTCAGCAGGAAACCAAGGCCATTTCTACACTGACCATTTTTTGCAGGACTGTCCCTGGGTCATCCCTGTGTGTGAAAATGATGCACAGGGCCTCCCGGGGGTGGGGGGCAGGCACAGGTTTTCCCCGGGATAAGGGATCCCAGGAATAACCCAATACTTCCTGCAGTACCAGTAACGTCCCAATACTGCAAGAGGTGTGGGCGTCCGTCCCACATGGTGCACACTTACTCGTGAGTAAGCAGGCACCAGAAATGGGCATGGGGCCATGCCATGTGGCTCTGTTCCCATCAAGAGAGGGGGGGAAAGCAAGTCTGCCATCCCCAAGATGGTGGGGGGCAATTTCAGGTTTGTTTGTTTTTTGTTTTTAAACCTTACCTTTTTGTAGGAGCGCAAGTAAACTCTTCTTGGATCCTTTGAAAAAAACAAAATGGTGGGCATGACTGTGCAATGGTCCGGGAATGAATGAATGAATTGTTTATTTACGGTCAATAAACCAACACAGTAATCAATTTACAAATACACAATATTATAACACTCCTGTAAACCCACAGTTGATTCCATTAAAATATTAAAGCATTATTTGCCCATTTGCAACCTAAAATGCATAGCAAGTGAAAGAAATTTAGACACCTGCAAAGTGATTTGTTTATCTGTACCCCGCAAGAGGATTGTCTTTAAAATACTCATGGGGGGACCTGTAAAACTCTGGGTGATTGGAAATATCAAATCTCTCCTAGCTTCTATATAGTAGTTGCAACAGAACAAGACATGTTCAATAGACTCAACTTCCAGCTCATTACATGGGCAGCATCTATTCACCAGAGGTACTTTCTTATATCTACCCTCTAGGACTCTGGATGGGAGAACATTAAATCTTGCTAGGGTGAATGCCCTTCTATACTTAGGGACTGTGAGCCATTGTAAATATCTCATTTCACCTTTTTTGGCTAAGTCAGTCAGTCCTTGTGCGAGAGGGCAACAGGGGCCTTGTGCTACTCCTCTCATCTCTTGAAGGTCAGTATCAGATAATGTCTGCTTGATTAAACATCTCACACTCCTTGCCTCAAGGGCTAACAGAAAAGAGGGAGAAAAACCCAAAGTACAGATTCTCTGTACTATCATCTTGGTCCAAGGTGATTCATAACCGTCCAATAAGACCTGAGTGACTAATGAGTTTGGGGTAAGAGAGTGGTAAAGGCGGAACCAATATAATATGGAATGTGTCCATGCCACACATTTCACGGATCTCATTCCTGTCTCCAAATTTAGGGCAGCACCAGGAACACACGTTGGGACTCCCAGGATTGACCTCAGAAATTGTGTTTGGATGTTCTCGAGTGATCCTTTGAATGTAGGAAACCTGATCTGGGCCCCATACAGCATCTGGGCCACCAACTTGGTTTTATATACTCTGAGGGCTGCTGGGGGGAACTTACCTCCCCTCACTAAAAAAAATTTCAGTAAGGCTCCCGCTGTTTGTTCCGCTTTGGCTTTGACCTGTCTGCTATGCTTATTCCATTTTAAGTTATCTTGAAACCATAGGCCTAGATATTTGTACGATTCCACCTGTTCGATTTTTCTTCCACCCATCCGCCAGGAGAACCTACATCTTCTCTTTGCAAATACCATAACCTTAGTTTTCATATAATTAATCTACAATCCATTTTCAGCACAGTAACTCGCAAAACCATTTAGTAATCTTCTAAGGCCCAAGCGGGTTCGTGAGATCAGGACCTCATCATCCGCATATAGCAAAAGAGGCACCCTGACTGGTCCTATCTTGGGAGCATGAGATTGGATTTTGGCCAGCCAGTGTGGAAGATCTGCCAGATATAAGTTAAATAGGGTTGGGGCCAGGACACATCCTTGTCTCACTCCCCTACAGTTTACAATCTCATCCGTAAAGTGACCCTGTCTGCTGTATCTGACTGACATAGAAGTGTTAGAATACAGGGATTTAATTAGAAATAGTAGTCTGGGTTCAATGAAAGCTGCTCCAGCTTACTCCATAATCGGGATCAAATTATGGAATCGAAAGCCATCTTAAGATCAATAAACGCCACGTACAACTTCCCTCCCTTTGGAGCTAGATGTTTATATACTAGATGGGCTAAAACTAAACAGTGGTCATTGGTTGAACTTCCAGCCTTAAAACCTATCTGTTCTATGCCCAGAATATCTTTTTCCTTGATCCAATCCCTCAGTCTAAGATTTAAAAAACTGGCATATATCTTGCTTATAATAGACAGCAAACTGATAGGTCTATAGTTGGCCGGGTCTTCCTTTGGGCCCTTTTTATGTATTGGAATTACAATGGCTTTCCTCCAAGCCGCAGGAATCAACCCTGACTTGTTTATGAGGGTGAAAAGTGACGCAAGCAATGATCCCCACCAGCCAGCATTACACTTCAACATTTCAGATGGAATCCCATCCGGTCCGGGTGCTTTCCCTGATTTCAGCTGATTAATTAGCATCTCTATCATACTTGGGTCAACATCTGGCCATTCGGCAATATAAGGTGCTAGAATGGGATTGTCAGTTTGCACCTTGTCAGCATCAGCTACCCCTAACCTACCAAAGTAGTCCTCCCAAACCCCTACTGGAATAAGACAATCTTGGGACTCACTTCTCCTTGAGCAGCCTTTCGTTACCAGCTGCCAGAATGTTTTGGTGTTATTAAGTAGCATAGCCCCAATCAGCAATTCCCACTCTCGTTCCTCCGCTTCACTTTTTTTTTCTTTATAAGCTTTTTATAATTTTTCTTTAGATGGTAAAAAGTTTCGGGAAGATGTTGATCATTGTTTATTCTATATGAATGATACGTATCCAGAAGCCTTTTCTTAGCAATTGCGCACTCCCCATCGAACCAATTTTTACCATACATTTTTTCCCACCTGTGTCTTTTGGGGGTTTTATTGTTGGCATTAAAGTCATACACAGGTTCTCTATTATTTTCCCAAATGCTGCAATGCCTTGATCAGGGGAGCTAGTCGATGTGAGCTGGTTGATGTTACTTCTCACTTCCGTTGAATCTAATATCTGCTCAAATCTGTCTCCCATGTTATTTGTCCACCTTACTCGCTTAGAGCTGATGGAGAGTTGCTGATTAGACAATATGGGGTGACCTTGTTCTTCCTTTAATATCCCAACCATTGGTAGCCCCAGCTCCAAAGGGAGATGGTCGCTTACCAATTGTTCTGCAACTCTGAAATAATAGTTCAATTTCCCCAGAGGTTTGTGTACCAGAATATAGTCGATTACACTAGATCCTCTGTTGGAAATATAAGTGAATTCTCCTCTTTTATCATCAGATGAACCTCCGTTTAAGATGGTTAGTTTATGGTTATGTACAAATCGAAGGAGACATTGGCCAGCATAGTTAATTAGAGAATCCTTCAATTGACGTTGGTTAGCCTTAAAAGCTCTTTTCCCAATTGCGTTTTCTGAACTGCTGGCTTCAGGATCTATAGTGTGAGTTCCTGTCCTTGCATTGAAATCCCCTGCTAAAACAGGGCAAGCATGTGGGAACTTAGCTAAAAGCTTTCCAAACAGCCCCTCTATTTGGCACCAGTTAAGTGTAATATTTTCTTTACTGGATGATGGTATTAGGTATATATTGACCAGTAATAATGTCATCTTAGGATCACCAATTTCTAGAATCAATGCTTGAGCCATTGGATCAATGTTCTGGTGCTCTACTATTTTGATCTTCAGAGAAGAGGAAATCAGGCAGCATAGTCCCTGGGAGTTTCTGCCCCTACCTCTAGAGACCAGAGCTGGGATACAAAAAGAGATATAACCATTTACAAATATTTTTTCTCGGCACCATGTTTCTTGCAAGAGGATAATATCGAACAATGTTACATACTCTATAAAGTTTTTTTCCCTTAGATTTGGAATCCCAGCCAGCAACATTCCATGACAGCAGTTTAAGGCAATCAGTGTTATCCCTATTAATTAGTCAGTCTAATTCTATAACTTCATCTAAATGCCCTTTAGCGTTGTCCTGGATGCAGCCATTTACTGGTTGGCCTAGCCGTCTCCTTTGGTTGACTGTACCATTGGGCTCTAGAGTTTCAGAGGGATAATCTTTTATATGGGATTCCAAATCTAAATCTGTACCCATTGGGTCTGGCTCTACAGAGTTCATAAGTTCTGGTTAATCAAAATTAGGACCTCCATTCCTTCCGTTTTGAGATTTTTTCAGAAATCCCTGCTCATTATTTCTATTGGGGATAATTAGTTGGCCATTTTCCTTGTCACTATCTTTTGCTGTCCCTGGGTAACTGGCTCCTAAACCATCACTTGGGAGATGTTGATGATCTTGCTCCAGCAGCCGTTTGTCATGCTTCGGTTGACCGCAGGTCCCACTTAACCCAGCTTCCTCTGAGAGTGGATTCGTGGAGTTAGTTCTAGTCTCTTCTGCTAGCCCAGTATGATGACAGATTTGGGATGCCAGATAGTCCCTAAGGGCAGAAAATTTAGCTAAAATCTCCTGTTGGCTCTTAAGTGGTAGAGCTCCAAAACTGTGAATCAGATTGAGTTCTTCATTCGTGAAGACCTCATTGATCGAATTATCAACTGTTGAATAATTAGAGCTTCCCTTCAGAGTAGACGTTCTTGAGCTCAGTTCCACCAGGTGAGATGAATTTTCACTACCTGACATTGGGTTTGAATCAGTTAAGTTCCCTGGCAGTGTATCCCCCTGAATCTTGGTAACGATTCCTCGCAACCTCAACATTGGGGGGAAGCCTTATTGATGAAATATCTTCTTAGTGCCAGCCCATAGCCCTGTAGATCTGAGTTACAGTGGTAGATAGGCAAAGTTACTTCCTCTGTGGCAAAAGTTACTATTGCCCGTGCCAATTTATAGTTATAAAAAACATAATCCACGTTCCGGATAACAGCAGGGTCCACTTGGATAGTGTCTGCTAACAATATGCATAGATGCTCTGCTCGTTCACATTGCGATAACGACCCGATAGGTTTAGGATAATTTAATAGGACCAATATACGTTTCATTAGTTGTAACTGCCAGAAGTTCCACCTACTATTGTAGAATCCAGGCTGTTTTAGCTCTTTAGTGCTGATTGTCCAAGAGGCCTCCTTAAATTCCGGTTGGCCCCGTATGCTAGTACTCTCTAGCTCTTCATCAGCCTCCAGCGAGTGTTGTAAGCCTACTTGCTTTGCCTCGGAGGATCGAGATGCTATTTCTCTCTAGATCCCTAAGGCGCTCCTGCTTTTGGTCCTTTGAGGACCCTTCTTTTTCCTGGTTCTATCCTTCTTAGACGGTTCCTCCATTAACTTGAAAAGATTACCATAATTCATTTTGACAGATCTCTTTGACTTGGCTGGTGTTTTTTGATTTTTAGTTTTTTTCATACAAATATGTGAGGTCTTCTTTATTTTAGATTTAATTTGACCTTCATTGATTGGAAAGTCATCATTCTTATTCTTGGGGGTCGGGTGAAGCAGATGATCCGTGTGTGCTCTATTCCCCCCCCCTTCCATTTGAGTCGTATTCAAATTGCCATGGTTTACATCTGCAGGTGAGGGGCCATTTGTTGAAGCCTGACTGGAGTTGGTTTCCACTTTTGAGATCTCTATTGTCAGAAGAGTTAAAGTAGTAAGAAGGTCCTTACTTTCAGACAAAAACTTTCTGATGGAAATAAGTTCATTTGCCAGGACTGAAAACAGTTTCTGAGTTTCTCCATACGAACCCAATAAGGAATCTGTGGTTTTTAGTATAGGGTTTACAACCTCCTCTTGTTTTTGAGTTGGGCTAGAATTGAAGATGAAATTTTGACTGGCCTGTTCGAGGTAATTTTCCCCTGCCTCTACTGGGCTCATAGATGTAGTTATGATTGAATTGCAATCACATCGAAGAGGCGACAGATCTAACCGGTCCTGCTCCCTTCCTGGTGAATTAGCCACAGCTGCTATTTCATCAGCTAAGCTACTGTGGCCTCCCTCTGTAAGCCCATAAACCTCTGCTTGCATTATGGAATGAGGTCCTAAAGACCAGTCCAGAGGCTGCTTTTCCACTACTGGTTCTATATGTCGCTTGGAAATTACACGTGTGAAATTGGTAATTTTTAATTGCTTATGGGTTTTCACATAAGTTTCAACATCTTTGACTATCGGAGTTTGTCCCAGCTCCTTGTAGCCTTCTCTTGTTAAGACCATCTTAGCATTTACATCGGCAAACAGCAGTTCCAGAAAGTGTCCGGTTGTTATCCTATCAGGTTTAATTTGTCAACAGTCTGTCTTTAATCGTCAGTTGGGCACCATCTTCCAGATACTGTCATTGGGTCTAACTAGAGAGACTATGTAATTCCTTGGATGCCTTTACACACAAATGGTTACAATTGCATGCTAATTGCCAATCATCAGTTAATTGATAATCAACAGTCAGCTGTTTAAGCATAACTGATTTAATTCTTGCCCTTTGTCTTTTATCTTTTATCTTTGTCTTTGTCTTACTTTAACTTTATCTTTAGCCTTTAACAATACTGTGACTGCCGACTGCCTGTAGCAATTTAAATCCTCACTTTTAAGACTACCTTGGGCGGGCAGAAGAGCAGAGACAAATCAACGGGGGGGGGGAGCCGTTCTTCACTGTGGGGTGGTGGGTTTTCTCTTGCTTTCTCTTGCTTTTGATCTTACCGTTCAGGTTTCCAGAAGAATGTCAAACAAAACCGCCACTGTAGTCAAACACTGCAAACCCTCCAGAACTTCTGTAAATATAAAGTTGACTCCTAGTTCAAAGCAGCGAGCTGAAGGCAGAGCTCTCCTCCCCCATGCTCAGTAGCCGGAAGTCAGTCCCAGGACAGAGTCGCAATGGCCCGGGAAGAAGCTGGGTCATCACATTTCCTAATATGGAAAGAGGGGGACTATCCCAGAAGCAGGTACGTCTGGTATTGTCCCCCCTCTACATCTGTAGGTAAAGAAAGTCCCTAAGTCCGATGCCTGAATTGACATACCCTATGATCAGTGATGATGTTGTACAATGTCATAAATTGTTCATGCTTACAAATAGGGATGCCACTATCACCGGGAAATTGGGCCCTTTTTAGACTTACCATCATTCTTCCCCAGCCACACACACACATCTTGGCTTGCATTTGCACACTGAGTTGCAGGTCTCTTCTGGACATCCAAGAAGTTTGGGATTTTTTTAAAAAATGCATGAAGAGTAATTTGCACAAATTGAGGCTGCAATTTGTTTAATTTTCACAAATTGCATCCATAATTTTCAAGCTGGATTAAATATACCCCAGACAGACATTTGACATCCCTACTTACAACTTATCCTCTAAGTACCCACACTTTTTCTTAATCAGCAAATATATCCCATGTTGCCCTTGTCCTGTGTTGCTTTATGAATAACTGAGCCATACTGCTAGAGCAGGCCACCCTCTCACTGTTTAATTAACCCATCCTGCCAGCAACTGATGTAATCCCAAAGGGGCCCAGTTCTTCTCAGGCTTTGGCTGAATCTGATGCACATCCCTACTTCCTACCAGACACAGCATTCTCCAAGCAATGATAGTTTGGGAGGTACATCTCTAATATTTTATGTACAGAGTGGAGAAGCAATGTCCAAAATATTGTAGCAAGTGAATGGGATCATGCTATTTGTTCATATGTGTGTGTGTGTGTGTGTGTGTGTGTGAGAGAGAGAGAGAGAGAGAGAAGTGAGTTTTGAAAAATGTTTATATATGAACTATAAAAAGCTGAGATAATAATAGACATACTTTGCTGTCTTGAGTAATGATATTTCCCCTTTATAGCAACTCAACTTCCTTGGCTACAGTTACTATTAATTTAGATACATCACTATATGTGAGGAAATAATTTTGGCCTCAGAAGATTCATTTTGTCCCCTCTGCTCTTAAGAGTAATTCTTTTCAATCCCCACAACTCTTGCATTAGACTCTCGGGAATAAGACTCTTTAAGTTCCGTAGAACCATTAATATATCTCTTTCACTAACATTTCAAATGTCTATTATCAGCATTTTTATATAATCTCCAGACATCATGGTTTGCTCAGAAGAAAGAGTGAAATTTGTGGTTACACTTTTTTGCAACATTGCCTTGAGCTGATGATGGAGAATTTTATCTGAAATGGAAATAAATGTACGACTGAAAAGGTAAGCTATATTGTAAGATTTTATCCTTTTATATGCTTCATCATTCATTCATTCATTTCCCTTCATCACTGAATATTTTTTGTAGCACAGGGCCCAGGTGATGTAGTAGTTGTCTGTAAGTTGGGAAAACTCTCCCCATCTCCTGTGTAGGAGACCATCAACATCTATACAATAACATTACGGAGTTGTTGGATTGTGGTAGTATATGATAAATTCTATCACACTCAAGAGATTTTGTCTCTTGAGTGTATTAGAATTTATCATATACTACCATAATCCATGATGTGGATGATGATCATAATTATGATAATTATGATCAGGAACATTCAGAAATAAGAGCTAATGTTGTGTAGTGGTTTAGAGTGTTGGGCTGGGACTTGGGAGATACAAATTCTAATCACCACTTGGCCATGTGACTCACTCAGTGACTTTTGGCCAGTCACTGACTCTCAGCCTAACCTACCTCACAGGGTTGTTGTGGAGATTAAATGGAGAGGAGGAGTACTATGTAAGCTATATTGGTCTCCTTAAATAGGAAAAAATGGTGAGGTATAAATGTATCATCTAAATTTGTCACATTTAAGTCTCCTTGAAAACAATTTGACTAGTTATTCATAATTTAGTTTTCACATTGATTTCAGTAGTATCTAAGTGCAATGTGCTTTGGTTGAATTGACTAGGGATGTTCAAGAAACTTGTTTGTGCTCAGTAGATAATACGAAGGTAGATAACTCAATGGTCTGACCAACTGTTGGACTCGATGCAACGGATCTTCCTATGTTTCCATTACCAAAGCACTAACTGGGTTTCTGTTTCACAGAATTATTGGACTTGTTCTTCTTCAACCACTGCACTAAATGACCTGATATACTAGGACTAGTGCTGGGACAATATTTCCCCATTTCAACAATACTGCACAGATTGGGACTTTAGCTTGGTGTGTAGGGAGACTTTAAGCCTTTCACACACACACACACCTTCCATGCTGTGGTCTCAGTCTAGCTCAGGCTCCCCGGGTCTCCAGTTTGCATTGCCAAAGTGGCATCTAGTTGTAATGCAAATTGCAGCCATAGAACAAAAGGTTAAATCTTCCTACCCAACATTCATGCCATTCCACCCTCAAAGAATTGGCAAAGGCTGGATATGGAATGCACAAGCAAGGGACCAGATGAGTCCAGGGACTCTCAACGCCTTTCTGAAAGCAGATATGCAGTGCAAACCACACTCACAGACACACACAGACACAGACACACACACACACACACACACACACACACACAGAGCTTCTTGCTCTTCCTTTATGAGTGGTAGGAAAAGGACATGCAAGGATCATGTTTCACATGTCACAGTGAATGAACAAACTCTATGCACATGCATTAAGATGATTGTGAGAATCTGGCCCTATCCAGCAATTCTCCTCATGGGAGAAGAAAGCAAGGATGAGCTTGCTAGCTCCAACCCCTCCCACACAATTCTCACTGCTTTGTATATGTGGAGAATGACTGTCTGCAGAGGACAGCCTAGGGATTGTCTATACAAAGTCGCATTGGTGCCTTGAGCCCCCCCCCCCCCATCCTGCACTTGCGCTCCTACCAGTTGTCTCCATGGCAAGGAACGCATGTGTGGGATTTGCAGCTGAAGGAGTAGCTGCCCATGCCACTGCACCCATGCTGGTGTGCCCATGCACCCCTGCAGAAGTGCACATCATGGCACAGGTGGTGTGGGGTGCGTCTGTGCTCCCCCACATTTTTAAAAATCTATTTTTGAAAAATATTTTTACGTTCATGTGCTTCTCCTGCATGCTCATCCTTCTGCAACACTGGAGAAGTGTGGAGGCATTCCAGCAGCCATTTGGTTTGCTGGCCCACCCCTTCCTACCCTTCCTTCTCCTGTCTGGTGCTGGCAACCAATCAGGGGTTGCTATTGGCCAAGACATGCCTCTGACGTGACATCGGAGCAAGGTGACAGATGGCAAATGTGGGTCTGCGCCTTGCTCACAGGAAGAAGTCATGGCAGTTCCCCAACTTTTTAAAATCAGAGCTTCAGGGGAATGCCCTGGGATGGCTCTATGATGGCTGCTGTATCATAGAAATGACCTGTGAGCGGGGAGAGTAGGGAGACGTGCCCTGTTTCTATTGGCAGGCAGCCTTATGGTGCCACCGGCCAGAGGTGGGGTGGAAAAGCCTTTATTAGGTGGTCGCGCCCAACCCCAGGCACCTCCTTGTTTTTGCGGCTCCCTCCCTCCCTCCCTGTATGCAGTATGGACTTTGCTGCTCACCCATTTGGGGCCAAGTAGGCATTTTTGACTCATAGTCTGATAGGCATGGACTATGAGTTTTTTCGCCTACTTCATACTGTAAGTCATGGGGAGAGTGTCTTAGGAAAGAGTAATTTGTGAACGGATTAATTGGTCATATTGTTAGGCTGTTAGTGTGGGCACAATTAGAGGAAAGGGACGGTGATCATTCTGTGGCACCATTTCGATGACAGGCGATGCCCGAGGCCTTACACTGAAGGTTGTGCAGCCCCAGTGGTGGGATAGGGCACACTTGTGAGGCCAACTCAACTCGCTCCACCCGGCGTCGTGCAGTCCGGGGGGGGGAGAAATGTGGGATGGCCTACCCTCCCCAAAAGGGGTATGGCCTGAGGGTGGCGTTCAATAGACTCCACTCATCAGAAATAGAATGTTTTTGCCCGATATACCGTATTTCATCGAATCTAAGACGCCATCAAATCTAAGTCACACCTTAATTTCAGGGCCACCAATAGGTAAAAAGCTTTGCGTCGATTCTAAGACATACCCTGTTTTCAGACATGTTTATATTTTTAAAAAGTGCATCTTAGAATCGAAGAAATACGGTAGGTGGTAGCAGGGCCCAGGCGAGGGAGGAGTGGTGGCAGCGGCAGTGAGGAGGAAGAAGTGGGAAGGCGAGGGAAGGGAAGGGCATGCAGAGCCGGGTGGAGGTGGCCGCGGCCGTGTGGGCCCACATGCACACACCCCCCGCAAGCAACTCGGCCTCCCCACTCACCTCCATTACTGCCCTGGTCCTCGCTGCCAGCACCGTTTGCAGCGGCCTCATAGGAGCAGGTAGTCTTCGATGTGCCCTCCCTGCTCCACAAGCTGCTTAGGAATGCTGCATCCCGCCCAGTGTTTATCAAGCCTCGGAGGCTCTGCTTGTGCCTTCGCTGCAGCCTCCGCCCTTTCATCCCTGCTGGTCCGGGGAGGGGGGAGGGGAGGGAGGAGGGAGGGTTGTAAAAAGCTAGTGATTGGGAAATCCTTCTCTCAATCGCTGGCTTTTGCTTACAACCCTCCCTCCTCCCTCCCCAGGACCAGCAGGGATGAAAGGGCGGGGCTGCAGCAAAGGCACAAGCAGAGCCTCCGAGGCTCGATAAACTCTGGGCGGGGTGCAGCATTCCTAAGTGGCTTGTGGAGCAGGGAGGGTGCCTTGAGGACTACCTGCCCCTACTTTGGAGTAACACCATGATTCCAGGTTGGGGAGCCCGCTGCAAGCAGTGCTGGCAGCGAGGACCAGGATGGCAATGGAGGTAAGTGGGGAGGCTGAGTCGCTGGCGGGGGGGCGCATGTGGGCCCTCGCCACCATGGCCGCTGCCTCTGCCCGGCTCTGCACACCCTTCCCTTCCCTTCCTGCTTGTCGTTTCTTCCTCGTCCCTCACCTGGGCCACGCTGGACTCACTCTTTCTCTCTCACCCCTTCCTGGGATTCAGTGGTGGTGGTGGTGGCAGGGAAGGTCTGGAAATGCAGCGTTTCTATGAAGTAGGCCACAATCCCGCATGCTGGCGGCGAGAACTGGGGTGCAAGGGAGGTGAGTGGAGAGGCCGAGTTGCTGGGGGGGCATGCAGATCCCCTTTGTGAACGCTCCATGAGTGGGTAGGTGTAGATTCAAACGCATTCCAGTGCTGGAGAAAACCGGCGAATCTAAGACGCCATCGATTCTAAAACGCACTCCATTTTTACAGAGGTAAATATGGGGAAAAAAGTGCATCTTAGAATCGAGGCAATACGGCAATGCCTAGCCTTTTATGCTGGTGTAGAATAGGGCCTGCCTAGTCTCCCTTTGCAGATTCTCAATAAATGTGGCCCATAATTTGAACCATATATCCTTCTGTCATCTTGTAATTTTCCCCTTTTGCCCCGCAAACCACCTATACTTAAAAAAGATATTTGGGAACACTGTCCCCCTAACCATGGAGAACATTCTCTGAAATTCTCCCCTTCCTTGAGAAAGAAGTAGAAAAAATACTGCCTCTCTTGCAGGGAGGGATAAAGTTCCTGAATACAGGGGGCAGGATTTGGCACAGCACTAATATAAACTTGCTGCATGAAGCGGTGTGGCATTTACCAGTGCATAATCAGGAAAATGCTGAGCAGGAGGAGTTTCATCTCTCCCATCCCTTCCCTGAGAAGCATAGTTAAGATAAGGTATTTGCCTTTAACATGTTTATGCATCTCTCATGCAACTACTTGGTGCTCAGGATCCTGTTGTAATAAAGATTCAGTACAGTTCTTTAACTTCCATTCAGAATATAGACAGTGCCATCAGAATTAACTTAAACTATTTATTTTAGGGTAAAACACAATGGAGGCAGAGGCTCAATTCGGACAACACGTTTAACAACTGTGGGTTGTTGCTTCAACAACCCATTGCATTGTTAAACGTGTTGTCTGAATTCAGCCACACAATGGAGCAACACCCCACAGTTGTTAAAGTAAAATCTGAGATGAACAACTCATGTGCGAGATGTTGGGGGATTTTACAACTGACAAACGTGTTGTCCGAATTGGGGCATTGTTGAAGCAACAACCGTGAGTTGTTGAGCAAGGAAAATCAGAGAGCAGAGTGGCAAGAGAGGCAGAAAGTGGGCAGCCACTCAAGCACGCTCACAACAGAGCCCCGGCATCGCCACCATAGCAACCAGGATGCTCGCCTCCCCCACCAGGCAGCCTGCACGGAGCTCAACAAGGGGTCAGCTCCTGCAAGCACTCACGCAGGGTGCCCAGTCAGCTACCCGAACAGACAGGGAAGTGCACCAGAAGGGCACTACAGCAAAGGGGGGAGGGGGAGATGGAATAAGCAACAACCCCAGGCACCCTTGAGCACGGGGCAGCCCCCCCACACCAAGAGGGAGAACAACACCCCATCCAGAGTAGACCCCTACTGCACTGCCACCTCCACCCTCGCATCAACCAGAAGGACAAGGGCAGGGGAAGCGGCAACCAGAGAGCCCCCCTTCATCCGCCCAACACGGCTGGACAGCGAGCCATTGCCGGGCCCCGAGAATCCCATTGGGGAGTGTCGCGCCTGTGCAGAGGTGTCCCGGGTGCATGAAAGCATCAGTGCCTGGATCTCGCTGCGCTACCTCCACCCCCTGTGAGTGTCGGCTGTGGAGTCCCATCTCTGGACTGGCATCCCTCCCTGGCATGCTGCCCCTCTCCACCTCATCCCCTTGGCACGTTCTGTACTTGGCTCCCTGGGGGTGTGGCCTCGGCCGTCCCCTCTTAACCACTGTGCCTTCCAGCCGCCTCCTCCCTTCCCGGGGGCAACTGTCTTTTCCGTAGGTTCTGCCCTGGCATAGTGGTGCCCATGTGCCTTATTGCCCAAGTCTGGTCTCCCTGCTGAATAAAGTTTTCTACGCCACCCCACTCTCGTCTTCTTTCCTGTGTGTGTGGAAGATGCTCTAGGAGGGAGGTGGGGGGTGGGGGGCTGGGGCATGGGTGCCAACGTTGGATTTGCAGTGCTGGGCATGGGGTGCGACTGTTGTAATGGTGCTGCCGTTCCTCCTGGCTGCCTCTTTGCCCGAGGCTGCTGAGTTCCGCCCACTGACTGAGGTGGCCAATGGGGTTTGGTAGGCGGGGAAAATGGCGGCCGAGCTGTCAGTCAGAGCTGAGTACGCAATCTGCAACCGGGGTGGTAGCCAATTCCTTGCAGCCCCTGCTGCAGTGTGTTGTCTGTAGATCGACACCTTTTTCAACAACCGTCAGTAGGTGAGTCAACAATCGAGGCTCGGCGTTTTGTCCAAATTGTGCCATAGAGTCTCTTAAATACACTCCACCATCTCAACGGTAACAGCAAACTACAAGAAGTTATTTTCAGACTGCCTCGAGGAGGCAAATGGTCCCTCCTTTCAATATGAACTCTTCATTCCCCAGAGTTCATGTATTTTACCAGTGAACCTTACAAGTAGGGCAGGCACAATACTGAACCAATAGGCCTTCTATATTTACAACTTACAAAATGATACACACACACTCACACTATTACCTGGGTATATGTGTGTAAATGAATACATCTGTCTTTCTTACTTCAGAAACACTCACTTCTGAGCAGAGGATACTAGTAGCATTTTATTTATTTTTTGCTTTACTCCCTCTCTTAATCCATCACATACGTTTCAGCAATAGGACTGTTGTCCTCATAATGTACATCAGACATTTTCACAAAAGATTAAAATAATAGATACACACATACACACACATATTTTTTGTGAAAATGGCTGATCCACAGTATGAGAGTGCTACTCCTAAACGGTATACCATTGGGGGGCGGCAAATTTGATATATATATATATATATATATATATATATTCCAAGTGCGGTATGTATGGCAATTTTAAATAATTCTGTTTAAATTTTGAAGAACTGTAGACCTCACCAGATTGAATAAGGATGTTGGGTTTCAAATAGTTATCTAAACAGGTGTCATTTTTACAAACAATATTTTTTTTTAGCTTGTAATGGTGGGGACTTTTGTGTGGCAAGAAAGGGCACTTCCATGTCTGTATAATTACACAGAGACAGAGTTTACTTTCATGAGTGTTTCAAAATTAACAGTTTTGAGAAAGTATTTTTCATATCTTTGTTTCTCATGCTGTAGATGATTGGGTTTAATAAGGGTGGAATAATAGAATACATCATGGTAAATGCCAAATCTAGATGTGTGGATTTGTTAGAGGTGGGCCTGAGATAAGCAAAGGATGCAGTAAATATAAATATGGAGAAGACGATAAGGTGAGGTAGGCAGGTTGAGAAGGCCTTTTTCCTTCCCTGAACAGAAGGGATTTTCAGCACAGCACTGAAGATATGTACATACGTTACAACGATGAAGATAAAGCAGCCTAACATAATGATGAAACTAAAGAGAACAGTTCCAATTTCAATGCGATATGAATCAGAGCAGGCAAGCGTAAGTAAATGTGGGACTTCACAGAAGAATTGATCCACAACATTGGAGCAGAAAGAGTTTGCAAAAGTCCCAATGGTGTGTAATATAGCATTGAGAAGACTGCTGATCCATGCGCTGGTAATCATTTGGGTGCAGGCTGTCCTGTTCATTATCATTTCGTATTGTAATGGATTGCAAATGGCAACATAACGATCATAGGCCATGACTGTCAACAGGGCAATATCAGATCCTACAAAGAAAGTAAGGAAGAGGACTTGAGTGACACATCCAGAATAAGGAATGTGTCTACTGTTCATGACAGAATTGAACATGGACTTGGGGATAATGACTGAAACTAAACCAATGTCCTGCATGGCCAAGTTCATCAGAAAGAAGTACATGGGAGTGTGTAGGTGGTGGTCGAAAGCTATAGCAGTGATGATCAAAAGATTCCCAGATACAGTTACCAGGTACAATACCAGGAACAAAAGGAAGTGTAGAATCTGCAGTTTCCTGACTGCTGAGAATTCAAGGAGTTGAAATTCAGAGACAGAGGATTTGTTATCCATTTTTCTCAATAATTACTAAGATATATGCCAGACCTGGAATTAAACAGAATGATAAATGTTAATATTATTCAATCATCAAAGACCCTGGTGATTTAAAAGGCCAGAAGATAAGCCTTTCATATCTTGGTCCATACTCCACAAAGACAGGAATTTGGAAGATGAGCCCCATGATCAGTTATGATATTGCATGATGTCACAAATTGTGCATGCTTACAACTTACCCTCTGTGCACCCACACTTTCCCAGGGTTTCTCAGTCTCAAATCTACTGGATAACCCAGTGAGCACCCCACAAGTGTCGCAGGGTCGCCCGACCCATTAGCAAGTCTCTATTTTCATAAAAATGCATCTCAGAGTTTTCCGGAAACATAATTTGGAAATGGTTGCTGTGAATGGGCCATTGATGCAACATTACAGGTTTGAATGGACCCATCCTATGGCTGCAATTTGTATAAAATTACATTTCCAGAAACATTGAGCCACCATTTTTATTCAAAAACAGTGGCTTGCTAAGGGGACGGGTGTCTACCAGGTACTCATGGACTGTTTAGTACTTATCATATGTATCTGGTCAGTGGTGACAGCTCTGTGACCAGGGAGTGGGAGTCTGTGTAGGCAGGAGTCCACTGGACTCCACCCCCTCTCAGAGGCCCAATACATCCCAACCATTGGTTCCATATGTACAATACTACAGAATCTGGATCGATCAACTATTTGTTAAGTATAGGGATGATTCCAAGAGGTGGTGTGATGCACTTGACACAGTGACCAACCGAGAAACCATTTGCGCTCCCAGTTTTCAATCATGGTATATTTGCAATTAATGGGTTCAATCCACATTTTGTCATTTTCATTCCATTGAAAGCAATGGAACATAGTATTGTCTTGACTAACTGAAATTAGTCTTGGCTGAATTCAGGGGAATTTCATTAATTATCCTGTCTAGATACATTGCAAGTTATTAATAACATCTTTGATCCCCTAACAATGGTCTATGTGAAAGAGTTCCACCCCAAACCTAATTCATTCTCCCCCCCCCCCGCATGTGAAAGTGAAACCTGAAATAAATAGATGATTGAAGCTTTCCCATTTTAAATGTGATTTGGCAAAACATGAGGCTGAAAAATATGCCACTTTAGATAACCTCTCCCATTATACTTGCAGCATTCATTTGAATCTACAGTTCTGCAATCTTTGAATTTTAAAGGGAATAGCCAAAAACATTTTTCGCATTTCGTGGCATAATACGATCAGGATTGCTGGGATAGTTGTCCTTCTAAAGTACAGAGTAAGGCACAAAGAGTTTTGTTCAAGAGCTACCTTTACATGTGAAAGTATATAAAAAAAGGTTGTGCTTATCTCCCTTTGCTCCTCACATCAGGACATAAGGAGCTGGCTTCTACTGAGTCAGACCATTACCCTATCTAGCTCCGTGTTGTTGACTTTGATTAGCAGAGGCTCTGCAAGATTAGCTCTAATGTGGATTAGCACAAGTAGAAGAAAATTTCGCTGTTTTAAAAGTGATTCCTTTAATGACAAGACACCTGACAATCCACAAACACAAATAGAACATGTTTAACAAAAGTAGTGTTTGCCTTCATCCTGGTGAAGCTAACCAGGTGATCACTACAGTGATAAGAACATAAATTGCTTACTATGTTTCTTCATGGAAAGTATATTTCAAGATGCAATTTCTTCTCCAGCCACTTAGAGCATTGTGAAACCTCCAAGCCAATTCTCATTTTCTTCTCTTTTCCGTTTGAAACTAAGACATCCTCTCCCTTTCTTTATGAGACTATCAAAAGTTTTACCCTGCAGTACAAAACTGTTACCATGGGGCAGATTATTATTAATATAAAATTTGTGTCCCTTGAGACTTGGTCTCAGGAATCGAACAGAAATCAGCAATTGTGCTCATGGAGGTTTTTTCTCAGGTGTCCAACACAAAAGAGAAAATAAGGCATATGGAGGAAAGTTAACTTTTTGTTCTGTACGTTCATCTGCTAAGGGTAGCAGTGAGTAACTGTATCAGTTTAGGTACATCAGAAGGAAAAAGGGGAACTGAGAACTAAGTTCTTCTCCAACACAGTTTCACAGGTATTTACAGGTACATCTCCAATACTTCTATTATGTAATTTTTATATACATATACTTCTATTTAAAGTTTAAGATGAGAAGTCTCAGTGTAAAGTATAACAGCACTTAACATTCTATTCAATACATGGTATGTTCTTCAAGCTAGTGGCATATCACTAGCTTTTACCTTTACTGACCCCAAAGCTTCCAATTCAACAAAAATTTTTGTAAGAAAACATTTCAAGCAACCTAGGCTAAATATGCACTACTGTGATACAGCAATATTGGAGTACACTGATAACTGTTAGGGCACAATAAGCCCTACACACATGCCCAGCCCTGCTTGGGTGGTGGTGGGCTATTGTGGGTCGGGGTGGTGGACGAGGTGTGGAGCGCCTCTTCCCATCTTCGTATTGTGGCTTCCAGGCTTTTCAGCACAGAGATTGTGCTCAAGCGGTGGAATCACGCAGCGGGGAGAGGTGTAGTGGTGGTCTCTTTTTTTTTATTATATACTTTTTATTAATTTCAACAAAACAAACATACACAATACATAATATAAAACAAACTACCACCCTCGACTTCCCCCATGCACCCCCCCCCACCGAGACCTTCTCATAATCATTCATCCTCCTTCCAAAATTTTAATGATTCTTTTGAAGGCGATTGTCCCTTTCCCGATCTTAAAACATAATCCAAAAAGGGAGTCCATATTTCTCCAAAATCACTCTTACTGGACATTCCCCTCATTATTTTCATTTTACAAGTCAACATATCATTCAAAGCTATATCCCAAATTTCTTTATACCAATCTTCTATTATATAACTTCGTTGCCCTTTCCAATTTTTAGCAATCATTATTCTAACCGGTGCCAGGAGGTTGTTTACCAATTCTCTATTTATTATATGCTTATTCCTACTATCCCATATTGCTAGTAGAGCTAACTTCGGGTTTAATTCCAATTTACTTCCAATTATATCACTTATTTCTTTAAAAACCCTTTCCCAAAATTTTTGTACTTGTTCACAGCTCCACCACATATGAAAATAGGTCCCAACCTCCTGACACCCCCTCCAACAATTCTTGGACACTTTTTTATCTATCTGGTGAAATCTTACAGGTGTTAAATACCATCTCCAAACTGTCTTATAGTAGTTCTCCTTAATTCTAATCGACAGTAACTTTAACATTCTTACATTCCATATCCTCCCCCAATTATCTTCATTAATTTTTTCCCTTACATCTTCTTCCCATACCTCTTTTATAACCTTAAGTGAGTCCTGAAATTCTTCCTCTATTAATATTTTATATATCTCACTAGTGAGTCCTTTCTTAGCTCTGGCTTCTTCTTTTTTTCCTAATTGTTCAATTAAATCTTCAAATCTAGTATTAATTCTACATTTCTTATTTTTTAACCTCCATTCCTGTGTCCATTTTACCAATTGCAAACACTTGAACCACGCTATCTTTTGTCCTTTAAATAAATCTTTAATATACTCACTATCCTTCATCTTTTCCATCCAATTCCTTAGTTTAATAATATCTTGTTCTTTCAGTCTCGCTTCTATCTCTGGTTTTAATACTTTTGGGAAGTTTCCCACTACTACAACTGGGGCGAGCGGAGAATCCCCTGGTATCAGTTCCCCTCTATACTTCTCCCAGATCATTAATATATTTTCCAACAATGGGTTGTCCAGTACCTTCAATTCTTTCTTTTGCATTTTAGTAAAAAATATATTTCGCAATTTACATTCTATCTCTACTGTTTGCGATTCCAACCATTCCAAATCTTGCTCCCCTAAAATAGCATGAATAACATATCTTAACTGATTAGCAATATAATAATTCTTAATATTCGGAAGTCCTAAACCTCCTTTCTTTTGAGCCTTATACCATAACCCCTTATTTATCCTAGCTCTTTTATCCCCATTACAATAAGCATTAATCATGTTTTGCCAACTTTTAATCTCAGCTACTGAAATTCTAATAGGTAACATTCTAAACAAAAAATTAATCTTAGGTAATATCTTCATTTTAATAACCGCTATTCTACCAAACCAAGAATGTTTTAATTTTCTATATATCTGTAATTTCTCCCCTACCTCTTTTCTTAACCTTACAAAATTAAGTTCCTCTATTCTTTCTAATTCTTTATCTATATTAACTCCTAAATATCGTATTATATTTTTATGCCTTAATCCTAACTTAGCTTTACATTTCTCCATCTCTTCCTTATTATAATTATACAACATCATTTCTGACTTCCCCCAATTAACTTGTAATCCTGTAATTTCCCCAAATTCTCTCAAATGTTTCTGAATCATCTCCCCACTTTCTAGGGGATCTTCTATTGTCAGTAACGTATCATCCGCAAACATATTCACTTTAATCTTATAATTTCTTCCTATCCCCTTTAATCTTTCATCTTCCCTAATTAAATTTGCTAAAATTTCTATAACTATTGCAAATAAAATCGGTGAAAGTGGACATCCTTGCCTAGTTCCTCGAGCTAGTGTTATTTGTTGCGTTAACCCATCATTAACCATTATTTCCGCTTTATTATTTTTGTACATCTGGTTAATCACTCCCATAAATTTATGTCCAAACCCAAATGTTTTTAATATTATTTTTAACGCTGGCCATTCCACGCAATCAAAGGCTTTGAAAATATCTAAAGCTAATAATCCTGCTTTTAAGTTCCTTTTTTTAATAATATTTATTATATTTATAACTCTCCCAATTAAATTCGGCATTTTCCTACCTACAATAAATCCGCATTGATCTTTTTTAATATATTTAAAAATAAATGTACCCATTCTTTTAGCCATTATTGCTGAAAATATTTTTGCATCCTGATTTATTAAAGATATTGGTCTATAAGATGCTGGATCCGTCAAATCCTTGCCTGGCTTCTGTATTAACATAACCATGGACTGGTCTCATGATGGCGGAGTCATTCCTCCTTCTATTATATTGTTATATAATTTTTTTAATCTAGGTATTAAAATATCCTTAAATATTTTATAAAATTCCGGCCCCAATCCATCGATCCCCGGAGACTTACCTCCTTTTAGTTTTCCAATAATTCCCTCAATTTCTTTCTCAGTAACCAAGGCTTCCATACACTCCTTATCTTGATCATCCAGTCTTATTTTCCAATTTCTTTCTACATATTCCTGAATCTTATCTTGTGAAACCGCCTCTGAAGTATATAAATCTTTGTAAAATTCCTGAAAAGTAATTAATTTATCTTTCATTAAATTACATCTATTCCCTAACTTATCTCTTATTGTCCCTATCATATTCTTAGCCTTCTCTGACTGCGTGGATCTAGCCAGCATCTTAGAATTTCTGTTATTATATTCAAAAAAATCTCTCTTTAAATATAACAAATTCTTTTGAACCTGTTCTATTTCTTCTTTCTCCAATTCCTTTTTTTTTTTGCTTGAATTAGGGCATATAACCGCTTATCTTTTGACTCTCTCAATCTTTCCTCTAAACTCTTTATCTCTTTATCATTTCAGAATGATAGGTCCAGGCATTTGATGGCTATGGAATTTTTAGATTAAATGTTTCAAAAAATGTTCCACAGAGGCCAGGTCTTCCTTTCCTCCCCCTCCCGCTTCCCGCGAAGAAAAGGAAACACTGTCTCGTCTCGATCCCTTTGACCCTTGCTAGTATCCATTACAGGGCTCGTGTCTGCTTTCCTACTTTCACTTTGTACTCAAGCAGACACGAGCCCTGTAATGGATACTACCAAGGATCAAAGGGATCGAGACCAGAGTGATCCTTCCTTGCACGCATGGCTGCAAAACTCAGCTAGGCTCAGCCGTTCTGCTTGAAAAGTGAAAGTAGGAAAGGAAACACGAGCCCTGTAATGGATACTACTAGCAAGGATCAAAGGGATCGAGACGAGAGAGTGTTTCCTTTTCTTCGCGGGAAGCGGGAGGGGAAGACCTGGCCTCTGTAGAAATTTTTTTGAAACATGTAATTTAAAAATTCCATAGCCATCAAATGCCTGGACCTATAATTCTGAAATTTCTGACACATATCTACCCCTAACCCATCTACAAAGTGAGCAATGTTCAGACTTCTAACTTTTAAAATAAAAAAGTTATAGGCGTTTCTTTCCTCATTGTTTCAAAAATACCTTGCCACCACATGCCTGGACCCAGCTGTCTGAAATTTTACACACATATCAAGCCAAGTGGTACCTGTAATGTGCCCATGTTTCCTGTTTGTATCTTCAAAAATAAAAAAGTGGGAGGCGTAACTGTATTTACCCCACCACTACCCATTTTTCTAAAATTAATTGCCACACAAGGCAAGCACCTACGTTTCCGAAATTTCACACACATAGGTCCCAAGGTACCGCCTACAATGTGGCAAAGTTTCATGTGTGTAACTTTAAAAATGACAAAGTTATAGGCATTCCTGGGTATTTATTAAAAAATTAATTGCCACACAAGGCAAGCACCTACGTTTCCGAAATTTCACACACATGGGTCCCAAGGTACCACCTACAATGTGGCAAAGTTTCATGTGTGTAACTTTAAAAATGACAAAGTTATAGGTGTTTCTTTCCTCATTGTTTCAAAAATTAATTGCCACACAAGGAAAGCTCCAATGTTTCTGAAATTTCACACACATATCAAGGCAAGTGGTACCTGTAATGTGCCCAAGTTTCCTGTTTGTATCTTCAAAAATAAAAAAATGGGAGGCGTAACTGTATTTACCCCACTACTACCCATTTTTCTAAAAATTAATTGCCACACAAGACAAGCACCTACGTTTCTGAAATTTCACACACATAGGTCCCAAGGTACCCCCTACAATGTGGCAAAGTTTCATGTGTGTAACTTTAAAAATGACAAAGTTATAGGCATTCCTGGGTATTTATTAAAAAATTAATTGCCACAAAATGCATGCACCAATCTTTCTGAAATTTCTCACAGATAACTACCCCTAACCAGTCTACAATGTGCCCAATTTTCATCCTTCTATCTTTAAAAATGAAAAAGTTATAGGCGTTTTTGTAAAACAATACTTGGCTATGGGAAAAAGCATTCAAAATGGCGTCCGATCCGGATCGGACCTCATCGGATCGGATCGGAGGTTGTCCGGATCGGATCGGATTGGATCGGATTTTCCCGATTTTGGGTCGGATCGGATTCGGATCGTGGATCGGATCCGATCCGATGCACACCCCTAATATTAAAATCTCCTGCCATCACAATGTTCTTTTTCCCTAAGTCTCCCGCCATATGAAATACTTCTTTAAAGAATTCAGTTTGTTTCCCATTTGGGGCATAGACATTAATCAGCACGAATTCTTCCTCTTCCATCGTACAGTAAATTATAAGGATCCTTCCATTCTTATCTTTCTTTATACTTTGAATATTAATACCACATTTCTTCGATATTATTATTGCCACACCTCTCGCTTTAGAAGTACCAAATGACTTTTCATACACTCCTACTTCCCTCATTCGTAACTCATTAACCCCTTCCTTTATCTGATGAGTTTCCTGCAAGAAAATTATATCTATTTTTTCTCTTTTCAACAATGTTTCAATTCTTCATCTTTTAACCACCGTTCCTAGCCCCTTAACATTTAGAGTTGCACATCTCAATTTATTTTCCATTTCTTACTTTCACCCATATCATTAATTTGGTCTCGGTCAGTGAACCACATACCCCCCTCCCTTCCCTCCCCCCACACATACCCCCATTTTTACCCCCCTCCTCACCAGTCATCTGGGCACTGGCCCCAATTAATTTTAGAACTCTTCAGGGGGGGAACCCGGCCCAACCCTCAGAGCAAAGTCCGATCCTCCCCTCCTTTTTATTTTCCTTTCCCCACTAATCCCTTATCCTTGACTGGATCCTCCAACCGCGCCTTCTTCTTGAACTATTTCTCCCCCATCGTTGGCATTGATTATGCCCAACTTCTCCAGCAGCTCGATTCCCTGCTCACACAATGTCACTCTTTCTTGCTTCCCTTGCCACATAAATCTCAAAAATACTGGATAACCCCAGCTGTAAGTTATCGATTTCTTCCTCAATGCTGCTGTACACATTTTGACACTCTTCCTCCACTGCACGGTCTGCGGGGAAAGATCCTGATAAATTTCAACTGCTGTTGCTTGAATCTTTGGTTGAGCTTGTCGTCTAATTGCTTGCATAAATTTTTCTTTTTTGTAATAATTTGCAAATTTAACAATTATATCCCTTGGAAGCATTCCTTTACGCTTAAAACCAACTCTATGCACCCGTTTGAGATCAACATCATCCCAAGTCTCGTCTGGAAGTTGTATTCTTATCCATGTCAAGATTGTATCTCTTAAATCTTTTAAATTCTCTCCTTCTTGTTCCCCATATTTTCTTATACTAATATTTGCACGTCGATCCCGATCCTCCATAGCAATAAGGCGTAGTTCATGTTGAGACAGCTGCTCTTCCTGCTTCTTACAAACTCCAGCCAATGCTCTAGTATCAGTCTGCAGCACCCCAACATTCTTCACCACTTGCGTTAAACCTGTCATAAGCTCAGTCTGCGTATCATTGATGCGCTTAGCCAAGCACTCTTCCAAACCAATCAGCATATTTTTAATATCATCCTTTAACTCATCCATTGGGTCTGGCTGACCTCCTCTGGTAATCTTTGGAATTACTGCTGGCTCTGGCATTTGTGACGCAGAGCCTTTTACAGGAGATTTCTTTCCAGTCTGCTTATCTGGCATATTTTGAGACTCCAAACGCGACAATCTCTGCCAGGTACGATCCGATCCACGCTCTTTTGACAGTCTAACCCAGGCGGGGGTGGGAATAGAAGGCTTCTGCTGTCTTCTCTCCTTCTTACTCATAAATTTTCCCCTCCGCCCGTCTGCCTGGTGACTCTTTCTTACCGCAGCCAGCCAGCCTAGACTTCAAATTTAGTGGGGGTTAACATTCTTCCTCATCACATATATTCAGTTCTATTTCATCTCCGTCTCCCTCCCAATATACTAATCAGCCAGTCTGCCTTATATCTTCAATTATAAGTCCATAAATTACCTTGGTAATGGCGTCCACCTTCTTTGTTGTCAGTCCAGTCCAGATAGTTTCACTTTTGCAGCCAGGAACTTGCCACTTTCCAGCTCCCACTCAGTTGATTAATCACTTCCAGTCAATATAACATGCCTTTTATTACTCTCCAAACACTCTACTATAAGGAATTAGTGCTTAAATTCAAAGCTTTTTGAAGGAGCTCCGAAGATCTACGACTTTACCCCGTCTCGATCATGGCCATGCCCCCTAGTGGTGGTCTCAGCAGTGGTTTCAGCTTGGATGCCATGGCTTGGCTTGGGCACAGCAGCACAGGAACCTCATCAGAGCAGCGAGCGGTGGCAATAAGGATCCATGAGGTCATTTCGACCCAGGTTTGGTAAGAGGACCAGACGGTCCTCCTTGTTGTCTCGCAGGTCGCCTGCTCAGAATAGAGCTATGTTAACCACACTGTTGGCCTAGTTGGGCAATTATCATTTGCATGGGGGCTGAAGAGCTAGCATTCATGGTGGGCTTACCCACGCTTCCGTCCCTGGCCTGGGCCAGGTCAAGGCCCATAGCAGCAGGGGGAGAGGAAGCATCCAGCTGGAGCACAGGCCTATTGCCTCTTTGCTTGGTTTAAAGTGTGGCCTAGCACCTAATTGATGCAGGGGGGGTATATTAATCCTGAGCGGAGGGGGGCCTGTCATGCAGTGGTCCTAGCATGCTAGGATCATACCCGGTGTCCAAAGCACAGTGCCAAGGCATTGTGCTACTCTGTTCAAGGACATAATATTTTTGTCATCTTAACAGGGCAAAGGGCCCTGACGTTATGGTGTGGAGGAGGTGAGAGTCAATATATAGCTGGAAATTCAGGCTTGGGTCCACCTGTAACTGTAGTGGGATTATCATACTACCTCTGGTTAAGCAATTAATTGCTTTCATTTGAAAAGGGCAAAGGGAAGGCCCCAGCCCCCTGGTTAAGCACCCCAGGGTCAGAAATGAATCTTCATTGGACAAAGGCGAGAATCCCAACATGGCATCTCATTTAGCCAGATTACAAGCCGTAGAATGGGAAAAAGGGATTATTCTGCCTAATCCCCCAAGTAAGGGGTCAGGTAGGGCCAGAGGGCACACTCTCACTAGAAGCAGACAATCAATAACCTATGTGTCACAGTTAAATTGGACATGATAGAGCAGCATCCAGCTTGGCATGTCAAAGGTCTGATGAAACTCTAGAGATGCCAATTCCAGCCAATATTTAGGCCAATCATCTACCAGCAGCTCAAGCAACTGTTCCAGCAGCTTCAGTTTCAATTCCAACCTTGCCAGGACAGCCTTGAGCACAGAATCAAGGTGAGAGTGTGACTTCCAAACAAGACATTCCTTTTCAGCCATGGGGAGCCCCAAATCATGGGGTTGGTTTCCCTGGTTGTCCGGTTTGGGCTGGCCGGCTGCAGTGAATGTGGGAGGATTGTCTCAGGTGGGGCCATCCGCACAACATGCCAATGCAGTGAATCATCCTGTCCACCCTAACCCCTCCCTCCCCCCTCGCGCTCCTTACCTGGGCCTTCCCCACTGCTGTCTGCTGCCATCCGCTGCTCTGAAGTACTGAGAACTAGGCTTTGCAGCCTAGTTCTCAGTAGAGCGAGGACGCGCCGGGTGATGATGTCACCCGGCATGTCGTAGCTCTACTGAGACCTAGGCTGCAAAGCCTAGTTCTCAGTACTTCAGAGCAGCGGACGGCAGCAGACAAGGCCCAGGTAAGGGAGGACCCCTCCCTCCCCCCCAACCCAATCCTAATCCCCTGGACAAGTAAATTGAGTCTTAATCCAAGGATGAATATATATACAATGATTATGTTATGTGTTTGTGCGTGGAGTGTGTGTGTGAGAGGGAGAAAGAGGGAGGGAGGGAGAGAGAGAGAGAGAGATATTTGGAAATCTGAGGCTTCATACTTTCAATTAACATTCATGTCTATAACGGGTTTTTTCTTTCTTGCTCAGTATATATGTTATCTTCAGGTTTAGTATCCCCTCTGGATGGGATTATGCCTGTCAAAGTGTAGTAAAATTCAATAACTTTGAATTTTTTCACATAGTTGAATTAAAATTTCAGGGATAATTGCTTCTTTTTATGGGATTGAGCCTGCCTAATTCAGAATGATAACTGCTGGGGAGTTTGTGCAAGAGCAGACTTGAATTTTTGAGGGCCTCAAAAAGAGGATACACTTATTGTTCACCAGTGCAATATTTTGCCTGTTTGCATTTGTGAAGGATCCTACCAAAAGGCAAACTGAAGGAATAATAATAATAATAATAATAATAATAATTTATTTCTTACCCTCCTCTCCATTTGGATTGAGGCGGGGAACAACAGCATGATAAAATACATAAAACTGATTAAAAACATGACACATTATTAAAACTGCATTAAAAAATCCTAAAACATCCTAAAAACATCCTAAAAATAACACACTGGTGAACTTTCAGTGAAATGTTTTAGGGGGGAAATTTGAAAAAAATCCTAAAAAATCCAGACTGAAACTTGGCTAATGATGTCCTATCATGTCCTTGGCTCATGATGAATCCTGAATTCCTAACCAAATTGTGATGACTTTGTCAAATTGGGGAGATATTGAAATTGAAGAGAGCTGTCTCTGAAGCAGATGATTCTGAATCTGAACTTTGGTGATGATTTGGGATTGAAAGGACACAGAAGTAAAATGGGCAGTTTACATGATCACCACCCCCACCATGTCTTCAATCAGCTTTGATGGGTAGCAGAGAATGGTACTGGTCATTGTGGATATTTAAATTGTGGTGGGCAGGTTCCAGAGCTTAATGTGCAAACCTGGGCAGGGTAGCTTGTCACCATGATTAACAAGGCACCCCAGAACCCTACTGCAGTTTGCAGCATTCAACCTCTCAGCTGGAATATTCACAACAGTGGCCGGTATACACCACAGCACCCTGTGGCTTATTTAAGCCATGGTGGGCACCAGCACTCATACAAACTGAAAGATCATGTGCCTCCAAAAAGTATACACTGATTTTTGTGCTACACACCTGTATACTTTGATTTTTTAAAGGGAATTGACAAATCTTTCCCCCCACCCCCATTTCTTGGCTGAAGAGGATGATGTTTGCAGGGATAGTTACCCTTCTACATTAGAGAAAGGCACAGAGAGTTGAATGCAAAGAGCCATCTTTACATTTTGAAAGTATCTTTAAAAGGATGTGCTCATCTCCCTTTGTTCCTTACATAAAGGACATAAAGTGAAGCCTTATACTGAGTCAGACCATTGGTCCATCTAGCAAAGTAGTATTGACATTGATTAGCAGTGGATCTGCAGGATTAGCTGCTATGGATTAGCACAACCAGAACAAAATTCTGTTTTGTTTGATTTTGTTTGTTATTTTTTTTTTTAAAAAAAAGTCTGATTCCATTCATGCCCAGACACCTGACAATCTATGAAACATGAATCAAACAGGTTTAGTACGTGTAGTATCTGCCTTCAGCTTGGAGAAACTAATCAGGTGATCATTACAGTAGTAAGAGCATAAATAACTTACTATGTTTCTTCATGGACATTATATTTTGAGATGCAGTTTCTTCTCCAGCCACTTAGAGCATTGTGAATCCTCCAAGCCAGTTCTCCTTTTCTTCTCCTTTCTATTTGAAACAAAGAGCACTCCTCCCTTTCTTTGTGAGACTATCAAAAGATTTACCCTGCAGTACAAAAGTGTAACCATGGGGAAGAGTATTATTAATATAAGATTTGTGTCCCTGGAGACTGGGTATCAGGAGTCCAATAGAAATCAGTGATTGTGTTCCTGGAGGCTTGGTCTCAAGAGGCCAACAAAACACAGAAAACAAAACATATGGAGAAAAGTTAACTTTTTGTTCTGTAGACTGCTAACAGTAGTAGCGAGATACTGGCTCTGTTTAGGTACATGAGAATGAAAAAGTGAAGATGAGAAATAAGTTCTTCTGTAACAAAATTTAATGATATTTACAGGTATGTCTCCACATATCTCTATTTTGCAATTTTATATAAGTATATGTATATTGAAATTTTAACATGAAAAGTAAGTTGCAGTGTAATGTATGACCTCCCTTAACATTCCATTCAATATATGGTATGTTCTTCAAGCTAGTGTCCTATCTCCAGCTGTTACATTTACAGCCCTCAAAGCTTCCATTTCAGCCAACTCGTTCGTAAGAAAATATTTCAAGCAATAGTTCATTGTGGCATATTGGCATAACCCTGAAACACTAAGTGAGGATATTGTGGTGCTAATACTGGATCTGAGCCCAAATGCCAACATAGCCACAGCCATTAGAGGAATAATTTGAAAAGTGGCTGATGTCTGGTCTTCCTCTAGGACATCCTCAAGGTATCAGGAAATAATATCAGTGTTGTAATTTTAGATTGCTGGAGAAGGCCCACATTTGGAACAACGAAGAAGGCTGGGATTTGGTAGAACATGTTCTCTGATTTTGAGAGATGTATCAGCATGGAGAAGAATTGTGAGGGGGCAGTAGAAAGAGCTATCTTATTTCCACTGATTTTTTCACATACATACAACATGAGAAGAGCCATGGTGGATCAGACGAGCCATGGTGAATCAGACCAAATGTCCACATGGGCCAGCACTCTGTTTACACAACCAGCTGCCAGCCAAGAACCCACAACAGGATATGAGTGCAACAACACCCTTCTGCCAATTGGTGTATATGGGCTTACTGCCTCTGATATTGGAGGTAGCACATAGCCATCAAGCCTAGTAGCTATTGATGGCCTTCTCCTCCAGGAATTTATCTGAACCCTTATTAAAGCCATCCCAATTGGTGACCATCACTACATCTTGTGGAAGTGAATTCCATAGGTTAACTGTGTGCTGGGTGAAGAAGTACTTCAATTTATCTGTACTGAATCTCCCACCAATCAGCTTTATGGTATGACCCCAGGTTCTAGTATTATGAGAGAGAGAGAGAGAGAGAGAGAGAGAGAGAGAGAGAGAGAGGGAGAATCTCCCTATCCACATTCTCCACACTATGAATATTTTGTACTCCTCAAACATGCAGCAGCTCAACTGGAGTTACATGAAGCAGAGAAGACTATAGTCATTTTAGACAATTAACCTAAAAGCCCCAAGGGCAACCACCTGCTGGTGATGAAAATGCTATAATAGTCCAAAGAATTTACCATTTACATCATTTAATGTTATCTCATAATCTTCTGCCTGAGGCAGGCCATTTCATCCTACTTAATTACTTAATGGTAGGGATGTCATTCCAAAAAGCATATTCTCTATTACTGCTATATCTCATTTTTGGGTTTTCTGTTCCACATATGTGCTCTGGTTTTTTCAAAATGCGACAATACTGAGAGTATCCTCTCTTGGTTTATGTGTCTGGTTCTCTTTTGGGATCCTCAGCTTTTTGTGTTGCATTCACTTCAGGGTAAGTCTCTTTTTCTCCATTCCAAGGTGTTCTGTCTTGCAGATCGTAAATGCTTTCTGTTTCTGTGGATAATAATAATAATAATAATAATAATAATAATTATAATTATTATTTATAACCCGCCTCTCCCTTCGGATCGAGGCAGGGAACACAATGTAAAATACAAAAATCACAAACAGCTAAAAATAATTAAAAAACAAGAGAAAATGCATCATTAAAACATCTTAAAATTCATCCGGATAGGCCTGCCGGAAGACAGCAGTCTTCATGACTCTCTTAAATTCATGAAGACTGCTAATTTGTCTAATCTCCTCCGGCAGACCATTCCATAGTCTGGGAGCGATGGAAGAGAAGGTCCTCTGGGTAACACCCGCCAGACTAGTTCTGGCTGGCTTGAGTAAGTTCTTCCCAGAGGACCTAAGTGTGTGGGGCGGATTGTACGGGAGAAGGCGATCCCGCAGGTAGCCTGGGCCCAAACCATGTAGGGCTTTAAAGGCAATAACCAACAATTTATACTTCGCCCGGAAACTGACTGGCAGCCAATGAAGTGATTTTAAAACTGGTGTAATGTGGTCACCCCTAGATGTACCGGTGACCAACCTGGCTGCCATATTTTGAACAAGTTGAAGTTTCTGGACTAGGCACAAAGGTAGCCCTATGTACAGCACATTACAGAAGTCAAGCCTCGAAGTTACCAGTGCGTGCACTACCGTCTTTAGGTCTTCCAACTCTAGGAAGGGGCGCAGCTGATGTATCAGCCGAAGCTGATAGTAGGCACTCCTGGCCGTCGCATCAATCTGAGCTGTCATCTGGAGTGATGGATCCAGGAGTACCCCCAAGCTGTGAACACAGTCTTTCGGGGGGGGTGTAACCCCATCCAGAACTGGTTGACACACCTCCAAACCCAGGTTGGGGCCTTTGACAGTGAGCACCTCCGTCTTGTCTGGATTCAGCTTCAGTCTGTATTTCCTCATCCAGCCCATTCCCGCCTCCAAGCATTTATTCAGAGGAGACACACTATCCTTAGCTGACGATGTTGTCGAATGCATAGAGAAATACAATTGGGTGTCATCAGCATATTGATAGCACCCTGCCCCATGCCTCCAGATGATCTCTCCCAGCGTTTTCATGTAAATGTTAAACAGCATTGGGGAAAGGATGGCACCTTGTGGTACACCACATAGCAACTCCTTTTCTGAAGAGCAGCTATCCCCAAGCATTACCATCCGGAACCTGCCTGAGAGATAGGATCAGAACCACTGAAGCACAGTGCCCCCGATTCCCAATTCCCCCAGGCGCTCCAGAAGGATACCATGGTTGATGGTATCGAAAGCCGCTGAGAGGTCCAAGAGTACCAGCAGGGACACACTCCCCCTGTCAATACTGAGGCGTAGATCATCCACTAAGGCGACCAAAGCGGTCTCAACTCCGTATCCTGCCCTGAAGCCAATTTGAAATGGGTCTAGAAAATCAGTGTCATCCAAGACTGCCTGGAGTTGAAAGGCAACTGCCCTCTCGATCACCTTGCCCAAAAATGGGAGATTTGATACTAGCCTGTAGTTATTAAGGTCCAGGGGATCCAGGGAGGGCTTTTTCAGAAGCGGCCTTACCACCGCCTCTTTTAAACATGATGGAAAGCTCCCCGCCCTGAGAGATGCATTAATGATATGTTGTAAATGTGATCTAACTGCATCTCCTCCCTGGACAACCTGCCAAGAAGGACGGGGAACGAGAGGGCAAGTCATCCTCCTCACACATCCAAGTACCTTGTCCACATCCTCGGTACTCACCAACTGAAACTGATCAAGTGTAACCCTGGAAACTCCACTGTCAGCCTCAGCTATAACAATGGCATCTAAGTCGGCTCTTATCCGAGAGATTTTATCTGAGAAATGACCGTTAAAGGCATCACAGTGAACTATCGAAGACTCTAAAATCGGATTCAGGGGAGAATCTGGGCAAGGTCCTGGAGCGGGTGGTTGCGAGCCAGCTCCAGGCACTCTTGGATGAGACTGATTATCTGGATCCATTTCAGTCGGGTTTCAGGCCTGGTTTTGGTACGGAAACAGCCTTGGTCGCCCTGTATGATGACCTATGTCGGGAGAAAGACAGGGGGAGTGTGACTCTGTTGATTCTCCTTGATCTCTCAGCGGCTTTCGATACCATCGACCATGGTATCCTTCTGGCACGACTGGCTGAGTTGGGAGTGGGAGGCACTGCATTGCAGTGGTTCCGCTCCTACTTGGTGGGTCGGCTCCAGAAGGTGGTGCTTGGGGAACATTGCTCGGCCCCGTGGATTCTCCAGTATGGGGTTCCGCAGGGGTCAGTTTTGTCCCCCATGCTGTTCAATATCTACATGAAACCGTTGAGTGCAGTCATCCGGAGTTTTGGAGTGCGTTGTCATCAGTATGCTGATGACACGCAGCTCTATTTCTCCTTTTCATCTTCATCAGGCGAGGCTGTGGATGTGCTGAACCAGTGCCTGGCTGCGACAATGGACTGGATGAGGGCTAATAAACTGAAACTCAATCCAGACAAGACTGAGACGCTGTTGGTGGGTGGTTCCGCTGACCGGATGGAGGGTGTTCAACCTGTTCTGGATGGGGTTGCACTCCCCTTGAAGGAGCGGGTTCGTAGCTTGGGGGTTCTCCTAGAACCATCTCTGTCACTTGAGGCGCAGGTGGCCTCAGTGGCACGGAGTGCCTTCTACCAACTTCGGTTGGTGGCCCAGCTACGTCCCTATCTGGACAGGGATAACCTGGCTTCAGTTGTCCATGCTCTGGTAACCTCCAAGTTAGATTACTGCAATGCACTCTACGTGGGGCTGCCTTTGAAGGTGGTTCGGAAGCTGCAGCTTGTGCAAAATGCAGCGGCCAGATTGATAACTGGAACCAGTAGGTTCGAACATATAAGACCTACTCTGGCCCGCTTGCATTGGCTGCCTGTATGTTTCCGAGCCCGGTTCAAGGTGCTGGTTTTAACCTATAAAGCCTTACACGGCTTGGGACCACAATACCTGATGGAACGCCTTTCCCGACATGAACCTACCCGAACACTACGTTCAACATCTAAGGCCCTCCTCCGAGTGCCTCCTCCGAGGGAAGCTCGGAGGTCGGCAACAAGAGAGAGGGCCTTCTCTGTGGTGGCTCCCCAATTGTGGAACGATCTCCCTGTCGAGGCCCGCCTGGCGCCAACATTGTTATCTTTTCGGCGCCAGGTCAAGACTTTCCTCTTCTCTCAGGCATTTGGCAATATCTGAGGAGCCTGGGTCTGTTTTGTTTTGTTTTTGTAGGTTTTTTTTTTTTTGTTTGTTTTTTTTGTTTTTTTGAAGTGTTGAAGTGGTTTTTAAATGTACAGATTGTGTGTATGTTGTATGTTTTTGCTGTTTTAATTTTTGTATATTGTTTTTAATTGTTTTTAATCCTATGTAAACCGCCCAGAGAGCTTCGGCTATGGGGCGGTATACAAATGTAATAAATAAATATATAAATAAATTCAGGGGAGAAGGTGCCTGGGTTAGACCCCTCACCATCCTGAACAGTTCTGCTGGACGTGAATTCGCAGACGCAATGCGTGCAGAGAAGAAAGCTTTATTCGCTGCACGTATTGCCACCCAATAGAAACGAAGATGTTCTCTATGTCGTGTCTTGTCGGATATAAGTCGGGTTTTCCGCCATCGGCACTCCAGTCGTCCTTTCTGCTTCAACTCCCTGAGGTCTTCCAGGGTACCCTATTAGAAGCGGGTCAGAGAGGACGTTTGGGGGCGATCGTGTCGATAGCCCTAGTTAAGTCTTGATTCCATCTATTGACCAGGGCTTCTACAGGATTGTCGATGATACCAGCCATAGAAACCTCCAAGCCTTTCGGGAATCCAGAAGGATCCATCAGCCTTTGATGGCGGACCATCTTAATAGGTCCGCCACCCCTGCAGGGGCGGGTGGTAGCCGTGATACTTACCCTGACCAGAAAATGGTCTGTCCATGACAATTCGGAGGTATTCATTACCTCCGCCCACAGATCCGTCTGTTCGGAACTGAAAACAGCATTGAGGGTGTGACCTGCTAAATGTGTGGGGCCAGAGACGAATTGGGATAGGCTCATGTTTGTCATGGATGCCATGAACTCCCGAGCTGCACCTGACAAACTGGCCTCGAATGGGATGTTGAAATCGCCCAGCACCAAAAGCCTGGGTGAATCCAACACCAGCTCCGAGACCAGTTCCATGAGCTCAGCCAGGGAGTCTGATAGGCAGCGGGGGAGCCGGTACACTAACAGAATCCCTAGTCTATCCCTTGCCTTCAGACTCAGGTACACACACTGGATGTGATTCAATTCCCGGACAGGATGTCTGATCAGGTTAAGATGGTTTTTGTAGACCACAGCTACTCCGCCCCCCCCCCCCGCCCACTTTCCCTCACCTGCTCACTAACACAGTACCCAGCTGGGAGAGCCTGAGCCCATGTCGGGCCACTGTCATCTCCCAGCCAGGTCTCTGTGAAGCAAGCCAGGTCGGCCTCCTCTTCTTTGAGGAGGTCATAGATTATGTTTGTTTTGTTTTTAACTGACCTGGCATTGCATAGGAGCAAGGAAAGGTTCTGTCGGTGGCCTGGATCGTTCCCTAAGATCCCCGGGTTAGCAGGGCGACTGGAAGGCAAGATGGGTGTTAAATATCTATCTCTCCTTCCCCTGTAACGGTATTTCGCCCTGCTATCGCCATATCACTTGCCTTTCTTGTGTAACCACTTCATACGACCTGGGTGCTACTTCGCGTCTCACTATACCTTTTATCCATTCCTTCTGGTTCAGGACTGTTGGTTCACTATTTACAGGTACACCTGGTTTTAGAGGTGGTAGATCCTTTGCTGTCCTATTGTACAGAGATGCTTGCCATCTCTGAATGTTTGTCATTTCTTCTCTGTATTGATCCACTCTTGTTGGCTGCAGAAGGTCTCCTCTCATTGGCAATAAGGTTTTGGTTCAACAGCCCATCAATGCTTGTGTTGGACTGGTGTGGCAACCCTGTGATGGTATATTCCTATGTGTCAGGAAGGCTAACCAAGGATAAGAGTCTGATAACACTGCTTTATGTAGCATTTTTTTTAGCCATTTTGACAGCAGATTCCACCTTGCCATTACTTTGTAGGTATGCTGGAGAGGATGTGTGGTGATCATACTCCCAGTTCTTTACAAATGAATGAAAATCCTCAGATGCAAACTGTGACCCATTGTCTGAAAACACTGTGTCAGGGATGCCATATCTTGCAAAATGCGCCTTCAGTTTAACAATGGCTGCCTTGCTCCTTGTGTCTGAGAGAGCATTGACTTCAAGAAATTGGAGTAATAATAAACTGTAAGTAGAAACTGCTTCGCCCTGAAAGTAAACAGGTCAATTCCAATATTTTCCCATGGTCTGATGGGCAACTCATGTGGTAGAAGAGTTTCTTTCTGTTGTCTATTGTTGCATGACTGACATATCTCACAAGGACTGAAGTTGTGAATTCATTCCTGGCCAATAAACACACTCTCTGGCCCTCCTAAGACAGCTGTCAATGCATAGGTGTGATGCATGTATTTTTTGCATGACTTCCTTAAGCAAGGAAACTGGAACAACTGCTCTCTGTCCTCTAAATATAATACCATCCTGTACACTGAGCTCATCTTTGATTAGGAACTATGGTTCTGCTCCAGATGGTACCTGACTCTTGTCCTCAGGCCATCCTTTCAGAATTGCTCCTTTGACTGCCTGTAGCTGGATGTCTTTTCCAGTACCTTCTTTAATGTCATTGCGTTTAGTTGTTGAAATTGGAAGATAGTGCAACATGTTGATGGATTCAATGTCTAGGTCTCCTTCTCCAAAGTCACTGCTGTTGGGTGTATAGGCTCTGCTAAGGGTGTCTGCTAACACCAATAATCGACCTGAGCATTATTTGATCTCAACATCATAGCACTGTAGGCACATAAGCATGTGCTGTAATCTTTATGAAGCACTCAGAAGTGGTTTTGTTATTATTGTCTCATATAGTTTATGGTAGGGGTGTGCACGGACCCCCCGGATCGGATCGGGACCCGGATCGGGACCTCCAATTTTGTCACGGATCGGTTCGGACAAAATCGGAGGCCCCCCGGACCGGATCGAGTACGATCCCGATCCAAAAATCAGAAATTTTTGGATCGGCCGCCATTTTTTTCCCCATAGACTTGCATTGCAATGCAAGTCTATGAGGAAAAAATGGCGGCGGGTGGGTGAGGGGGGACCTAACTCCCTCCCCCCTGGGCCGTCTGCTGTGGACGGCCCCGGCTGGTAAGCCCCCTCCCCCGCGCTCCCTACCCCCCCGGGGCCATCCGCTTCCATCTGCTGGCGCCCGCGGGCGCCAGCGGATAGAAGCGGACGGCTCTGGGGGGGGTAAGCCCCCTTCCCCGCCACTGCTTACCTTTTAGGGCCGTTTGCTCCCGTCTGGCGCCGGCGGCTACTACCAGCGGGCTCCGCGGCCTGCTCTCGAGTAGCGCGCCGGGTGATGACATTGCCCGGCGCGCCACCCTGGAGTAGGCCGCGGAGCCTGCTGGTAGTAGCTGCCGGCGCCGGATGGGAGCGGCCGGGCCGGGAAGGTAAGGGCCCCCCTCCCCCCCTCCGCGCCCCCCCTCCTCCCCTCCACGCACCCCCTGCTTACCTTCTCGGCCCGTCCGCTCCCGTCCGGTGCCGGCGGCTACTACCAGCGGGCTCTGCGGCCTGCTCTAGAGTAGCGCACCGGGTGATGACATCACCCGGCGCACCACTCTGGAGCAGGCCGCGGAGCCCACTGGTAGTAGCTGCCGGTGCTGGACGGGAGCGGACGGGCCGGAAAGGTAAGCGCCCCCCTCCTCCCCCCCCGCTGTCCACTTTCATCGGTGGGTGCCCACTGGCACCCACCAATGGAAGCGGCGGTGGGCGCCAGTGGGCGCCCGCCGATCCGCCGATCCGCCGAACCGGTTCGGAGCCTTTTCGGACCGGTTCGGATTGGATCGGCCGATCCAGCTGTCGGATCGGAAATCAGATAATTTATCCGATTTCCCACTGGACCGGACTCGGATCGTGGATCGGGTCCGATCCAGTGCACATCCCTAGTTTATGGTCTGATAGCACTCTGACTGCTTGTTCATAGGTGTATTGATGGAATCGACCCACTCCAAAAACCACTGCTAAGAGCTCTTTCTCTATCTGGACATAACCCTGCTCAGTCTGTGATAGTGCTCTGCTTGCATAGGCAATTGGATGGTCCTGTAAAAAAAATGCTCCAAGGCTTTTCTCAGATGCATCACATTGTAGTGTTAGTGGTTGTCTTGGCTGATAATATTGCAATACTGGAGCATTGGTAATCATTTGTTTCACTGAATCAAATGCTTGCTGTTGTGGAGTGCCCCATTCCCACTCCAAATCCTGCCTGGTAAGCTGACGCATTGGTTTTGCAACTGTTGCCAAATGAGGGCAAAACTTGGCTAGAAAATTGATCATTCCAATGATGCGTTGCACTGCTTTTACATCTGCTGGAAATGGCATGTCTTGGATTGCCTCAATCTTGCGGGGATCTGCTTTCAAACCCTCTACTGTTAGGACATGTCCAATATATGTTACCTCTTTCTACTTCAGTCACATCTTTTCAGCATTCAGTTTAATATTTTTAACTCTGCATCGCTGTAGAAAGGCCTGTAATTTTTTTTATCATGGTCCTGCTCAGCGTCTGAGACATTAGACCCGTCTCCTACTATGAGGATATCATCTGCTATTATTTTCATCCCAGGAAGTCTTTCCAGTTCCTGGGATAGTCTCCTCTGAAACAGTTGAGGAGCTGGACTGATTCCCATTGGCATCCAAAGGCATCTGAATCGACCAAAGGATGTTGCAAAACATTGGATTGGATTCCTCATCCAATCTAACATGCCAAAATCCATTCTTTAGATCACAGACTGAAAAGAGTTGAGCTTTTGAAAGATCAGGAAATATGTCATTTATTGTTGGTAGTGGGTAGTGACATCTCTTCAGTGCTCGGTTCAGTGGCTTTGGGTCAATGCAAATGCAAAATTTGCCTGATTTTTTTTTTATCACTAACATGGTGCTTACCCAGGAAGTATCAGTTTCTACTGGTGCTGTGATGATGTCTCTGCTTTGCAATTTTTCAAGTTGCTCTCATACTGGGTGGTAAAGGGCAGCAGGCAGTTTTCTTCATAGGAGGCAAACTGGTTCTACTGCTGTGTCTACTTTAAGTTGCAGCTCACCTTCCAGGCAACCTTCACCCCTGAAAACAACCCCATATAATTTTAAAATTCTCGCCTTTGTCCATGGGTGAGTACTTCTTGCTTCCCCAACTGGAGCTATAAAATTCTGATGCTGGACCTTGATCAGATCCATGGCCTTTATAGCAGTGTACCCCAACAGGGGTTTATGCTTGTCTCCTTCCACAACCACAAAAGTCAGCTGGTACTTCTTCTCATTTTTTGGGTTAGTTATTATAACATTGCATTTTTCTATAGGCTGCATTGTGCTGTCATTGTACATAATCAAAGTGTGTCTGCTCTGTTTGATAAGTGTGTTGAGTTCCAATTCACTTTGTGGGATCACACTGCAAGAGGCCCCGCTATCTAGCTGGAAATGCACTGGCTGTAGTCCCACTTGCATTGTTGCATAGACTGCAGCTTGTGATGAGGTTCTTTTCCTCTGTGATCCAACAGCCCCCACCTGACTTTTTTGTAGACTAAGGGAAAGGGCCATTATGTCCTCACTACTGTCTGATGTGCCATCGCCTTCCTCAACAAGTCTGTCAGTGTCTCTAGTGGGCTTCCTTTTGCTTTTGAACATACTGCTGATGTGATTGAGTTTGCCATATTCCCTGCAGCGCTGTAATGCCGGACACTTTTCCTTTATGCTCTCATGCTGCCTTCCACAATAAATACATCTGACACTGGGGCTGGAGGGCTAGGTTTTTGCTTTCTTCTTTAGCTGTTGTCTCACTGCCTGTATTTCAGAAGGTGCTGGACTTCCCAGGGTCTTTACTCTTTCTCGTGAGGCTTCTGCTGCACGCCCCATGTCTAAGCATCGATGCGGTGTGAGATCACCTTCTCTGAGGAGTCGCTCTTGCAGAGAGTTGTCCCAAGTGCCACAGATTATCCTGTCCCTAATCAAAGAATCTGTTAAATTTCAAAAATTGCAAATTGTAACCAGTGTGTGCAAGGCAGTAACAAAGGAGTCAATACTTTCCCCTTCTGATTGCTCTCTGGTGAAATTTTTTTGCCTCTCAACAATTTCATTTTGTTTGGGGAAACAATAACCATCTAGGGCTTCCAGAACTGCTGTCAGGGTAGAATCTGTGTTCAGCTTTAGGGTGGTGCACACTTCTCTGCCCTGTTCCCCTAAAAGATGAAACAAAAACTTTACTTTCCTGGTTGTGTCCTGTTGTTTCACAGTCAAATCTATATACAGGTTGAACTCTTCTTTCCATCGGCTCCAGCGCTGCGCGAGGTTGCTATCTGTGAAATCTAAAAGTGCAGGAGGCTTTAGACCCAATTCCATAGCTTCAGGGTTCAAATTACTATATTTCTGAGAATTTACAGATTATCCGCTGCCACCATGTTATGTGGTAACAGAAGGTGCAGCCACAGCTAGGCCTACAAACAAAGCTTTATTTGAACTGAAACTGAAAGGCTGAGCTGTCCGTTTGAATAGTTTCCCCCAGGGAACCTTTTGTCCTTAACTTCCATTCTACTAATCATGATACAATCTACACAAAGCAGGATCTTGCACTATGAAAGTGGCATGAAAGTGGTATATAAAAGGCAGGACCCACACTAATGCTTTATAGCAGTATTGAAGTGCACTAAAAACAGTTCAGGCCCATGGTATAGATCTCCTTTGGATGGGATTATGCCCACCAAATTTTGGTAAAATGGGTACAATGATCCTTTATGTTGCTTCAATAACTTTGATTTTTTTCACAGAGTTGAATTAAAATTTCAGGGATAATTGCCTCTTTTTATGAAATTGAGCCTGCCTAATTCAGAATAATAGCTGCTGGAGAGTTTGTGCAAGAGCAGCCTTGATTTTTTGAGGGTCTCTAAAATAGGATGCTCTTCTTTCCCTATGTTCCTTGTGGACCATTGTTCTTCAAGTGACAGCCAGACAAAAGGTGTCCCTAATTAATAATCTTGCAAAGTTTCAGAAGGAATAACAGTTTATTTGGAAGGGAAGTGCTATCTTGGCATGGGAGCCAGGGGGATGTTGTTTGGACAAATTGTTGTATCTTGGAAAGAAACCTGTGGGAAGAATAGGAATTAAGGAATCATCATGCTCAAAAATTAGTGTAAGTATAGTAATAGAAATTCTAAAATGCTGGCGAGATCAACGTAATCAAAGAAGGAAAAAATATAATAGGGACAATTAAAGATAAAATGGGGAGAAAATGTAATTTAATGAAGGATAAATTAAAAAATTTTGAGGGATTTTATCGGGAATTATATACCTCAGAGGCGATTCCACAAATGAGAATACAAGAATATGTAGAGAAAAATTGGAAGGTAAAATTAAAAGATAAGGACAGGGATCATATGGAAGCTTTAGTGACGGAAAAAGAAATAGAGGGGATTATTGACAAATTGAAAGGAGGGAAATTTCCAGGAGTGGATGGATTGGGGCCGGAATATTATAAGATATCTAAAGAAATTTTATTACCAAAAATGGAGAAATTATATAATAATATAATAAAGGGAGAGAAGACCCCAAGACCCCGCCATCGTGGGAACATTCGTTGATAATCTTAATTCTGAAAGTGGACAAGGATTTGATGGATCCAGCCTCATATAGACCAATTTCTCTAATTAATCAGGATGCTAAGATTTTTACAGCGATTATGGCAAAAAGATTAAATACTTTTATAAATGAATATATAAAAAAGGATCAATGTGGATTTATTCCAGGGAGGCAAATGCCAAATTTAATAGGGAGGGTATTAAATATAATAAATATTATTAAAAGAAGAAACTTAAAAGCAGGATTGATAGCATTGGATATTTTTAAAGCTTTTGATTGCATGGAATGGCCGGTGTTAAAAACTATTATAAAAATATTCGGCTTTGAAGAAAGATTTGTGGGAGTGATTAATCAGTTGTATGCAAATAACAAGGCTGAGGTGATGATAAATGATGGCTTAACACAACAAATTTCCCTAGCCCGAGGTACTAGACAAGGGTGTCCTCTCTCCCCAATATTATTTGCAATTGTGATTGAAATGTTAGCAAATGTTATTAGGGAGGATGAGAGATTAAAAGGGATAGGAGAACAGGATAAAATAAAAATTAATATGTTTGCGGATGATACCTTACTGACACTAGAAAATCCGGGAGGGAATATAGAAGAAATAAAAAAATATTTGAGGGAATTTGGAGAAGTTACAGGGTTGCAGGTAAACTGGGGAAAATCCAATATGATGCTTTTTAACTATGATAAAGTACAAGGGGAAGAGTTAAGTTTAAGATTACGTTTGAAGGTTAAAAATATATTGGGTTATCTAGGAGTTTATATTTCTAAAGAGTTAGAAACGTTAGAGGAAATAAATTTTAGTAGATTAAAAATTAAAATAATAGAGAAGCTAGCGGCTTATAGGAAGGTAAAGCTGTCATGGTTTGGTAGAATAGCGGTAATTAAAATGAAGATATTACCAATGATTAATTTTTTGTTTAGGATGTTACCAATTAAGATAATGGATGTAGAAATTAAAAGTTGGCAGTGTATGATAAATAATTATTGTAATGTGGATAAGAAGTCAAGAATAAATAAAACAAAATGGTATAAGAATCAAAGGGAAGGAGGCTTAGATTTACCGAATATAAAGATGTATTAAATTGCTAACCAATTAAGGCATGTTATAAATAGCATAGTAGGGGAAGAGGATTTAGAATGGTTAAAACCACAGACAAGAAAAATAGAGTTAAAGATACAAAATGTTTTTTTTAGTAATATACAAAAGATTCAACTGAAAGGCAAAGAAAATCTTATATTAAGAAATATTAGAGAAATTTGGGAAAAATACAAGAAGAAATTAATGCCAGGAATTTCCCCTCTGTCCCCAGTGGTTTTGATGGAAAACTTCCCAGGTAACTTGAGAGGAGAATTGGAGGGGTTATTGAGGGGAAAAAAATAATTAAACTGAAAGATTTGGTAATGAAAATGACTAATAAAAAACAAATAGAAGAGGTTTTAACGGGTCAGGAAAACTTATGGTTCAAGAGTATGCAATTGGATAAGTGGATTTTAAAATGGAAGAAGAAAAATAAGGAGTGTAGAAAGGAAACAAGTTTTGAAAAGTTAATTGAGGTTAGAGAGAAGGCGGGAGGAAATAAAAGTAAAAGTAAAAAGGTTTAATGAGGATATGGAGGAGGATATGGTTTAAGATAGTTTGAAAACAATCTGGGAAGAGGATTTGGAAATTCGGATCACTGGGGACAGTTGGGGAAAGATATGGAAATTAAGACATTTAAAGTTATTTTCAATAAGGATAAAAGAAAATCAGTATAAAATAGTATGGAGATGGTATCTCACTCCTGTAAGACTACATCAGATAGATAAGAAGGCTTCAAGTTTTTGTTGGAGGGTTTGTCAGGAATTGGGGACATATTACCATATGTGGTGGACTTGTGAACATGTTAAAAATTTTGGGAGAGAGTTTTTAAGGAGATAAGTGAGATAGTAGTTAAGAAGGTAGAGGCAAGTCCGAATATAGCTTTATTGGGGGTATTTGATAAAGAATATGGTAATAATAATATTAAAGAATTAATAAATAATCTCCTGACACCAGCGAGACTAATGATAGCTAAAAATTGGAAAATACAAGGGGATTATAGTATGGAGGAGTGGTATAAAGGAGTGTGGGATATTGCAATTAATGATAGATTAACCTGTATAATGAAAGTTAAGATGGGATTAACTAAAAAGAATGATTTGGAAGTATTTGGGGTAGGTTTCTAGAATATGTTTTAGAAAAGGGGAGAGGTTGTACACCGTCTAAAGAATCAATGCAATTTTGGAAAAATCTATAAGTAATAGAGTAAGAAGGTCTCAGGGGAAGGGGAGCATGGGGAGTTGTCGAGGGGTTATAAGTATTGTGTTATTTTTGTGTTATATGTTGAAATTAATAAAATTATTTAAAAAAAATAGTGTAAGCATTTGTTTTATTTTATTTTATAGAGAAGAAAAGTGGTAGTGGCAATTAAAGATGGGCTATCTTGTGGTTCCTCCTTGCCTGATCCACCTAACTTTACTAGTCTGCACATTCTATAGATCCATGTCAACTGTAGTCTTGTGAGGAGAAACTTCATTAGTTTTACTACTTGGGTTGGCGTGGGTTGTTTTAGTAGAATTAAGAGGAATCTGACAAGTCAGTAAAAAGCCAAGACCTAAATATTAAGATATCTCTCTGTAGGTGTACCTGACTGTCAAGACTCACAGGATCGAATCCTCCTCCTCTTTTTAAAAATACACATGCAGAGAGGCAGCAGGCATCTGGATATAAGTATAAAAATAAAAAGGAGCACCTCCTGGGGATGGCTAGGGTTGGAAGGGCACTTTAGGGAATTTGGAATAAAGTAAAGCAAGTCATTATGTGGTTTCTTGCAACAACAATGTCTCTTGAGCCCTTCAAAATTGTCACTAAGCAGTTTCTGAAAATCCCAAAGTAAATCTTATCTCTTTCCTAAATTAAATTGTTTAATAGTTCATCTTATCTCTAGCGCTGGTGCTCAGTTCATGCCTTAGCCTCTAATAACATGCTACGAGGATGTTTTTATGTATTCCAGATTAATTGGTTGGTGACAGTAGAGAAGGGTAAGCTTGGAGAAAACTGAGTTATAGTGGCAGAGAGCTCCTTAGGCCCAGAAAGATAAGCACTTGCTGGAAATAAGAAACCCTATAAGCGGGATTGGCTAGTGAAGAAAGTTTCCCCATAGGTGGTAGCAGTGTGGTGGGGAGGAAATCCTCCATAATGGTCATAAAATAAAAAGTATGCATCTCTCTCTCTCCCTCTTGGCACTAGTTTAGCTTGCCCAGTGTTGGAGACCTTAACAGAAAAAGGCTCAAGCCCATGCTGGATAAAAGCAAGCACATAAAAAGATGAAGCCATTTTGCACTGATAATAAAACCACATCTTAAAATTAATCTGAGAGTATATTGATTCTGCAATCTATATAATTCTTGCTTGGTGAGTTCTTCATTTGCCAACATCTATCTATAATAAAGAGAGAGAAACTGTGCAGATAAACATGTTCTTGTTGAGACCTCCCACATGCCACCACAATTCTGAACCAATAATCAATGTAGGGGACACTTGATTATATATATATATATATATATATATATATATATATATATATATGGTTATTTTATTGAGTTGTTTCAATTGATGATTATATTCAGTATTATATCAAATACATTTTCTGAAAAGAAAAAATAAACAGAATCTTTACTATATTTATAACCTTTCATATATGTAAGTCCTTTTATTGAATTGCATATGTTTTATTTACTACAGTGAGAATATTTTGGCTGAGCACTGGAGATAATTATTGAATATAAACTCTTCTGTCATCAGAGTTTCATGCATTTTACCACTGACCTTTACAAGTAGGGCACAATACTCATACAATATCCCTACAGTATTTAAAGCTTTAAAAAGATTCTGAAATGCATACACATATTATTAGTACATTATTGTTCAGAACAACTAATTTCTGAGTAAGCCTGCAAAAGATTCATACATTTTCCTTTTTTTCCTCCCTTCCCCTCTTAATCAATGATATACTTCTTACATATGAGACTCTGATACTCATATTGTTCATCAGTCCTTTTCACAAAAAATCTAAAAGACATATTAATATGTGGCACGATGCAAATTGAAGTAAAAAGTGTAAATGTGCCATTAAACTTGTACCTCTGGGGATTTCTATTGGATCAATTTGAAATGTTAAATAATTGTCGACCGCAGGGATGCCTGGATTCACATTATTATCTAAACAGCTGTTATTTTTAGGAGCAATAGAATTTTGAGGCTTATAATGATGGATTTTTGTGTGTGTCGGGAAGGCACTCTCATGCTTGTTAAATTATACACAGACAGAATTTACCTTCACAAAACAAACTTAGAGAAGTTATCCATAGAAGAGTGTCTCAACCTTAAAAGGTTTGAAAGAGCATTTTTCATTTTTGTGTTTCTCATGCTGTAGATTACTGGGTTTATTAAGGGTGGAACAATGGAATATATCATGGTAAATGCCAAATCCAGGTATGAGGATCTCTCAGAGGTGGGCCTGAGATAAGCAAAGCATACAGTAAATAAAAATGTGGAGAATACAATAAGGTGGGGTAGGCAGGTTGAGAAGGCCTTTTTCCTTCCCTGAACAGATGGGATTTTAAGAACAGCACTGAAGATAGATATATAAGACACAACAATAAAGATAAAGCAGCCTAATGTAATGATAAGACTAAAGAGAACAGCTCCAATTTCAATTTGATGTAAATCAGAACAAGCAAGCTTAAGTAAATGTGGGATTTCACAGAAGAATTGATCCACAACATTGGAGCAGAAAGAGTTTGCAAAAGTCCCAACGGTGTGTAACATAGAATTGAGAAGACTGCTGATCCATGCACTGGCAATCATTTGGGTGCAGGCTGTCCTGTTCATTATCATTTCATATTGTAATGGATTGCAAATGGCAACATACCGATCATAGGCCATGACTGTCAGCAGGGCAATATCAGATCCTAAAAAGAAAATAAGGAAGAGGACTTGAGCGACACATCCTGAATAAGAAATGTGTCTACTATTCATGACAGAATTGAACATGGCTTTGGGGATAATGACTGAAACTAAACCAATGTCCTGCATTGCCAAGTTCATGAGAAAGAAGTACATGGGGGTGTGTAGGTGGTGGTCAAAAGCTATGGCAGTGATGATGAGAAGATTCCCTGATACAGTTACCAGGTACAATACCAGGAACAAAAGGAAGTGTAGAATCTGCAGTTCCAGGGCTGCTGAGAATTCAAGAAGTAGAAATTCAGAGACTGAGGATTTGTTGTCCATTTTTCTCAATAATTACTAAGATATATGCCTTTCCTGGAAGAAAACAGAGAGAAAGAGGTCTTAAAATTATATCCTGATCTAGTAAAAAAAATGTTTAATTCTGGAGAGTTTTAAGAGAAAAGGAGAGCATGAAAGAAAGAAATTATAAAAGACGATGAAGAAGGATTACAAGTCTTATTAATTGTATGGACATGAACTCTTCAATGACTAGAGGATAAACCATAGGACACCCACCCACCCACATACATACATGCACTTAGGAAACCTGGGCTTAGGGAAAGATGTGGTTGAAATATGCAGAGTGTCATTGGCTCCATATTTGCAATAGTCCTGCATTAGGATTGAATAAACTAGCTGTTAAGCAGAGGGGTGACTCCAAGAGGCGGAGATGTATGCTTGCCATACTATTTGCTCTCCCAATTTTTATTGATAGTAGATTTGCATTTAATTGTTTAGTCCATTAATGGATTTAAATGACTAATTAAGTCTGGAGGCATCCCCAGTTATTAAGAACTTTCTTTCTCCCTTAACTATGGTATCCTGAACCCCTTAAAAATAAACCCTCCAATGCATAGAGGATAGAATCTGTCCTAGATCTACAAGGGCTTAGGGGGAAATGGGGCTAAAACAAGATGCAATTCATAGATGCCCCCCATAAATGCAAAATTGATTTGAATCTGCAGTTCGAAAACCTTTTAAACCTAAACCCCCGAACTGCCATTGAACCTTTGCACTGAGTGTTGCGTGATAGCTTCAGTTACATACATTCCATGAGTCTCATCCAGGAAACATATGTTTTAATTTTGTAAAAACACCTTGAGTCTCAGTATTGGGGATAAGGTGGGATACTACTGCTACTATTATTATTATTATTATTAATAATAATAATAATAATAATAATAGTTATTTCAGTGTTATTTCCCAAATATATTAGAGCTGTACTTCTGTTTCGATGAATCCTGAATTCTGAACCAAATTGGGTTGACTTGAACAGATTTGGGAGATGTCCAAAGCTAAGTGAGGAATCTCTTAATCTGAACATTTCAGAACATTTGGGATTCAGAGGACATACAGATGATTTGTATGATTGCCATTACCCACCATGTCTTACCTTGGTAGGTAGCAGAGTATGCTAGCTGTCATTGTGAATATTCAAACTGTGGTGGCTGGATGTCATGTCTTAATGAGGCATGCAAACCCAGTCCAGGTGGTTCTTTGCCATGGTTAACAAGACACCCGAGAACCCTATGGTTGATTGCATGCCAAGATAAGCTGCAGCACCAGCCCTCCCAGTTTGAATATTCACAATGGCAGCCAGCACACACCACATCCCACTGTGGCTTAGTTAATCCATGGTAGGCACCAGTGACTTGTAAACTGAACGATACTGTGGCTCCAAAAATTGAATATTTTTAACAGGTATTTGCCAAAAACTGTTTTAAAAATAAAATTCTTGGCAGAATTGGATAATATTTGGAGGGTTGGTTGCTCTTCTGAAGTGACCAGCCCTGCCAAGTTTCTCATGAATAGGTATTGGACTTTATGAAAGAGTAGCCATTACATTTTGAAGCTATATAAAGGAGATTACACGTACCCCCTTACATAGGAACATAGGGAGCTGTCTTATACTGAATCATACCATTGGTCCATCTAGCTCAGGATTGATGACAATGGCTAGCAGCGGCTCTGAGGATTAGCTCTAATGCAGTTTAGCACAAATATAATGTAATTCTGCTTTTTTTGTTTTGTTTTGTTTTTTAAAAAAATCTGGTTCCATCAATGACCAGATGCTTGGCAATCCATGTAAACAGAATTAACAGAATCGTATGTCCCTAGAAGTATCTGCCGTCAGCCTGTAGAATATACCCAGATGATAACCAATGTAATAACAACATAAATAACTTACTATTTCTCATCATGGGAATTATATTTCCACAAGTATTTCTTCTCCAGCCACTTAGCATCTTGTTTATCCTCAAAGCCAGCTCTCCTTTACTTCTCCTTTCTTCCTGAAACAAAGATCATTTTCTCTCTTTCTTTTTGAGACTATCAAAATATTTACTTGCCCCTACAGGATGGAGCTGTTACCATGGGACAGAGTATTGCTAATATAAGATTTATGTTCCTGGAGACTTGGTCTCAAGAGGCCAACACAAAACAGAAAACAAGACATATGGAGAAAAGTTAACTTTTTGTTCTGTAGATCTGCTAAGAGTAGTAGCCAGATATTGGATCTGTTTAGGTACAAGCAAATAAAAAAGCAAAGATGAAAGTTCAGTTCTTAAACACAATTTCAAAGGTAGCTACAGGTACATCTCTGCATATTTTTGATATGAATAATCATATATACAAATTTTAAGATGAGAAGCAAGTGTCAGTGTAAATTATGATGTCATTTAATGTTAAAGTCAATACATCACATGTTCTTCATGCTCTTGGCCTATTACAAGCTATTACCCTTCTATCCCCAAAAGCTTCCATTTCACCCAAAATGTTTGTGAACAAACATTTCAATCTAGTTTACTGCAGCATAATGTGTGGCATAACTCTGAAACCCTAGGGAAAATGAGGATATTGAGGTTTTAGCGCTAGATTTGACCCCAAATGTGAACATAGCCAGAGCACCCTCTACGACAACCCTCTAACATATCAGGAAATTGCGGGTAATGGAGGGTGGAGAAATAACGAGGCGACACACAGATGTGGATTTTAAACAGGGCCACTTTATTAAAGATCTGCAGAGTGGGTTAACCTATGTGGGCATCCTAAATATTTCAGGGCGAGACATTCACCGTCTGTGAAGTGGCACTTCCCAGTTCGCCACAAGCCAGATTGCCCCTTATGGGGTAGGAAGGCCTTCCGATGTCCACCTCCCCTCGCGCCATACAGCTCCAAGTAGGTGAGGAAGGTTGGCCTTAAAGTTAACCCTTATCCCACCAGCTGAGGCCAAGTCGGCTATCACTTGCAATATCAGGTCTCTACCTTTCAGTAGATCCAAATCATTGCTGCCCAAATGAATCATTTGATTATTTAATTTCTTACGCACCCTTACCAGGGCCTGGTAATCATCGCCCACTTTCCAGTTAATCTGTGGCAACATGCAGGACTAAAAGACTGCAGTGCCTTGCCAACGCTGTCGATTTGTCTCAAAATCGGCTATCGCTTGCAAGATAAGGGCTCTGCCTTCCAGCAGACCCAAATCATTACCACCCAGAGGGACATGACCCAAACTCAGAAGGAATAAGGTAGGGAGTAGATGCTCCCTGCGCATGCCACATCTGCCAAGCACTGTATGCTTGCTTGCTGGTGCAATCCGCACTGTGTCCCGAAGCTGGATCTAGAAGCCCTTTGACTGACCCAGAAGATCCTGCTGTGCCCACAGATGATCACCCGCACCCGGGCGTGGCCCGCATCTGAATCTGAATGTGGTTCTGTTACCCTAATCGCAGCCATAGTGAAAGCAGAATTCCTGGAAGCTTCCATTGTATCAGATGGCTGGTCTGTCGTTGATGAAGCAGCCTGAGCGAAGTGGATCTCAAGGCATTCAGGCAGGCTTGATCCAGCGACGGCATGGTATGAACTCGGTTTGCCGTGGGGATCGTGTCAGCAGTTGGTTGAACCAAGGAATGCTCTTGAGTACCTTCAATAATCTGCGGATGGATAGTTGCAGCTGTAGCTATCTGGGCAGATGCAGAACTACCTGCTGCTTCAACCGCAGCTAAACAGGCTTGATCCAGCAATGCAGTGTATTGTGCCTGGTCTGCGGAGGGAACCATATTAACCGCTTGCTCAACCGAGGTAGGTTCCTGTGCACCTTCAATTGCCTGTGTATGAACAGTTGCAGCTGTAGCTACCTGGGCAGAGGCCATCCTACCTGCAGCATCCACTGCATCTAAACATGCTGAAAAGATCAGCTTGTGTCCTCTTCCTGGTGGCTCTGGAGCATGCGAAAGGGTTAGATAATGAGGGAGCCTTGGGGGGTAGCTGGACCCCTTTATCCTTCTCCATAGCTTCGAGACGTGCCAGGATTGCTGATATACCCGGTGCCCCTTCATCATCAGATGAGGACTCACGATAAGTAGCTGGTGTTTTGGCGGGAGGGCCTTGCCCCTTTTTCCTCCTTGCCCTTTTTTGGGAGGCATCTCGTCCTGCACCCACCACTCCCGATATAATCTGAATTAAAATGCTATTAATTAAAATGCTCTTCCAATAATATTAACTTATTCTTCAATTATACAATAATAATAATAATAATAATAATAATAATAATAATAACCACAGCTTTATGGCTTAATCTAATTTAAGCAAAAGCCTAGAACTCCCAATTCCCAGTCCAAACCTCTAACCACTAATTCTTTATAAAATGACACTTAGATAATTAGCACCAAATAAAAGGAACTATAAAAAACTCTCTATATAGGAATCTCAAAGCCAGGATGAGGTCCTATGGGAGGTATTGGCTGCCACCCGCTTCCTTTCTTACACCCTTGTTGACTGCAATTCAATTGGTGAAGCCTTCAACAAGCAGGGTAACTTCTGCTCACTCGCACCCCCCCTCTCAGGGAAGGCTAGAACTCCCCATTCCCAGTCCAAACCTCTAACCACTAATTCCTTATAAAACACCACTTAGATAATTATCACAAATTAAAAGGAACTGCAAAAGCCTCTATATATAGGAATCTCAAAACCAGGATGAGGTATTATGGGAGGTATGGGCTGCCACCCGCTTCCTTTCCCTTGTAGACTAAATATATGAATCTCAAAACCAGGATGGGGTCTTATAGGAGGTATGGACTGCCACCCACTTCCTTTCTTACTCTCTTGTAGGCCACAATTCAATTATTGAAACCTTCAAGCAGAGTAGTTTCCATCTACTTGTACTCCCCACCCCCAGGGGAAGGCCCTGTTAGCCTTCCTGATCAATCCTATGGGCTTCTAAGCCTGTTGCTCCTAGGACGAGTTGTTTCCTCCTTGCAGGGTGGCATCCCACTGGGTGCCTGAACGCACCGCAGAAACCTCTCATGTCCCCTCTTCTTCCTCAAATGCATGGACTTGACCACTCCTCCTCACCTGCTCTTACTCTCCAGGAGAGGTAAAGGATTCCTCTCACCGCAGCCCCAAAAAGGAAGAAGAGGCAGCAGGGAGGGGTGAGCCTGCCTTTAAACTCACGAAGTCTCCTCCCTGCCACAAGGCACCACAGGAGCAGCCAATGGCTGCCATCCATGCTGCCTCATTCTCCCACCCCCACCCACAACGGCCACCACGTGCCCAGGCAAGCCAGGCCTGTTGTGAAGGCATTACTGTCAGCATTATCAGTTTAGGTTGCTGGAGAAGCTCAAATCTGGAGCAATGAAGAAGTCTGGGACTTGGTAAAACATGTTCTTTGATTTTTGGGGGCATATAGGGAAGAGTTCAGGTGGATAAGAAGAGCTAACTAATTGTGCATGAAGGAGGGGGGAAATAATGAGACGAGACAACTGTATATGGTATAAAATTTGGGCCACATTTATTAAAGATCTGCAAAGGGAAACTGGGCGGGCTCTAATCTATACCAGGCAAAGCATTCTATGTCTGGAGAGAGATGTCAGATGATCACTACACCCAGGCCATACCCCTTTTGTGGAGGGTAGACCAACCCATGCCACTCACCCGTCGGACTGCAAAACACCAGTAGGAGTGATGAGAGTCGGCCTAACAGGTGGCCTTATCCCCCAGTGGGGCCACACAACCCTCAGAGGAAGGCTTCATGTATCACCTGTCACCAAACAACAGTGCCACAGAATGATCACCATCCCTTTCATCTAAGGGATGGCCTTTGAAAAAGTATTTTCATTACTATCTGTTCTCTCTCTTTATGTAGTTCTATCACATACCCACAAACTAGGGATGTGCACTGGATCGGACCTGATCCACGATCCGAGTCCGGTCCAGTGGGAAATCGGATAAATTATCCGATTTCCGATCCCGCAGCTGGATCGGCCGATCCAATCCGAACCGGTCCGAAAAGGCTCTGAACCGGTTCGGCGGATCGGCGGATCGGCGGGCGCCCACTGGCGCCCACCGCCGCTTCCATTGGCGGGCGCCAGCGGGCGCCCGCCGATGAAAGTGGACAGCGGGGGGGGAGGAGGGGGGCGCTTACCTTCTCGGCCCGTCCGCTCCCGTCCGGCACTAGCAGCTACTACCAGCGGGCTCCGCGGCCTGCTCCAGGGTGGCGCGCCGGGTGATGTCATCACCCGGCGCGCTACTCTAGAGCAGGCTGCGGAGCCTGCTGGTAGTAGCCGCCGGCGCCGGATGGGAGCAGACGGGCCGAGAAGGTAAGCAGGGGGTGCGTGGAGGGGAGGAGGGGGCGCGCGGAGGGGGGGAGGGGGGCCCTTACCTTCCCGGCCCGGCCGCTCCCGTCCGGCGCCGGCGACTACTACTACCAGCAGGCTCCGTGGCCTGCTCTAGGGTGGCGCGCCGGGTGATGTCATCACCCGGCGCGCTACTCTAGAGCAGGCCGCGGAGCCTGCTGGTAGTAGCCGCCGGCGCCGGACGGGAGCGGACGGGCCGAGAAGGTAAGCAGGGGGTGCGTGGAGGGGAGGAGGGGGCACGCGGAGGGGGGGAGGGGGGCCCTTACCTTCCCGGCCCGGCCGCTCCCGTCCGGCGCCGGCGACTACTACTACCAGCAGGCTCCGTGGCCTGCTCTAGGGTAGCGTGCCGGGTGATGACATCACCCGGCGCGCCACCCTGGAGTAGGCCGCGGAGCCTGCTGGTAGTAGTCGCCGGCGCCGGACGGGAGTGGATGGGCCGAGAAGGTAAGCAGTGGCGGGGAAGGGGGCTTACCCCCCCCCCGGAGCCGTCCGCTTCTATCCGCTGGCGCCCGCGGGTGCCAGCGGATGGAAGCGGACGGCCCCAGGGGGGGTAGGGAGCGCGGGGGAGGGGGCTTACCTGCCAGGGCCGTCCACAGCAGACGGCCCCGGGGGGGGAGGGAGTTAGGCCCCCCCTCACCCACCCGCCGCCATTTTTTTCTCATAGACTTGCATTGCAATGCAAGTCTATGGGGAAAAAAATGGCGGCCGATCCAAAAATTTCCGATTTTTGGGTAGGGATCGGACTCGATCCGGTCCGGGGGGCCTCCGATTTTGTCCGAACCGATCCGTGACAAAATTGGAGGTCCCGATCCAGGTTCCGATCCGATCCGGGGGGTCCGTGCATACCCCTACCACAAACAACACATAGATATGCCCTTTTAATTCTCTGAACTAGCTCTTGACTGATGGGCAGTAAACGGAAGCTTATCCAAAAATGAGAGAGATAGAGATAGAGGACTCTACTGCTTTCAACCTGAAGCTTGCACCCACCCCCAGGTTTAATTTGGATTATTCTTTGGGCCTTCAGAAATTGGCACAATTAGGTTTGGACATATTGGAAGCCAACCATCTTGACTTAGGTACTGGACCAGTGCCAAAGTGGACATCTGAGGCTTAGTGCTTCCCCTTGACTATCTTGGGATTTTTTGGAATTGGCTATAATTGGTGTTGTTGTTGTTTTCCCCCTCAGACTTGGATGCTATTTTCAAGCAAAGTATCCCCTTTTGATGACATTATACCTGCTAAATTTCAGGAAAAAATGGGTGGACAGAGGTTTTTGCTACTCACCTATAAACTTTTACTTTCTTGGCAGAGTTGAATTAAAACTACAGGGATAATTTCCTCATTTTGGGGGATTAAGACTCATCCAGAATGACATCTGCACAGGAGTTTGTGAACGAGCAGCCCTGGCATCTGAAAGGGGATGCACTGATCTCCCTATTTCCTTGTGGACCATTGTTCTTAACGTGACAGCCAGCCTAGAGGTGTCCTTAATTAATAATCATGCAGAGTTTTGGGACATTTGCAGACAAAATGGCACTTGTCATACAGGTGTCTCTAGGAAAGAAACCTGCAACATTTCTGAAGAATAGGTGCAGGGGTGAGGGAATTATGAGTGCAAGAATGTTTTCATAGAACAGAAAAGTGGTGGTGGCAATGGAAGGTGGGCTATCCCATGGTTACCCCCACCTCCTTGGCCTTGAGACGGTTTGCACAAGCCCCTGCTGAGTGCTCGGGAGGCTAACAAGCCCCCTGAGCCCTTGACAACTGCTTGCCCTTCCCCCCCAACCCCATGTTTTTAAAAACGGTTGCATTGCAAGCCCCTTACAAATGCCTAACCAGCATTTTGGATCAATGTCAATTCAATCCTAGCTCCAACATCACCCTCACACAGACTTCTGTTTGGCTTTTTGAAGCTGCAGTAGACTCCTGAGAATTGAACACCCTACGGATGCATAGAACTGAGACATGGTTAAAGCATATGTACATAGCCTAGTTTTCTCTATCAGTGTCAGCAGAGAGATAATAATTTCCAGGGAGTATCCACCCGTCTTACTGACTGGTGCAGCTGAATGAGAAAAAGGAAGCTAAGACATTGTACCTTTCATGGACATTAAACAAAGCAGAATGTTATGGCAAACCAGTCACAAGTGGGTGAATTCCTTCTCCATGGATTCTCTGATACACCGGAGCTGCAGTTTTTTCATATCAGCATTTTTCTACTAACTTATTTGGTGGCGCTCATAGAAAACCTTCTCATCATCACAGTCATTATTTATAGCCACCAGCTCCATACACCCATGTACTTCTTTCTGGTCAACCTGTCATTCCAAGACTTTGGCTCCATATCTGCCACAGTTCCTAAGGCTATAGCAAATTCCTTGATGAACACTGAAGCCATTTCTTACTCTGGATGTGTCTGCCAAGTTTTCTTCCTTGTGTTCTTCATGATATCCCATTTCTACCTCCTTGGTGTCATGGCATACGATCGCTATGTTGCCATCTGCAATCCACTGCACTACGAGACTGTAATGAACAAGAAAACCTGCATCCAAATGGCAACCAGTGCATGGATCGGTGGCCTTTTCTATTCAACATTGTACACTGGAAATACATTCACAGTACAGTTCTGTTCCAATATAGTCAACCAGTTCTTTTGCGAAATCCCACAACTACTCAAGATTTCTTGCTCTGGCCCATATTTTCCAGAAGTATGGGTGATGACATTTGGTTCATGTTTAGCCTTCATTAATTTTGCCCTAATCACTTTTTCTTATGTTCAGATCTTCAGAGCTGTTCTAAGAATCCCATCCACACAAGGGAAACAAAAAGCCTTTTCAACCTGCTTGCCACATCTTATTGTCATCTCCCTGTTTCTGGTGAGTGGTCACTCTGCCTACTTAAAGCCAACGTCCAACTCACCATCGGTATTAGATCTCTTGCTTTCTATATTGTACTGCATGGTACCTCCAGTAATGAACCCACTGATCTATAGCATGAGGAACACAGAACTCAAAATAGCATTTTGGAAGTGGATTGTCAGGCTTTTGCCTAGATTTTTGCACAAAAAAGATTCTCCTGTGTAAGATTGTAAGAGACAGTTTTAGTTGCCTAGATATTTTGCAGTAAACCTTGTATGTACACTCTAATCCAATGAAATATTTATAAGTTCTATGGCTGTGGGAGAGTTTGGTACTTAACCTGTTTAACTGACCAAAATCATGCATTCTTACCACTGAAAATAGCACTGAATTCAATTGGAGTTTCTCCCAGGTACGTATGCTTAGGAACCAAGGCATATTCTCTCCTGCAGCTGTAACTCTTAAGATAGAAAATGCTACATTTCTTTCAATGCCAATGTAAGCGTAAAATTGTACTATGTTTAATGATATTTTGAATTTTTGTATATCTCTGTTTTAACTGTACATATTCTTAATTTGTTAGCCGCCTGGAGTCCCAGTATTGGGGAAAAAGGTGGGATAATAATAATAACAATAACAACAACAACAACAACAACAACAACAACAACAATAATATATCTGATTGCCACAGATGGAATGGTTGATTAGTGCAACTACATGACTAGTGTAAAGCTCTTCAAACTCTTTTGCACCACAGTATTGTTTTGGAAAAGACATAGGATCAGTTGAATCTGTCCATTTTGGTTTCTCCCTGTTTCTCATTTTCAGGCTTCATTTCATTCCGTCCTATTTTTCATCAGTTTGCATTTAAAAGAGGTCTAAGATGTGTTCATGGACATTTGAATGCATTTGTGTATACATTCCTCTTAATACACACAATTCTGAATATCTTTTTGCCTAAAAATGAATGTTTGCATGCAGTAGCTTTCAGCTTTATATATGTTGGTTTCCCGAAGATGCACCTTTTTGTGCACATTTCACCATGATATATGAATTCCATATGCTTTTTTTGTTCGGAGAACTGCTTTGCAATGTGAACTTTCTCCATGAGGATTGCAATAGATTGGTTACAGCCAATACTGTGAAATGTTTAGCAACTGCTATTAAAATGAAAGCTGCAATTACATCCTGAGTTTTAAAATGAATAATTTTAGGTCTAACTGTATGCAATGTTTTATTTGCTTGGTGATTCTGAGTAGATTAATGTTGAGGATCCCTCTCCCCCACCGAACAGTGAACATTTTACTGTCTGTTTTATGCATTATGTTTATTTTACTGTTATAAATTGCAATGGCTATTGGCTTGGTGCAAATAAGTTTTGAATTTGGATTTGGAATCCAGATCAGTGTGAATACTGAAGGACAACTCTGTTTCTGATTCATATGTTGATTTGGGAAGTCCAAAATTCACATCAAACATGCACTTAGTGTCAAGAGCCGGCCCTTTCCCTCAGGCATTCTCACGAAACGGCAAACTGACACGAGACACTCACGTCAGTGAGACTTCTTTCATTGAGGAAATCATGTGGTCAAAAGCATAATGCTTACAGTTTTTGATACACACTTAACGCTGAACAATAGTTAGAAAACTTTAGGCTCTTTTCTTGATGTGAACTTTTCAGGCAAGCACTCGGGGCAGGTAGGGTTAGGGTTAGCTCTTAGAAATGCCCATTCTGTCTAAGAAAAGGACAACATAATCTGGAAAAGTTGAAAATAAGTTTCTTTATTGCAAAGACATTCTTCTTTCAAGAAGGGTGTGGCTTATGGAAGCTTGGCACACACTGAGCATCAAAAATCACACAATATTTATTCCCTGTCCTGGACGGTAAAGGTCCCTCCTCTAAAGGTTACAACCTATCACATCCACATGTTTATAATACTAAAATCCTCATTTAAAATCCCCGCCTTTGTTTATCTCTCCCCTTCCCTACATTTCTGCATCTCTACATATATTTACTGAAGCCAGCTGTTTCCTTTATTAATGCAAGCAACTTTAGCAAAAGCCTGATCAAGACTGTCATGGTCTACTGGTTCTATGCTATCATGAGCCTACTTCTGACCACAGCCACCTACTAACTAGGTTACATGACAACAGCAAATGGAATGGCTTTCTTGGTGCTTTCCTTCATGCTTCAAAGGTCACACACACCTGACATTTCTGTTCTACTTTCTGTCTCTATCTTTAGCAATGCTTCTCTGCATTTTGATTTATATGTGACTGGCATTTAATATATGTGTCTTCTAGATTAAATAATTGCTCTAGCTATTGGATTAATAAATGCTTAACCCTGCTTGTTAGCTTATGAAAAAGCAGCATTATATTTCTCACATAGCCACTATCCTATATGAGCTTCTCCAGATGACGCATACTCTGGCTCCTCAGGGGACATGGCTAGAGCCTAAACAAGATCCCAGGGAGGGAAAGTGCTCAAGGTACAGGGCCACCTTGAGCCGGGCAGAGACAAAGATCATGAAACAGTCATGCCCATCCTGCTGAATGCTGATCTGACCATGGTAAGTATGATCACAGGGAAAGAACTTCTCAGGCCCAGGAACTCCTCTGCATTTACTTTAGGTCCGGGGAAGTTCTTTTGCCACCTGAGTCAGGCCACACACGCACACACTCCACAACAAATGCAAGTTCAAGTCTATGAAAAGCCTCATAGTACTTTCCATGGCACAGATCCTTAGAAATCCAAAGTCCAAACAGAAAGTGAGTGAACATGTGCAGAGTGCTTCCAAAATCTCAAAACAGGTAGAATGCAATCACAAGGGGTTTCCAGCCAAGTGTTGAAAGAGGATCTCTAGCAACGCTTTTCAGCCATGCCCCAGCATTATATAGGAAATGATTGGCCTCTCTCAGACCACTTGACAGACAGGTCCTCTGACCTGTAAACCATGTCCATGTGCCAACAGGGTGGCACAGTTCAACACCCTTTTGATGATGCTACAATCTGAATGAGAGCTTCTAAGAGTACCCCCCTCTTTTGCACCAAGAACGGGTTTCCAAGGAAACCTTTTCTCTCTGCAAGGCCACAGCAGGGAGTGCAGCCAGCAACTCCCATGGGAAACAGAGACAGAGATAAGTTTGCAAAGACACTGACTTTCCTAAAACAATCCCTAATACCTCAACTTACAATCCACAAGGCCTCTGGCCTTGTGGTACACCTGACATTTAGTGAATTTATTCGTCATCCCTGCACACACCATGCACTACTTGCTGGACCTGTTTTGGCTGTCCAACCCTGTTCACCTTGTGTGGCAAACCACCAGGCAGTCTGTAGGTACCTGGCATCATGCTCCTCCACCGAGCTGCCATTTTGCATGAAATAGCAGCTCGTTCTTTTATGTAAAGGGTCCTTTTGTGGACAGGGCAGCTGTAAATAGCCGATTTATGTGGGGGGGGGAGGAGGAATGCCAACAATTTACAGAAGTTACAGTCAAATTTCAAACTTATGCAAATTTTGAGATATTTAGAAGGCTTCTGTTTGAACAGAATGCTGGACTAGGTAGGGTGACCAGATAAAATCCAGGTCAGGGCTCATGTAACTTTAACAGTTGTAGAGAAAAGGGAATTTCAGCCGGTGTCATTTGTATGCAATTAGTTCCTGGTGAAATTCCCTCTTCATCACAACAGTTAAAGTTGCAGGAGCCCTCCCTTCTTTTGTATATGGTCACTCTAGTATAGTGCATGGACCTTTAACTGTTGTGATGAAGAGGGAATATCACCAGGAACTAATTGCATACAAATGACACTGGCTGAAATTCCCTTTTCTCTACAACTGTTAAACTTACATGAGCCCTGACCTGGATTTTATCTGGTCAGCCTAGGACTAGGTAGAACTTTGGTCTCATCCAGCATGGCTTCTCTTATGTTATCATTGTAAAAAGGACAGGGTCTAGAACATTTTATTGGAATCCACGTTCTCCTGTTTATCATGAAGGGTGTGGATTCCAAATGGAAGCTGCAATTCTATTCTGACTTACAAGAGAGTAAACGCAAGTCATTTAAACACAAGCCAACTTATATTTGAGGGGGAAATGGGGGTGGAAGGTGTCTTTAGGAACATGTCCACCCTACCACAAGGCTGACTTCTGAGAAACCTGCAGAGGATTATGCTTTCAAAGAGCTACAGTCCCAGCCTCTCATCTCTTTTCTCCAGCAGTGGAATGATTTTCTCTGAAAAAGGTTTACATAAGGGATGGCACAAGGGTCTGGGAGGGGGATCGAGTCTGGTGGGTTCTCCCCCACTAGGCCTCCAGGACTCCGGTATGCAGACTGCTGTGCTTGCCTCTGTTAGCATGTAAACATTGAGCAAGCACGGTAATCTCTGCTCCCTTGCTGAGGTGCCATTTTGTTGTACTTTTTACATAAATGGCCTTCTTATGCAAATAGTGCCCATAAAATCTTCTGCAAAATTACAGCTACCATTTGTGGGAAAAGTTCATTTCTGGACAAAAAAAGAAGCGAGCCACTATTTTGCACAAAATGGTGGCCTAGCAAGGGAGCACGTCGCCGCTTGACAGGGACCCAAGGACCATCTAGCAGCTCAGATGGCACAGTGGATAGGGTCAGGCAGCTAGCAGGGGGGCTGTTGAGCAGTTGTGCAAGGTGGACTCTGGTACATTCACCCATCCCTTGTTCACATCATGACTTTCATTACTTTTCACTGTCTTTCCTCCATTGTCTTTTTCTCTAACACAGTGGCTCAATTCAGATGACACGATAGTCAATGGTGGGTTGACTAACCCTAACCCTAACCCTAGGGGGCACTCCCCACACAACATGGTAATAAATAATCAACTGTGGTGTGGATGAGGATCAGCGCTGAGTTGACTATGGCAGCATTTGGATGACACAATAGTCAAAACAACTGACGATTGTTTCCCCCACACCAGTTGTTTATTGTGTCGTCCGAATTGAGCCAGTGTCAACGGTTGCTATTTTCCATCGTTCTTGCCATATAAACTTCTGATCTATTTCACAAAATGCAGGTCTTTTAATTAAACCTTTGCAATATAAATCCTGTTGCTGTTGGTTAATAGGAGTCACTCCACATGCATCAAGACACCAGGGAATGACAGTGAATATCCTGTAGCTTGATCCTTTCCTTTCTCCTTCTACCTCCCTTTCCTCCTTCTTCTTACTTCTTTCCCTTTTTGCTTCTGCAACCAGCACTTCTCCCAGAAAGATTAGTGTGGACAGTGTTTAATCGGGTTTCGTTGGTGAAGGGAACAGAACAAATGAAACACACAGACGTAACTGTGAGAATGAATTGGCCACAAATGTATTGACTTTTACTTGAATAGGCTTGTTGGCAGCATAGGCCATGGATCCTGTCATCAGCCAGTCCGCATTCTGTCCAATTCCCTTTTCCTGGGCCGCATACCAGGAGCACTAGTGCTGGATGCAAACAGCAACATACTGATCATAGGCCCTAACTGTAAGGAGGACAACATCAGATGCTAAAAAGAAGACAACCAAGAGGACCTGAGTGACACATCCAGAATAGAAGATGTGTCTGATATTCATGATGGAATTGATCATGGCTTTAAGGATAATGACTGAACCTTAACCTATGTCCTGCATGGCTATGTTCATCAGAGAGAAGTACATGGGGATGTGAAGGTTGAAGAGCTACAACAGCGATGTTGAGGAGGCTCCCTGATACTGTTACCAGGTACAATGCCAGATAGAAAGGAAGTGTGAAATCTGCAGATCCTGAGCAGCTGAGATTTCAAGGAGTAGAAATTAAGAGATGGAGGATTTGATATCCTTTATTTTCCAGAAATTACTAAGATATATTAGCCTGTTTGGGGGGGAAAACAGAAAGATAAACTTTAAAATTACATCCTGGATTATCATCCTGGTTAGGTGGATGAATTTTAGGAGACACCCACACCCACTCATACTTATACATAGGAGACTTGGGACTTAGAAGAAAATGGGACTGAAAAATGCAGAGGGCAAATGACTCCATATTTACTAGGGCTGTGCAACACTTTGGTTCCAGATCCAAATCTTGAACTGAAACGGGCAATTTGGACCGAATTGGTCCAAATCTGGATTATAAGGGATATATCATTAGGTTTATATCACACATACACTTCAGCATTTCTATGTGTGTGATAGAAGTGACTTGTAGGGGGGAAATAGCAATAAAAGCTAGCAATAACAACAGAGACAGTGGCTGCATTCGGACAACACATTAAGCAACTGGGGGGGAACAATTGTTAGTTGTGTTGCTTATTGTGTTGTGTGGAGGGTAACACGCCGCTCACAAATAACTGACAGTATGCTATTCCGCCCAAATAAGCAACTGAGAGAAACAACTGGCTTGCAAGTTGTTTAGCTCGAAGCCAGTTGTTTAAAGTGTTGTGTGGAGGGGCGAGTGTGTTAATGGCGTGTGGTGAGTGGGTTAAAACACAAGCCCATAGAGGCAGGTGGCAAGAGCTACCAAAGCGGCGGCTGCCACTCTGCTACAACTGGTGCAACTTGCAGAGGCTGCTTGGATAGCACCGGGAGGAGGGAGGGTGGGGAGAGGGGCGGGGACTGTGTCATTCAAATACTGGGTTGACTATTAGTCCACTCAACTCTAGCCCCAACCACCCACAGTTGTGTAGGGATATGTTGTATGGGGAGTACCCAATAAATAACCAACTGTGAGTTGGCTACGCAAACCACCATTGACTAATGTGTTGTCTGAATGCAGCCAGTGGCTTAGTTCGGACGACACAATAATCAATGGAGGGGGGAACAACTGTCAGTTGCGTTGCTTATTGTGTCATGTGGAGGGCAACACACAACACACACACAACTGACAGTTTGCTATTTGAGGCACTTAAACAACGGAGAAAAACAATGGGCTGCTCATTTGTTTATCCCAAACTCCGTTGTTTAAAGTGTTGTGTGGAGGGAACCCCCCTCTCTCCATACACTATTCTGTTTGGTCATAGAGTCTGCCGGCCAAAGCAGCTGAAAAATTGCTGGCTGCTCTGATACAGCTGGCAGAACTTGCGGTGTATGCTGGGATACGGCCGGAGGACTGAGGGAGGTGGGAGGGAAGCGATGCAACAGCCCAGAAGAATGCCAGGACTTTCAGCCGCGCGACGGGGGAAGGGCAACATGTAGTGTGGCTGGTGCTGCCACACTGCTGCCAAAATAATGCACGGTCAGTACGCTATTTCCCCCTCCGTTGTCTAAAGTGTTGTCCAAACTAAGCCAGTGATTGCCACACAACACAATAACCCACAATGGGTAAAATTACCCACTCTGCAGACCATGGGTTATCAGAATGGGTTATTTTGGCTGAATAAGCCATTGTAAGTTTTTTTAAAAAAAAATCCACTAAATGACATGGTAACCCATGATGGGTTAATTAACCCATTGTGGCTTCATTAACCCTTCATGGGTTATCATGACACCCAAACCCAGTCATTCTTTCTAGGCTCATTAGACCACCAGGACTCACAGGACCAAGTCACACACCCCTTGTCTTGCTGAAAACATCCAGGCAGTGAGACAGCAGGGAGCAGGGTATGAGTATAAAATTAGAAAGGAGCCTGGGGATGGCTTGGGCTGATAAGGCAGAGTGAAGCCTCAGCAGCAACATCTGGGACTCATCAAGATGCTGCAATAAAGCCCTGAGAAGAAGCAGAGAAAGGAGGATTGTAGAAAGAACAGTGAAGGAAAACTGTGAAAGGCTGCTAACTGAAAGGCCAGTACAGCAAAAGGGAAAAGTTGGACATTTCTTTTAAAACTTTAAAGGCTGGAAGGGGGGGAAGGAGTAATTCCTCACCCTAAGTTGTAAGCCTGTATGCTTGCTTGTCCTCAGTGTTGTAATTAGAAGCAAAGACTTACAAATAAAAGCTGCCTGCACTTGCTGGTGGACTCTTGTAGTTATGGAGGCTATGGAAGAGGGTGGGTTTAATGTACCCCTTGTGGAGGACCTGTGTGCAGTAGGTAAACTTTACATGACTAGTGAAGATCAAGTGCACAGCATGTGGCTGTGTTATGCCAGGAGGCTGCCCTAAGTTCTTGCCAGAAGAAGGTTATACATGCATGCAGTAAAACCTGAATACAGTGTCAATGCAGCCAGAAATATAACAGGAAGAGCTATGGGAATCAGAGTAATACTCTATGCAAGGACTGGAAGTGGTTGACAGTGTATTGGGCTGGAAAGGCACTTTCAGGAATTTGGCAGGAGGTAGATCAAGTCATTATGAGGTTTCTTGCATCAACACTGGACTGGTTCAGATGACACCGCAAGCAATGGGGGTGGGAGGAATCAACCGTCCATTGTTTTGATTATTGTGTCATGTGGAGGGCACGCACACACAACTCACAGTATGTTGTTTTGCCGATTTAAACAACTGGGAAAAACAATGGGCTGCTCTGTTGCTTATCCAGAGACCCATTGATTAAGATTTCATGTAGAGGGCTCCATTGTGTAATCTCCCCCATCAAGTGCACTATTATGGAAGGTCAAAGAGTTCTCCAGCAGGAGCTGCCAAAAGCACCCCAGCCACTCCTATACAGCTGGAAGAACTTCCAATGTATGATGGGATAGGTCTGGGAGGAGGGATGGAGGAGCACCAACAGTCCAGAAGGACGCCGGGACTTTCAGCCGTGGATTGGGGGGAGGGGCAACATGTGTGGGGAGCACCGGAAAAATAGCAAATGGTCAGTTGCCTCTTCTCCCCTCCATTGCCTAATATGTTGTCCAAACATCTCTTGAGCCCTTTAGAATTGTCAGTAAGCAGCTCATGAAAATCCCAAAGTAAATTTTATTATTCTTAAGCACAAAATATCCCCTTCATAAATTAGCATCTTTAATAGTTCATCTTATCTCTAGTGTTGGTGCCCATCTCATGCCTAAACCTCTAATAACATGCTGCTCGGAGGTGTTACAAATGAATTGGAAATATGTAGCAGAGAAAGGTGAGCTTGGAGAAAGCTGAGTCACAGCGGCAGAGAGTTACCTGGAAATATAAGCATTTGCTGGAATTAAGAAACCCCATAAGTGGGATTGCCTAGTGAAGAAACAGCTTCCCCATATGTGGTAGCAGCGTTGGGGAGAGGAAATCATAAATTCTCATAAAATAAAGAAGTATGGATATTTCTATTCACACACACACAAACACACACAGTTTAGCTTGTCCAGTGTTGGAGACCTTAACAAGACAAACCTCAAGCCTATGTTGGATAAGAGCAGGCACATAAAAAGAAGATGCTGTTTGCTCTGATAATAAAACCACAGCTAAAATTAATCCTAGAGTATATCCATTCTGCAATCCTTATTGCTGTTGCTTGGTGAGTTCTCCATTTCCCAACACCTATTTGAAATACAGAAAGAGAAACCGTGCAGATAACCATGTTATTGTGGAAACCTTCCATACGCCACCAGAATTCGAAACGAATAATCAGTGCAGAGGGCAGTTCAGATATATCTATTTTATTTTTTACATTTAAAAGTTGATGACTATATTGAGTTGTTCCAATGTTTCAAACAAAAGGGCCGTTTGATTATGTCAAATACTTTTTTCTACCAAGCAAAATCAATAGAATCTGTAATATTTGTTGCCCAGCAATCTTTAACATATTTATAATCTTGCATATATGCAGGCCTTTTTATTGAATTACATATGTTTTATCTTGTGCATAAACTACAATGAGAATATTTTAGTTGACCACTGGAGTTATTTATTTAGAACTAAACAAACAAAATGAAAAGGTGCTGCACTTTATGGATATTTGAGAACTGGCACTTTTGGCTACAATTCTAAACATATTTAGTAGTGTGAAAGCCCCACTGAACATAATGTATTGCACCTCAGAGTAAACTTCTTGGCTTTAGAGTAAGTCAGGCACCCACAAAGCCCATTATTGGCATGGTACCATTAAGAAAAGTTTAGTCTGACCTTAGGTGGGAAGTTCTGACATTGGCAAAGGAGGTTATCTACTAACTCCAGGTCACTTACACAAGTTGAGGCCTGACATTATCATAGCAATCAGAATTGCATAAACTCTGGAGGAATCTACACGGAGTGTTGTTGCATTAAAAACCGGTCAGATAAGAGTTTTAAATATTGTTGTAGTAAAACGTCTTAGGTCACATTACTGAGTACTCACGTTACAGGAGAAAACTTCTTCAGTCTTTAAAGCAGTGTGAGCGGTCACACACTCTTCTGTCCTGTCTCTTTCTCTTTCGTTTTTACAGTGAGTTTAGGGCAAGGCATTGTGGGTGTTGTAGTTCACTCACCCACTTCCTCTTTCTTCCCCACCAAACAACTGCTAAGCATTTGGGCACCGGTCAACGAAGCACTGCCCCCACGAATCACAAAAGGTAAGGAAGGACACATTATTTTACTGAAAACGATTTATTAAAAGTGAAACAGTTGTATATAACTGTAGGGAGTTTTAAAAAACCTCAGATATACAACATTATAGGGAGTGCGTCATGTGGCCCAAAGAGTTTTCATAACCCTTATAAAACGTTAAAAACCTAGCGTGTAGATAGGCCCTCTGAGGCCTCAAGACAGGCAGAATATTAAGATGATATATATTACAGCTTTCTAAGTTTATACATAAACTTTAACTAAAGCAGACCAAATATCCAAATAAGTATCCATTCACAAGTGGCATCGACGCACTACTCATTCAATTATTAAAATCATTTAATGGTTTTCAATATGTTGCATTATAGCAGGTAAGCATTTACCCTTTTAGATGTCAAGAGGGCATGGAGAATTCATAGAATCAAAGAATAGTAGAGCTGGAAGGGGCCTATAAGGCCATCGAGTCTGACCTTGTGCTGACCATGTGCTAACTTCCAGGAATAGGATAAATAATTTAAGAGAATATGTACATCAGTTAATGTTAAAGATAAAAAAACTATATAATCTCCTCCCAATAAGAGGCAACAATTAGGCATTGCCAAAGATGTGATTAAAAGAACAATTTGCTGTATTACACCTCCAGCAATTAGCCCCCCAACAAAACCTTAATAAAGAATTTTTTTATACAAGTGTAATATCTCAGAATCGTTAAGGTACTTAGGTTAGGATCCAATAAACTAATTTACCAAATACAAGTTTCTTTTCTTTGGATTGGTAACCCCACAGAGGATTTTAAAACAATTAGCATAGATGTTTTTGCTTTTGTTTGGATGCTGACCTTGAATTTCACTCAACATGTAGGTGGTGTTTTGTTTTAGTATATTGCTATTTAATTATCTGTTTTTACTTCAGATTAGTTGAAATTTCTTGGTTCAAAATAAAATAAAATTCATTATAGGAGCCCTAGGGGACTTTAAACTTGCTGTTATTATTATTTTGGAATTATAATGAATTAAAGAAAAACACAGTTTGTGATATGGGCATAAACTATGTCATCTGTTCAAATTACCACCATTTAAAAGAAGAAGAAGAAAACTGCTTAACAAGCCCATTACATAAGCCTAAGCATAACTTTGCATCATAGCCAATGCAATCATAGCTTCATCAGCACTCTCATAAAGAGGTCTGACTTGGTTTTGTGGCTGTAATAGACTCCCAAGAGATGGACACCCCAAGGACAGGTAGAAATGAGACATGGAAAAACCTCATTTACCACAGTTTATTTTCCTCCACCACTGTCAGTAGAGAGAGTACATTTTTCAGAGAGCATCTATCCATCTCTCAGACTGGTACAGATGAATGAGGAAGAGGTAAATGAGACATCTTCCTTTTCACAGAATCCAAACAAAGCAGAACATAATGTTGAACCAGTCAAGAGTGAGTGAATTCCTTCTCCATGGATTCTCTGATACTGAGGAGCTGCAGGTTTTTTATTCCATGATTTTTCTAATAATTTATTTGGTGGCCCTCATAGAAAACCTTCTTATTATCACAGTCATCATTTACAGCCATCAGCTCCATACACCCATGTACTTCTTTCTGGCCAACCTGTCACTCCAAGACTTTGGCTCCATATCTGCCACAGTTCCCAAATCTGTAGCAAATTCCTTAATGAACACCGAAGCCATTTCTTACTCCGGATGTGTCTGCCAAGTTTTCTTCCTTGTGTTCTTCCTGATGTCCCACTTGTTCCTCCTTGGTGGCATGGCATACGACCGCTATGTTGCCATCTGCAATCCACTGCACTATGAGACCCTAATGAACAAGAAAACCTGCATCCAAATGGCAACCAGTGCATGGATCAGTGGACTTTTCTATTCAACACTGTATTCTGGAAATACATTCACAGTGCAGTTCTGTTCCAATAGAGTCAACCAGTTCTTTTGCGAAATCCCACAACTACTGAAGATTTCTTGTTCTGACCCATATTTCCCAGAAGTATGGGTGATGACCTTTGGTTCTTGTTTAGCCTTCATTAATTTTGCTCTAGTTGCTTTTTCTTATGTTCAGATCTTCCAAGCAGTTCTAAAAATCCCATCCACACAGGGGAAGCAAAAAGCCTTTTCAACTTGCTTGCCACATCTTATTGTCATCTCCCTGTTTCTGGTGAGTGGTACCTTTGCCTACTTAAAGCCAACCTCCAGCTCACCATCGATATTAGATCTCTTGCTTTCTATACTGTACTGCATAGTGCCTCCAGTAATGAACCCACTGATCTATAGCATGAGGAACAAAGAACTCAAAATGGCATTTTGGAAGATGATTGTCAACATTTCACCTCAATGTTTGCACAAAAAACATTCTCCTATGCATGTATCATAGGAAAGCATTTCAGTTGTCTAGACGTTTTGCAGTAAACCTTGTATGTACACTCTAATCCAATTAAATACTTGTATGTTCTATGGCTTTTTAGTGAGAGTGTTTAATAGCCCGATATTATACATGCTTCCACAGAAGTAAATATCACTGAATTCAGTAGCAGTTACTCCCAGGCAGGTGTGCACAGGACCACAGCCTTAATTTCTCCTACTACAAACATAAATAAAATTATTTAACTAAATAACCAAAGTTAAGTTAAATTATTTAACTTTGGTTTTTTCAAAGCCTTTCTGATTTAACATTTAATAGAGAAAATAGAGAAGTATTATAAGCCTAGAAAGAAATAATGATTTCATTTAAGTTAGATTACCCATATCCCTATTCTCGTAGGTGCTGTAATCATTTTCTGATTCATTATGTTATTTATTATTTTTCGTAGATTGTTACAGAGATTCTATATTGTTTCATGACCACAATCCTGCATGAAGGGCAAGCACAATGCAGAGTGGCTCTCGTACGACCATGACATCTTATTCATTATGATCAAACCGCCTAACACTGCTCTTCTCTGGCACTAAGAGATTTAAGCTAAAATATGTTGGTATTTTTTGGTATTTCTGTTATTTTTGGACCTGCCTCCTATTTCCTTTGATGCTGTCCTCCAAGGTAATATAGCTCCCAAGAATTCCTCTGAAATTGAATTGAGCCCTTGGTCTGAAGGAGGTTCAACACTCCTGGTTTAGGGTCTTAATTGTTAAGGCATTTTAGAATCAGATTGATTATTACATTGTATGTAGTTCTGATTTCCAAAGTGGGGGAATAGATGTACTAGTGGTGGTGGTGATGATGATGATGATGATGACACATCCATTGGCAATGCATTTCATTCTATGTTGGGTTCTTGATTTTGCTTTGTACAATCTAGTAACTTCCTTTTGACTGAACATACTACCAATCAAGTTTATTCAATAAATCCAAGATTTACTAATGTGACAAAGGGCAATATTTCTCTCTAGTTGTTCTGTCAGCTCCATCCATAATTCAATACATTACTGTCATGTCCCTACTGAGGTGTTCTTTTTGAAAACTAAAGAGCCTCACCATTCCTACTAGGACAAGTACTCAAAACCCTTGTACACAACCTGGAGCTCTGAAACACATCACACACCATGTTTCCTTTTATCTCTATGTACTTAAAGTGCCTGTAGTGAAGAAATTCAGTGGAGCTGTGCTAGTGAAGATCTGATGTTCTACACAGGCTGAATACTCACATATGGAGTAATTGATCTGTATTACTCCTTCAAAACTCTCTCGATCCTTTGTACCACAGCATTGCTTTGGAAAAGACAGAGGTCCAGCAGGGGAGAGGGCTGAATCAGTCCATATTCTCTCTCTCTCTCTCTCTCTCTCTCTCTCTCTGTTTCTTCTTTCTCCAGGCTTCATTTCATCCCATTCCATTTGCACATCATCTGGTTACATTTTAAAAAAGAAGTTTTCATGGAAAGTGCTATGCATTCTTGTATGCATTCATCCTAAAATACACAATTTTGAATACTTTTTTTTGCCCAAAATTTTATTTTTGCAAGACGTTTCCGCTCATATAATGATTTTAAAAAAAATACATTTATTTTACTATTATCCATATTTTGTGCACATTTTCCCATAATAGATGCAATTTGTATGATATTTCTTTTTTGGGGGGAGGCGGTGTTTGGAGAACTGCATTGCAAAATCCAGAAAAGTGCAGAAAGTGAAGGTTGACTCCCTTTCTATTTCACATTTTGATTTTGGACTGCCATAGTTCATATCAAAATGTGTGTAGAATAAAATTAGTTCTCATTCCTGTAAACAACTGTCCTTATTGTTCCTTAGGAATGGAGACAAACTCTTTCCCTCCTTTCATATTAGTGAATGTTTGTTAATTACTTCATGCACTATAAATGAAAATCAAGGATTCAAAAATACATGAAATATCACAATGTTTTCAATCATCTGCAGTTACTGTAAATTGTGTTGGTTATCAGTGCTCACATAGGTTTTTGTTTCTTTTCTTTAGAATTTAGAAATAAACTTTCACGTCGTTATTTGGATTACTTATTCAAACTAGAGTCACAACAAATCTGTCAGATACTGAATTCATGGAAATATAAATGGGCTAAATCCTGCATGGCATGAGTGGATTTCCACTTGTGCAAAGGGAGTTTCCCTTCCCCTCCTCCCTACTGCAGCCCCATATGCATGCATACCAATCTTCAGAGCAGATATTGGGAACAGTTAGGGCTGTAACTTTGGGGTGGGGAGATTTTAGCTGTCTATGGTATCTGTTCTACTTATGGAAGGATGTCATTTGACACAAAGCAATATTTATAGTTGCCAATTTACCCTGGCAGAATCACAAGGTATGTAAAATACCAGTAATAACAGAGGATTATGGGTAGGAAAACAGGTTCATTACCCATAATCAATGGTATTACCATTACCCTCTCTAGATAGATCCACTACCCTGTTTCATTGATTTAGGGGGTGGTTGTGATGTGTGCGAAAGGAATTTCAGCTTGGAGGAAGAGATGTCCCCTCCCTCTGTATATTTACATTTACTTCCTTGTTAGGAAAAGGGCTGAGACCGCTGGTGGCTGTAAGAGGCGACAGGGTGGTTATCATTTCCGCATGGAGGTGGTTTGTGGCAGCTTTCCCAGCCTTATTAGGAGCTCATCTGGGCCACAGGAGGATGTGCTGTGGTGTGCAGGGCCGAGAGGCCTTCTGGCTTTTGCAGATAGCCCTTCCAGTAGCAGCTGCAGGGTGGTGGCTGGGCAGGTGCAATGAAGCACGCCTGTCTAGGAGGCTAATTTCAACAGTCCCTTCAGATCCAGCAGTGTGAACGGCCGTTGTGGATTTGGCTACAGCCCAGTGGGGGTTAACAGTTTGGGGCGCTTCTAGGTGCTGGGAGAATTGACCCTGTTTGGCCCTGTGTCGCTGGATTTCTGGGATTGGGGGTTGGGGGGCTTGTTGGGGGGGGTCCTTTAGTCTGGCTGGGCTTTAGGACCACCTCACCCTGGTGATTGCCTGAGGGGGAGCAGGAAAATTGTTTGGGTTTAGCCAGCCAAGATAAGTTTTTTGGGGGGAGATGCTGGCAGTGCTGGCCCATAAAAAATAATCCCAAAATTGTTAGATATAATACGAAGAATCTCGAGGGACAGGACTGAAGACAAGCCACCTTTCTGAAGTTAAGCAGGATCTTTAGGTTGGGTTGGGTGGATTACTGTATAGTGAAGGTAGTTTACAAGTTGTTGGAATATTTTATTTCATTAAGGGGTTTGATAATTCACCCTATCTCATTGATAGTGTATAAGTGAACAATAATGCCTCCCAAGAAAGGGCAAGGTGGGAAAAAGGGGAAAGGAAAAGCTCCTTGCTCTCCTGTGAAGAGACATGCTAGCAGGCCAGCATCTTCATCTGAAGATGAAAGTACACCAGACATGGTTTTTAATTCTGGCATGCTTGGAAGCAGTGGAGAAGGAAAAGGGATAGCCCTGCCTGTTAGGCCTCCCCTAGGGGAAGTCAATATTCCCAGCCTAGAGCAACTAGGAAGCAGGCTCAGCATGAATTGTTACTATCCCTTGTAGCACTCCTAGATGCAGTCGAGGCTGCTGGCCAGTTCAACGTCCAACCAGGCTGCGGTTGCAAATCCAATTCAGCCCCTCCCATCTGAGGAATCCAGTTGAGAGCGGGAAACTACTACAGCTGGGACCCTGGTATCCGGTGAGTCAGGTCAGGGGCCTTCCTCCCCTGCACAGAACAGTGGCCGTTATGGCCCATGGGGTTGGTTCCCCCTGCTGTCTAGTTTCAAGTGGCCATTTGCACCACCGCTGCTGGAACAGCAGGTAGAGCTGTCATCTGGGGTCACCCGCTGGGGTTGTGGGGGTAGAAGCAAGCAAAAGTGTGCTTATTTCTGCAAAGACACCAGTACCACAAACATCAACAGCACAATCACATAAGGCTACAAATACAGACGGGGTGTTAACCACCCCACTTCCTGACATGGCTGCATATTCAGTTAGACAGACACACCCGCTGGGTTGGAGGCAGTGGGACAGCAAGTTATATCTGCCACCACCACCTGTGCATCAGTGTGGCATGGTCCAGCGGGACCAGCCACAACTGGGGTATGCCAGCAAATAATTCCTGTTCAAGACCCTTATGCCAACACTGATAGGGAGGCAATCTCTACAGGGTCCACATTTACACCAATTGGATATCATTTGTTACAAGCCACCAGGGAAAAGATCCTCTGGGGCAATTTTATTGATGTATTTTCCCTGTTATTCCGTGAATCAGAAACCAGGGAGAAAGAGAAATCCACAGATAAGGATCAGGATAAAGTAAAGCACAAGGAGGTTTCAAGGAACTGGACAAATTGGCTGCCAGGATTCTTGATTTATATGAGTGTTCTCCAGCAGAAATTCCTAGAGAAAAGGTGGATTTTGAGCATCATATACCATGCATATATGGAATATGAGGGTGGGGTGGGGCTTGCCTATGACAAGGCCTTTCACATGAGAGCTGCCTTTGACCCTGTGCTTAGGTGGGACATCAAAGACTAGGACCTGTGCCTTCAGTTTATGACTCCAGCTAGGCCTGGTGAAAGATAGTTGCCAAACAGAACCCCACCTTGGCTTTCTGACCAGGGGCAGGGCAGGTGGTTCAACACCACCCTTTATGTTGGGAATACAGTTCAAGGGGAGCCTGCTCTAGAGCACAGTGTAGGTACTGATGTGAATGCTCCATTTGCAGTGGACAACACCCCTGTACCAATTGTCCCAAAAATAGAGGATGGAAAGGTCCCAACCAGAATGGGCAAGGAAGTTGTAAGCCTGCTGGGGGGAAACAGCCCCCTCCCAAAGGGCCCCAGCCCAGTTAAGATGGGTCCCCTTTGGTGCATGTTGAAGCAGTACCCATGCAGAGAAGATGCAGCGTACCTTGAATTAGGTTTTATGGAGGGTTTTCACATCCCATTCCAGGGCCAGCATATGGTACAGTTTTCCAATAATCAGATGTCTATCAGGGACATGGAGCAACTCGTAAAGGCTAAGATTGAGAAGGATATGGCAGCCGGGCGTGTCATTGGTCCATTTCCGGAACCCCTGATTCCCAATTTGAGAGTTTCTCCATTGGGGATTGTGCCTAAGAAGGAGCCCGGTGAATATAGGTTAATTTCATAACCTACCATTCCCAAAAGGGGGTTCTGTGAATGATGATATCCCTGAACATCTTTGTTCATTGCACTATGCATCATTCGATTCAGCAGTGGTCATGGTCAGGGCCTTGGGTAATAGTGCACTGTTGGGTAAGTGCGACATAAAATCTGCATTCCGAATATTGCCAGTTCATCCATTAGATTTCAATTTATTAGGATTTGCTTTTCAAGGCCAGTATTACATGGATAGAGCCCTGCCCATGGGGTGCTCTATTTCATGTGCCATGTTCGAAAGGTTTAGTACTAGTGGTGTGTACGCCAAAAAATATCATCGTTTATCGTTATCGTCATTTTGGACCAAAAAAATTATAATCGTCATTCATATCGTAGCTGACCGTATCATCTTCACGATAATTATCATGAAAAAATGATCTTTTTTGCAGCCCTATTATTAAAGAAAAATGCCTATAACTTCTGTATTTTAAAAGTTAGAGGCTTGAAACTTGGTCACAGTACTTATGGGGTATGCCTAAGTATGTGTATGAAATTTGAGATCGATCCCTCCAACCCTTGATTTTATATGATTTTTTTAAAGAACGTTTCCGTTCTGACAGGTCGGAATGAATGCACGTGGTGAGCTGTCATTCTGATCTGTCAGAACTGAAACAATCTTTAATAAATTCATATAAAATTGAGAGTTGGATGGATTGATCTCACATTTGGCACATATGTGAAAGCATGGTTGGGACCCGCGGGCCATGTACCGGGTTCGCAAAAAGGTAAATAGAGAAATCGCCATCGCCTTGAGAACACACGGCAATGGGATTATTAATCATTTAGATATATTACAGACAAGGAAGGACGTCTATAGACAGGATAGGATCCACTTAACCGATGCAGGCAATGACATATTCTTGGCAAAACTGCAAGGGGGCCTGCGAGAAGTGATTTTACACAGGTTGGGGGGGAGCGATTAAACAATAGATTTATCGCTCTCCCTTGGCATTAGTGGCGGGCCCGTTGAGAGAACAGGGACCATGGTCATTTTGTGGCACCATTATTCGGTGACTGGTGATGCCTGAGGCCTTCCACTGAGAGTCTTGTAGCCCCATTGGGGGGATAAGGATTACCTGTGAGGCTAATTCACCTCGCTCCACCCGGTGTTTTGCGACATGGGTGGGGAGCAACCCATGAAGGCATCCCCTCCCCAGAAGGGGTAGGCCTGTGGGTAGCGAGCAAACAGATACTACTCATTCAGGCATAGAATGTTTTGCCCATTGAAATGCCTACTAGTTTATGGCATAGTCAGGGCCCACTCAGTACTTCTTTGCAGATCTGAATAAATGTGGCCCAAATTTGAAACCATACATTCTTGTCTTGTCTCATTATTTCTCCCCCCGTTTCTGCCCACAATGTATACTCCATCCAATTTCTTTGCACACAAAGAAGTTTGAAGGGACCATACGTTTTGCAAATTTTATTTGTTGTTTTATTGTTCATATGTTATTATTTTCAATGAGTTTTACACAGACCTGGCTATTGGCTGCTCTAAAATTATAATAAAGAAATTTATAAATTAGTGCACAGCTATAATACTGAATACCGATGTGCTTATATCACAGGGTTAAGCATTACAGGGACAATTGTTCATGTTCTAAAAACCATACAATTGTATACTTATACAGCAAATCTAAAGATGGTTTAAGGGTAAAGAACTGAATCTTAACATTTTCCACAAAGCAGTCTTAATTTCTTTATTCCTCATGCTATAGATGAATGGATTCATCATGGGAGGAATTATAGCATATATCACAGCAAAAGCTATATCCAGCCAAGAAGAAGTATCAATGGGAGGCCTTGCATAGGCAAAGGCTGCACTGAATACATACACAGAGACAATAATAAGGTGGGGAAGACAAGTGGAGAGGGCTTTTTTCTGGCCATGTACAGAGGGGATTCTGAGCACTGCAGCAAAGATCTGTGTGTAAGTTATGATGATGAAGATAAAGCATCCTAGTACTATACTAGAGCTTAGAACAAGAAACCCAACTTCAACGAGGTAAATGTCAGAGCAGGAGAGCTTTATTAGCTGTGGAACTTCACAGAAGAACTGCTTGACAATATTAGAACAGAAGGTGATTGCAAAGGTGCCACCAGTGTGTAAGATGGCGTATAGAAAACCAATAATCCACCCAATGGCTACCATCTGAAGGCAGGCTCCTTTGTGCACAATAATCTCATATTGGAGTGGTTTGCAGATTGCAATATGGCGATCATGAGCCATTATAGTTAGGACAATGACTTCTGATGATGCAAGGAAGAAATAAAAGAAAACTTGAGCAACACATCCAGGATAAGAAATTGATCTGTTATTCATGAGGGATGATGCCATAGATTTGGGTACCATGACTGATACTGTGCCTATATCCAGCATGGCCAAATTCATTAGGAAGAAGTACATAGGGGTGTGTAGATGGTGATCATACACAATTGTAATGATGATTAGAAGATTCCCTGTTAGTGCAATGAGATATGATGCTAGGAACACAAAGAAGTGTAGCATTTGTAGTTCTCGGATGTCTGAGAATTCCAGCAGCAGAAACGTAAACATGGATGTAAGGTTGTTCTCTTTTTCCTCCATTATTTATTTTCATGTTTCCTGTGGAAAGAAGAACACAAGAGTTGTTAGTCTATCAAGAAAGCAAACCTTAAGGCACACAGCCAGGGGTGTTGTTCAGCATGAAATGGGTTAGAGCCCAGGCCCATCAATCAGCATGAAATCTGCATATGCCACTTTATATTTATAAATGTAAATTTAGAAATAAGTACAAGTGGTTATTTAAAGAAATTCAAAGCCAGCAATTAAAACCCCTTGAAATTTGATCCCCATCCCCAGAATGAGGTGAAAGGGGGACTTTCTATTAGCGTCAGTGGACTCACTGGAATTGATCCAGGAATTTTTGAAATAGATTTGGGGCTCAGGCCCTGTGAGCCCAGACTTAGCAATGCCTCTTCACACAGCAATATGCACATAGGGCATCTGCCCAATTAAGACCTGATTGTGTGTTCAGCTTATGTGGTTAGAATGTGCCTATGTAGGCACTTTTTAAGATGTTAAACAGATGGATAGTGGGAACAAGAATACTCATGCAGTATACTCATGCTAATAAGGGTAGTAGGACAAATGTGAGAGGAAAACCCTTGACCACCTTCTGTAATATTATGGTACCTCCATGCCAAGAAATTTGCCCTTTCTCCAATCTTTAGGGACATTTTCTTTTTGCCCAGCTCCATGTGCCAAATATTTCATCATAGCTCACTTTGCATGTTGCTGCAATATTCATAGATTAACAGTAGGTTCCATATTAGTTGCAACACAATATTTTTCAATGTGATGGTACTTCATAAGAACATGGTATACTGCCTTATATCAAGTCAGACAATTTTCCGTTTGGCACAATGTCATCTGCTCTGACTTAACAGTAGTTCACCAAGTTTAGCAGAGATCTGTCTTATCATCTCCTTCCTAATGTCTTCTTCTTCATCATCATCTTCTTCTTCTCCTCCTCCTCACCAGATGTCAAAGACTGAAATTGGGATACAAAACATATAGCCTTCCACTTAGCTATTAATCCTTTGCATTTTGAGCACCGTATGAATAAAGTCAAATGCACACCATATGAATGAAATCAACAATGAAGGTAACACAGCATTCTGAATTTGTTCTGATACAATTAAATATTTCACTGTATCAATGTACCAATGTGATGCAAGAGCAGTTTTTGGTATTGTCCTTTCTTGCCAAACAACGGCCTAATCTACACCAAGCAGGATATTGCACTAGGGAAGCGGTATGAAAGCAGTACATAAAGGCAGGAGCTACACTACTGCTTTATAGTGGCATTGAAGTGCACTGACAACTGTTGGGGCCCATTGACACATACCATAATGTTGTAAGATTTAGCTCACAGAAGATCACCCTTTCCTTTGGGTGGCCAAGAATAAAAATGTTATAAATTTTCCTGTTAATGGAAGACAAGCCATGATCTGACATGATATCACTCTGCCATCATCATCACACAGAGATGTACACAGATTTCCAAGATATTAGTTGGGTACAATAATGTCTTCATTAATGCATCATTCTATATTTAGTTATATGTAAAAAAATTACCATACTGAATGGCAATTATTTGGATCTAATAATGTAACACTACTTTCCTTAGCATTTTGATATATCAAATGTGTATGAAATCACTTGAAAATATGCATAACCAAATGAAGCTCAAGGGCGTGTTTTATTTTTCTTAATTTTTCATTGAATTCAGTAGCTGGGAGAATTCTGAAAACAAATATTACTTTCAGGAGGAACCATTTATAAATCAAGAACAATAGCCAGTTAGATAGATAGTGAGATAGGATAGTTAAATATAGAGAAACAATTTTGCATTAAAAAAAGAATAAAATTTACCCATATACCTTAAAATAGACACATTTCATTGAGCTACACAATTTCTCCTCTATTCTTCCTCATACCATTATGCGTCAATGATGGGTGAGACCATACATTTTCTCATCAAAGCAGTTTAATCTTGTTCCTGCACTTGAGTAGCACTTGAGTAGCTGATTATTTCCCCTTCCACTTTGTAACAAAGCTAAACATATTTACAACATGCATCGGAAGGAGAGTCATTTAAGCCTGTTTTGGTTCCTTGGGATCTTACTCCCAAGAGTTCAGCGCATCTGAGGAGAATACATTGTTGAAACTCCCCCTCACAGTTCCCATGTTGTATCTTCTTCCTTTGAAACAAAGCTAAACAAATATGAGGACATGAAAGTAATTACTGTAAATAGATATGAAAATATAGAATATTTGTGTTTCTAATCAGTCTAAAGCTGCCATCCTATGCACATTTCCATGGGTCTAAGTCCTGTGGACATTAATGGGGTTTATCTCTGTGTAGACAGGTGTAAGTTTGCACTATAAGTGATTTTGACTGGGAATTCTCAAGTTAAATGTTATGTTAATTATTGTGTTTCTTTCTAAAAAAACAGTGCTATTTTTTTAAAGGCTGTAAAAATGCACATACCAAAGACTTATGCATCTTTGAACCTTCAGTCCTTGGTGGATGAAAATGCCAACCCTGTGTGTGGGAGCTGTAAAGAAGGCAAGCACCATGTTAGGCATTATTAGAAAAGGAATTTAGAATAAAACTGCCAGTATCATACTGCCTTTGTACAAATCTATGGAGCAACCACACTTAGAATACTGTATACGGTTCTGGTTACCACACTCAAAATATATATACTGTAGAACTGGAAAAAGTGCAGAAAGGGATAACTAAATAATGAGGGTCTAGAACTATTACTGGAACCCACCTCTTCCCTTATTGCCTCTAATGGTGAACATTCTGTTGACATGCTGACTCTATATAAGGCAACTCTACTGTTAAATCACACCAGACTTTCAAACAGTTGCATGAAGTGTTATGGCACATACCAGTGCATAACCTGGGGAAAGCTCAGCAGGAAAAAATCCATCTCTCTCATCCCTTCCTTGAAAAGCATAGATATGCTAGAATGAACCTAGGCTTAAAAAAATATCAAGTTGCCCCATTCATATTTACAAAACTCTCATGCAACTTCTTGGTGATCAGGATTCTGTTGTAATAAAGATTCATTTTCTAGCTTCCATTCAGAAGAGACACAGTGGCAGAATTCGGATAACACGACAGTCAATGGTGGGGTAATAATCAACTTTACAGTTGTTCATCTAGGGGGTACTCCCCACACAACATGGTAATAAATAATCAACTGTGGTGTGGATTACGATCAGTGTTGAGTTGACTATGACAGCATTTGGATGACACGATAGTCAATACAACTGACGATTGTTCCCCCCCCCCAGTTGCTTATTGTGTCATCCGAATTCAGCCAGTGTCTTAGGAATTAAATTAAAATATTTATTAGCGCTTAAACCATAGTGGAGGCCTAGAGCCTCTTAAATACAATCATCATAAAAGTAACAGTGAACAACAAGGGGGATGACTTCCAATAGTGCCTTCAGGAGGCAGATGGACCTCGTATGAATATGAAATCTTCATTCTCCAGTGTTTTATGCATTTTGCCACTGACCCTTACAGGCAGAGTGCAATAACTGGAGTAAAAATTATAAACATTCCAATTTTCAGTACATTTCACTTGCTATACCTCTGGGAATTTGTATTAGATCAGTTTGAAATTTTGGAGAACTGTACATCTGGTTCTATAAGTTTGATTTATACAGTCACAAGATGGTGCTGGCCTGCCTCATTCTTATGCTTCTTCTTATGATGGATTTCCTCTTTACATGCTGAAATGGAATGGGGATCTGTTTGTTAAAAAAAACAAACCATGATCAATTTTTGCCCAGAAATCATGAGACAGGTGCCGGAGGATTACTGTGTCATGAAACTGACCGGGAAACTTTTGTGAATGGCCAGTCATGAACCTGCTATAAACAGCTCATTTAGAGGAGCTCTTGGAGAGAGAGAGAGAGAGAGAGAGAGAGAGAGAGAGAGAGAGAGAGAGAGAGATCATGAAAAAGGCAAAGAGGAGAAATTAAAAGGGTAAAGGGATCAATGAACCAAACAACATGAATCCAAGTGACTACACCTAAATCAACACAGACCCTCTCACTTCCTATTTGCTTTGCTATGGATTGACATAATTGAGAAAAAGTGAAAATTATCCATTTGATTGGAGTCCATGGTAACATATGCCCTAGGATTAGAAGGTGACCAGTGAGTCACTCAACTAAACTCCTCCTCTGCCCCTGATTATAGTCAACATTTTGAGAAAGAAGCTCAAAAGATGTTGTTTGGAGAGGAGGCAGAATGTTTGGACTTCCAAGGCCAAAGTTAATAACGTAGCCTCATCAGGGTCCTGGTACATTTCTGGTTGCTTTGGATGGAAGTTGTCTTTGCACCTGGAACAGTCCAAAAGACTTCAACCAAATCTGATGCACATCCCAACTTTCTACCAAACACAACATTGTCTAGGTGATTTTGTAGCAGACCTAAGAAAATGAATAGCAAAAATCAACCAAACAAACAAAACAACCTGAGATAACAATTGATAGACGTTGCTCTCATGAGCAATGACATTTTCTCCTTTATCATAACTCAGCTTCTTTGACCCTAATTATCTATGTAGTTTCATCAGTACAATTGAAGCAAAAAGTTAGGTCTCAGAAGATCAGTTTTATCTCTCCTAGTTGTATTGCACTCTTGAGAATAAAGCTCTCCAAGCCTCATAGCCATATTAATACATCTCTTCTATTTGTATTTTTAATGCTTATTACCACCATTTTCATCTGTGGCTGGCTCAAAAGAATGGGTGAGCTTGCTGTTACACTACTTGCAATATTATCTTGAGCCAATGATGGAGAAAGTCATATCAAGTAGAAAGAAATCTATGAATTAAAGGTATTGAATGGGAGTTCCTCTTTCGGTATGCTTCATCATTCATTCATTCATTTTATTTCCATTATTTACCCTATGATTTATTATTATTATTTCTTTGGATAAGGTTCAGATGGTGTAATGCTTAAGACTATGAACTGTGAGTTTGAAAGGCCCATAATGAAACCCAAATCTCTTCTTCCTGTTTCCTATATGGGGATATGGATGTTGATACAACAACATGACAGAACAGTCATATTGTGAGTGTATATGAGATATTCTCTCAACACTACAAGACGTTTTGTTGTGGTGGTGGTGGTGGTGGTGATGAAATCAATGGGATGGAGGTTATTCCTAACAAACTTTTCGCACTGATTTCAGTTGCATGTAAGTGCAAAGAACATAGGTTGGACCATAGTTGTATAAACCCAAGCATCAAATGATCTTATGTAAGAGTCCATACATAAGTTCTGAGGTTCAACCCCAGATATCTCTCTGAAACCTGGAAAGCCACTGCCAGTCAATGTAGACAATACCCATCTAAATTGATCAGTGACTGACTTAGCATAAGGGAGTTTCCTATGCTTCTTTTATCAAAGCACTAAGTGGCTTGCTATTGCACACACACACATACACCAAGTTGGAGAACTACCCTCCCACATGAACCACTGTACTTATCATTCTGAAAATTTCCAGGTTTATTTCTAGGCACAGGCTGCCTGAAATTTTCAGAACAATGGACTACAAGGAACATATGATGATAAAGATATGCTATTTTGGAGAATCTCAAAATGTCAGTGTTGGTCTTCATACCCGCCCTGCCCCCTATGACTATCATTCTGAAACTTGGAAGTCTTGATTCTTTGAGAAAGGGCAAACATCTTTAATGTTTTCATCAAACTCTGCTGAACAGTAAATCAATCTATCTCTATCTATCTATCTATCTATCTATCTATCTATCATCATCATCTATCTAATCTATCTATCAGTTCCCTTTAAAAAAGAAAAGAAATCTGATTATAAAGGTGTGGAGCCAAACGAACCCTGGATACACACACAAACACACACATACACACACGATATAATAATCCCATCCTAAGGACCTGATATTCCTGCAAGTATCGTCCAATTCTACCCTGTAGGGGGAAAATCACATATAGCCATTGTTTGGATTTCTCATGGAGGACCATGAGAAACACAAAGCCTTAGTTTGGTACTGAGTCAAAGCAGAGTGACTTCAAATTGGTCCCAAAAGAAGTGGGGTATTTTCAGTAGCACCTAATCAGATCTGAGTCAAAGCAGGGGATCAGTGCACCCCCCCATACGTTACTGTGCATATCTGAATTTTACTTCAGAAAAGAAAAAATAAATGCACCCACTTTCGTTCCCTACTGCAAACAAAGGATTCAGAAAGATAGATTCCCACAAACTGAAGTAAAAATCAATGAAGCTAAACAGAATAGTATAAAAAGGAAGGAATCCAGATGGGTCTGAGATATGTATGTTTTGCAATCCATGATTGGATTCTATGATGTCACGGACAGCTGACAGAGGGGGCAGAAGGCGGGGGAGGGGGTGCTGTTTGACGGTTGTTAAACCCACCGTATTGGAACTTTTGGAACTCTTAAAGTAAAAAATTCATAGCCACACAATGCCTGGACCTATCTTTCTGAAATTTTTAACACACAAGTACCTCAAACCCATCTGCCATGTAGCCAAGTTTCATTCTTCTATCTTTAAAAATAAAAATATTAATGTGTTTCCTCATTTTTACAAAAATACTTTGCCACTACACGCTTGAACCTAGGTTTCTGAAATTTATCACACATCACTAACTGCATGTCCTCTCTAATGTGGCCAAGTTTCTAGGTTCTATCCTTAAAAATTAAAAAGTAGAAGGCATAACTGTCTTTCCCTCAATGCAATCCATTTTTCAAAAATTCATTGCCACCCAAGGCAATGTGTGGATCTTTAAAAATTAAAAACAATTATTTGCATTCCTGGTTGGTTAGTAAAAAATTCATAGCCACAAAATTCCTGCACCTTTCTTTCTGAAATTTCTCACACAGAAGTACCTCAAACTCAACTGAGTGGCCAAGTTTCATGCTTCTATCTTTAAAAATAAAAAAGTTATAGGCATTTCTTTACAACAATTGAAGGCTATGAGGAAAATCATCTCAAAATGGCATCTGATTGAAATTGGAGGTCCGATTTTCATATCGGAATCAGATCCGAAGCAATACAAGGAACCTCTGATTTTTCCCGATACGAATTAGGTCAAAATCGGAAGTCCCGATATCAAACCGATTTTCCTGGCCCTGCACATCCCTAGTTTCAAGCATGAGTGCAGTTGCCAAACTAATGTTGCCAGTGGGTGGCATGTCTTCCTAGCTCTCATGTTAAGTATAGAGATTTACACTCCCAGGAGTGGAGTTAATGAAGTTCTCCAAGTTGCTACTCATTCAAGATCCTTGTAATTCATAAATTCATAAAGGACAATATTGCTAGACCCCCTCATTCGAATTGAAGGCCAATTCAGAGTTTCCAAATTGGCCCCATTTGACTCAGCGTGCCTGGGCACTGCCCCGGCCCACTTTGGATTCAGTTCCAAATCTGAAGCAGGCTGGGTGTTGTGGTTTCCTGGGTGCCTATTGATGCCCAAGAGCCAACCAGGGATCCATTGGACTCTCCTTCAGACTGTGAGACTCATCTGAAGCCTCCAAGTGTGCTGATAAGCTGACTGTCCTCTATGAGAGCCTCTTTCGCCTGCAGTAGATCAAATGTAGTAAACTATGGTGGCCAGAAATGACCATTGCTGGCCACCGTAGTTTACTAAAGTAGCTTTATGGCAGGTCAGAGCAGCCCTCATGAAGGACAGGTGGCTCGCCAGTCCATGCAGAGGCTTCTGGTAATTCCAACAGGTGAGCGGGGAGGAGGGAGTATTGGCTGGCCATTGGGTTGAATCGGCCCAAAGCCCTTTGTCTGCCTTAGGCTGAAGTGGCTCAATCAAGTTCCTAACAGGAATCAGAATGAGGTGGGCCAAATTGGGTTCAAGCTAAATATTGCACTTGTACTGAATGACCTGCACAGATTGTCTTTTTTTTTTGAGGGGGGCATTCAATTGAAGTTGTTCTTAACCTTTAAGCCCTAAATAGCTTTGAGCCTAGATATCTAAGGGACTGCCTAACTCACTCTGAACCTGTGTTATGGATTTGGCCTTTGCTGAGTGTTTTCAAACTGTAGATTCATTATTCAGAAACTATGTTTTGTTTTTTATTGTTATACATTACTATTATTTAAAATTGTTATGTACCACCTGATAACTTTTTTAGGAGTTAAGATAGCAAATCAATGCTATTTATAACTAATAAATAAATAACCTGTTTTCTGACTACGTCTATGCAATGTCCTTTGTGGCTGGAAGACTTTTTTAAAAAAATTTTGATTATCAACAGCACTGCTGACAATTTTCAAGTATTTAAAATGTAAGCTTAAGGGATTATGTTTTCTGAAACCTTAGTAAGTGCTTCAAAATGTCATCTGCTTGTTTTAGTAATAACAATGACACTAATGTTTGCTCGTTTTTATAGCAATTTTAAAACTCTGGAGCTTTGCCTCTTGTGCTATTGACATGACATTTTAAAAGTTGAACTTCTGTTTTGTTCCACAGTGGGCATGCATCTTCATAAGGAGCAAACTATGAGTAATCTGTCCTCTGTGTCAGAGTTCCTGCTCTTGAACTTCTCAGAGACTCGGGAACTCCAGATTCTACACTTCCTTGTGTTCTTGGTATTGTACTTGGCCACTCTAACAGGGAACCTTCTCATCATCTCTGCAGTAGTCTCTGACCATCACCTGCACACACCCATGTACTTCTTCCTCATGAACCTCACCATTATTGACTTTAGTTCAGTTTCAGTGATTATCCCCAAATCCATGGCCAACTCCCTCATGAATACTAGACACATTTCTTATTCAGGATGTGTTGCTCAGGTCCCCCTGCTTGTTTTCTTTATAGCAGCTGATTTCTTCCTTCTCACAATTATGGCATATGATCGGTATGTTGCTATTTGCAATCCACTGCAATATCAGATGGTGATGAACAGACGAGCCTGCACAGAAATGGTTACTGTGGAATGGATCAATAGCATTCTGTATGGAGGGTTACACACCAGTACCACCTTTGCAACTCCTTTTCGCTCCAATGTCATCAATAAATTTTTCTGTGAAATTCCACATTTATTTGAGCTCTCCTACTCAGAATTAAATGTAGTTGAAACTGCAGTGCTTTTATTAAGTGTTGTGTTTTCATTAGACTGCTTTGTTTTTGTTATTGTCACCTATGTGCACATCTTCGTTGCAGTGTTAAGAATTCTTTCCAGGCAGAGGGGAAAAAAAGGCTTCTCAAGTCTTCCCCACCTCATTGTCTTCTCCACATTAGTACTCACTGCATGTTTTGCCTGTCACAGACACCCCTCTAATACTCTAACACATTTGGATTTGGCAGTTACCGTGATATATTCCATGATTCCACCCTTGCTGAATCCAGTGATCTACAGCATAAGGAACAAGGAGATAAAAATGGCCCTGTCAAAACTGTTGGGAAGAAGGAGCTCATCTAGAAATGCATTTTTTGTAGCTGTGGTTTCCAAACATGCTTAGTTACAAATGGAAGAATGTGAGGAAGTAATTGAAATCAGTTATGTGACTATGTTGATGTACCTTCTTAAAACTCTATATATGACAGCAAACACAGGACATTCCATTTGTCTGCATATCTCAAATTACTTTCAGCAGTTCAATCAACTTTCATTTTGCTTTGTTTTTGACATGGCTTGGCACACATAGGGGTCCATCACACCTACTTTTTTTTCCAGGTATGAACCGTGTTTCCACCTCCATTTCATTATTGCATCAAGATCTGGTCCCTTTCATGTGCTGTCCTGGTATCGTCATTGTATCAGTGAAATCTCTTTTCACTTGTTCAAACTTCCACTATTGCACCCACCCCTCCCGGTCCCCTTCTCCTTTCCCCTCCAGTTCATTGGTTCTTGTGGTTGATGGACATTGTGATGGGTGTGAGTGCCTCCCACCTTCTGGTTTTGTTGTCTAGCATTTTAGTGATTTAGCATTTCATTGGCTGGGCGCCGATGATGCTCCCTTCTGCACGGGGTCTTTGCCTCTTTCCCTCCCTCCCTCTTCCTGGTTGAACAGTTCTACAGACTGAAGGAGAACAACCCCACCATCCTCTTTCATCAGCAAGACTGCCCTTCAACAAACATGCCCCCAAGAAGGGAAGTTCTGTGACATAGCACAGGGATGGCAATACACAGGGATGGAAGGGTGGTTTTATCTCATGTGAAGAAAAAATACCACACTTTCCCTGCCCTAGAAAAACATGGAAAATGGAGGGGTACAGGCGAAATGACTGCAGTATGGGGACGACGTCATGTGAGGATCATGGGGCAAAACGGTGAACAAGGTGGGACGAAGGTGCGATAAAACATTGGTGTGATGGAGCTCGTAGATCTATCCAAATCAGGGCACCATGAGCATCATCAGATGAGCATTTTATCCCATGCTCGCCACTGCCCACTTATGGATGTTTACATGTCCTTTAGATGTTGTTGTCCACTTCCCATGTGCCTCCAGCTCCTTACACTCATTTTTCCATTGCAAAATAGACCCCTTTTAATCCATCTCTTTTTTAAAAAAATATGATTGTTCTGCTATTTCCTGCTGTGTGCAGGAAAAGCAGCACATGGTCATTGCTGCTTCCTCTTTCACTCCCTGTGTAAAGAGACCATCGCTAGTGTGGGGCAGCAGCAGGAGGCCATAGTGATGGTAGGGAGATGTGAAAATCCACCTGTCTGATGATGCTCCATATGTCACTGAGCATTGAATTCCATGGAGTTCTATGGGCAGAATCCAGTGGTAGCACAGTGCTATTGTAATTGTGTTAGCATACTAATGGTGGTAGTGCAACATCAGTAGGAAACTAAGGCCATTTCTACACTGGCCATTTTTTGTGGGACTGTCCCTGGGTCATCCCTGTGAGTGAAAATGATGCACAGGGACACCCGGAGGTGGGGGGCAGGCACAGGTTTTCCCCGGGATAAAGGATCCCAGGAAAAACCCAACACTTCCTGCAGTGCCAGGAACGTCCCTATACTGCAAGAGGTGTGGACGTCTGTCCCACATGGTGCCCGCTTACTCATGAGTAAGCAGGCACCAGAAATGGGCATGGGGCCATGCCGTGTGGATTTGTGCCCATCAAGAGAGGGGGGAAAGCAAGTCTGCCAACCCCAGGATGGTGGGGGGCAATTTCAGTTTTTTTTTAAAAAAAACTTACCTTTTTGTTGGAGCACAAGTAAACTCTTCTTGGATCCTTTGAAAAAAACAAAATGGTGGGCATGACTGTGCAATGGCCTGGGAAGAAGCTGTGTCATCACATTTCCTAATATGGAAAGAGGGGGACAATCCCAGAAGCAGGTATGTCTAGTATTGTCCCCACTCTACACCTGTAGGTATAGAAAGTCCCTAAGTCCGATGCCTGAATTGACATACCCTATGATCAGTGATGATGTTGTACAATGTCATAAATTGTTCATGCTTATAAATAGGGATGCCACTATAATCCAGAAATTGGGTCCTTTTTAGACATGCCATAATTCTTCCCCAGCCACACAAACACACACCTTGGCTTGCATTTGCACACTGAGTTGCAGGTCTCTTCTGGACATCCAAGAAGTTTTGGGAATTTTTTTAAAAAAATGCATGAAGAGCAATTTGCACAAATTGAGGCTGCAATTTGATTAATTTTCACAAATGTCATCCATAATTTTCAGGCTGGATTAAATATACCCCAGACAGACATCTCTGACATCCCTACTTACAACTTATCCTCTAAGTACCCACACTTTTTCTTAGTCAGCAAATATATCCCATGTTGCCCTTGTCCTGTGTTGCTTTATGAATAACCGAGCCATACTGCTAGAGCAGGCCACCCTCTCACTGTTTAATTAACCCATCCTGCCAGCAACTGATGTCATCCCAAAGGGGCCCAATTCTTCTCAGGCTTTGGCTGAATCTGATGCACATCCCTACTTCCTACCAAACACAGCATTCTCCAAGCAATGATATTGTGGGAGGTACATCTCTAATATTTTATGTACAGAGTGGAGAAGCAATGTCCAAAATATTGTAGCAAGTGAATGGGATCATGCTATTTGTTCATACGTGTGTGTGTGTGTGTGTGTGTGAGAGAGAGAGAGAGAGAGAGAGAGAGAAAGAGCGATAGAAGTAGGTTTTTGAAGAATGTTTATATATGAACTATAAAAAGCTGAGATAACAATAGACATACTTTGCTGTCTTGAGTAATCATATTTCCCCTTTATAGCAACTCAACTTCCTTGGTTACTGTTACTATTAATTTAGATTCATCACTATATGTGAGGAAATAATTTTGGCCTCAGAAGATTCATTTTGTCCCCTCTGCTCTTAAGAGTAATTCTTTTCAATCCCCACAACTCTTGCATTGGGCTCTGGGGAATAAGACTCTTTAAGTCCCATAGAACTATTAATATATCCCTTTCACTAACATTTCAAATGTCTATTACCAGCATTTTTATATCATCTCCAGACATCATGGTTTGCTCAGAAGAAAGAGTGAAATTTGTGGTTACACTTTTTTGCAACATTGCCTTGAGCTGATGATGGAGAATTTCAACTGAAATGGAAATATATGACTGAAAAGGTAAGGTATATTGTAAGATTTTATCCTTTTATATGCTTCAGCATTCATTCATTTCCCTTCATCACTGAATAATTTTTGTAGCACAGGGCCCAGGTGATGTAGTAGTTGTCTGTAAATTGGGAAAACTCTCCCCGTCTCCTATGAAGGAGGCCATCAACATCTATACAACATTACAGAGTTGTTGGATTGTGGTAGTATATGATAAATTCTATCACACTCAAGAGATTTTGTCTCTTGAGTGTGTTAGAATTTATCATATACTACCATAATCTATGATGTGGATGATGATCATAATTATGATAATTATGATCAGGATCATTCAGAAACAAGAGCCAATGTTGTGTAGTGGTTTAGAGTGTTGGGCTGGGACTTGGGAGATATGGATTCTAATCACCACTCGGCCATGAGACTCACTTGGTGACTTTGTGCCAGTCACTGACTCTCAGCCTAACCTACCTCACAGGGTTGTTGTGGAGATTAAATGGAGAGGAGGAGTACCATGTAAGCTACCTTGGCCTCCTTACAATAGGAAAAAATGGTGAGGTATAAATGTATCACCAAAATTTGTCACATTAAAGTCCCCTTGAAAACAATTTGACTAGTTATTCATAACTTAGTTTTCACATTGATTTCAGTGGTATCTAAGTGCAATGTGCTTTGGTTGAATTGACTAGGGATGTTCAAGAAACTTGCTTGTGCTCGGTGATGACCAGAATTTACCCACTTTACATCTTCCAAACCTAATATGGATACAAAGGAAATCTGTGGTCAAAGTTGATATATTCCTGAGCTTGCAATGTGATTCATGGAATCAAAAAAATGTGATTGGTCGCTTGCGTACATTTAAACTATGTGCATTGGGGGGGGGGGCTTTTGAAAAACTCACATGAAGACAGTTTAACCAATGGGAATATAATGTGTATATTTTAATTGATGCATGCATTTGGAAAAATGTGCTTGGAAATGCAAATTATTTTTCGCACAGCAAGGAAAAAGATTGCAATCTGATACAGACACATGATAGAACATGGTTTGAGGTGGAATTTGGAGGTCTTCAACAAACTTCAGCTTTGTTTGAATGTGCATCTCTAGATTCAATGTATTATTATCTCTTTCTAACAGTATGTACCTTCCAAGTTCTATTTTTCACTATTCTCTCATTTATTGAGATCACTTGGACTATAGTGATATTAAGCCAAGCATTTATTCATCTTATGGGAAGGGCCATAGCTCAATGGTCGAGCACATGCTCTGAATACAGATGATACCATGCCAATCCCTGACATCAGTCTGAAAGCATAGAAGGCTGTTGCCAGTAAGTGTAGATAATACGAAGGTAGATAACTCAATGGTCTGACCAACTGTTGGACTCGATGCAATGGATCTTCCTATGTTTCCATTACCAAAGCACTAACTGGGTTGCTGTTTCACAGAATTATTGGACTTGTTCTTCTTCAACCACTGCACTAAATGACCTGGTGTACTAGGACAAGTACTGGGACAGTATTTCCCCATTTTAACAATACTGCACAGATTGGGAGACTTTAAGCCTTCCACACACACACACCCTCAATGCTGTGGTCTCAGTCTAGTTCAGGCTCCCCAGGTCACCAATTTGCATTGCCAAAGTGGCATCCAGTTGTAATGCAAATTGCAACCATAGAGCAAAAGGTTAAATCTTCCTACCCAACATTCATGCAGTTCCACCCTCAAAGAATTGGCAAAGGCTGGATATGGAATGCACAAGCAAGGGACCAGATGAGTCCAGGGACTCTCAATGCCTTTCTGAAAGCAGATATGCAGTGCAAACCACACACAAACATACTGCTTCTTGCTCTTACTTTATGAGTGGTAGGAAAAGGACATGCAAGGATCATGTTTCACATGTCACAGTGAATGAACAAACTCTATGCACATGCATTAAGATGATTGTGAGAATCTGGCCCTATTCAGCAATTCTCCTCATGGGAGAAGAAAGCAAGGATGAGCTTGCTAGCTCCACCTCCTCCCACACAATTCTCACTGCTTTGTATATTTGGAGAATGACTGTCTGCAGAGGACACACTCGGGATTGTTTATACAAAGTCACATTGGTGCCTCGAGCCCCCCCCATCCTGCACTTGCGCTCCTACCAGTTGTCTTCATGGCAAGGAACGCATGTGTGGGGTTTGCAGCTGAAGGAGTAGCTGCCCGTGCCACTGCACCCATGCTGCTATGCCCATGCACCCCTGCAGAAGTGCACATCATTGCACGGGTGGGGCGGGGTGCGTCTGTGCTCCCCCACATTTTTTAAAATCTATTTTTGAAAAATATTTTTACATTCATGTGCTTCTCCAGCATGCTCATCCTTCTGTCACATCCTTCTGTGCACCCCCATGTCCGTTTGTTTTTAAAAAATTATATATATATATATATATATATTAGGGATGTGCACTGGATCGGACCCGATCCACGATCCGAGTCCGGTCCAGTGGGAAATCGGATAAATTATCCGATTTCCGATCCCGCAGCTGGATCGGCCGATCCAATCCGAACCGGTCCGAAAAAGCTCCGAACCGGTTCGGCGGATCGGCGGATCGGCGGGCGCCCACTGGCGCCCACCGCCGCTTCCATTGGCGGGCGCCAGCGGGCGCCCGCCGATGAAAGTGGACAGCGGGGGGGGGGAGGAGGGGGGCACTTACCTTCTCGGCCCGGCGGCTCCCGTCCGGCGCCGGCGCCTACTACTACCAGCAGGCTCCGCGGCCTGCTCTAGGGTGGCGCGCCGGGTGATGTCATCACCCGGCGCGCTACTCTAGAGCAGGCCGCGGAGCCTGCTGGTAGTAGTAGGCGCCGGCGCCGGACGGGAGCCACCGGGCCGGGAAGGTAAGGAGGGGGTGCGTGGAGGGGAGGAGGGGGCGCGCGGAGGGGGGAGGGGGGCCCTTACCTTTCCGGCCCGGCGGCTCCCGTCCGGCGCCGGCGCCTACTATTCCCAGCAGGCTCCGCGGCCTGCTCTAGGGTGGCGCGCCGGGTGATGTCATCACCCGGCGCGCTACTCTAGAGCAGGCCGCGGAGCCTGCTGGTAGTAGTAGGCGCCGGCGCCGGACGGGAGCCGCCGGGCCGGAAAGGTAAGGAGGGGGTGCGTGGAGGGGAGGAGGGGGCGCGCGGAGGGGGGAGGGGGGCCCTTACCTTTCCGGCCCGGCGGCTCCCGTCCGGCGCCGGCGCCTACTATTCCCAGCAGGCTCCGCGGCCTGCTCTAGGATGGCGCGCCGGGTGATGTCATCACCCGGCGCACTACTCTAGAGCAGGCCGCGGAGCCTGCTGGAAGTAGTAGGCGCCGGCGCCGGACGGGAGCCGCCGGGCCGGAAAGGTAAGGAGGGGGTGCGTGGAGGGGAGGAGGGGGCGCGCGGAGGGGGGAGGGGGGAGGAGGGGGCGCGCGGAGGGTGGAGGGGGGAGGGGGGCCCTTACCTGCCCGGCCCGGCGGCTCCCGTCCGGCGCCGGCGCCTACTACTACCAGCAGGCTCCGCGGCCTGCTCCAGGGTGGCGCGCCGGGTGATGTCATCACCCGGCGCGCTACTCGAGAGTAGGCCGCGGAGCCCGCTGGTAGTAGCCGCCGGCGCCGGACGTGCCGAGAAGGTAAGTGGCGGGGAAGGGGGCTTACCCCCCCCCCGGAGCCGTCCGCTTCTATCCGCTGGCGCCCGCGGGCGCCAGCGGATGGAAGCAGGCGGCCCCAGGGGGGGTAGGGAGCGCGGGGGAGGGGGTTTACCTGCCGGGGCCGTCCACAGCGGACGGCCCCGGGGGGGGGAGGGAGTTAGGCCCCCCCTTACCCACCCGCCGCCATTTTTTCCTCATAGACTTGCATTGCAATGCAAGTCTATGGGGAAAAAAATGGCGGCCGATCCAAAAATTTCCGATTTTTGGATGTGGATCGGACTCGATCCGGTCCGGGGGGCCTCCGATTTTGTCCGAACCGGTCCGGGACAAAATTGGAGGTCCCGATCCGGGTCCCGATCCGATCCGGGGGGTCCGTGCACACCCCTAATATATATATATATATGTTTATGCGCTTCTCCTGCATGCTCGTCCTTCTGCAACACTGGAGAAGCGTGGAGGCATTCCAGCGGCCATTTGGTTTGCTGGCCCACCCCCTCCTTCCCTTCCTTCTCCTGTCTGGTCCTGGCAACCAATCAGGGGTTGCTATTGGCCAGGACATGCCTCTGACACGACATCGGAGCAAGGTGACAGATGGCAAATGTGGGTCTGTGCCTTCCTCACAGGAAGAAGTCATGGCAGTTCCCCAACTTTTTAAAATCAGAGCTTCAGGGGAATGCCCTGGGATGGCTGTATGATGGCTGCTGTATCATAGAAATGACCTGTGAGCGGGGAGAGTAGGGAGACGTGCCTGTTTCTATTGGCAGGCAGCCTTATGGTGCCACCGGCCAGAGGTGGGGCGGAAAAGCCTTTATTAGGTGGTCGCGCCCAACCCCAGGCACCTCCTTGTTTTTGCGGCTCCCTCCCTCCCTCCCTGTATGCAGTATGGACTTTGCTGCTCTCCCATTTGTGGCCAAGTAGGAATTTTTGACTCATAGTCTGATAGGCATGGACTATGAGTTTTTTCGCCTACTTCATACTGTAAGTCATGGGGAGAGTGGCTTAGGAAAGAGTAATTTGTGAATGGATTAATTGGTCACATTGTTAGGCTGTTAGTGTGGGCACAATTAGAGGGAAGGGATGGTGATCATTCTGTAGCACCATTTCGATGACAGGCGATGCCCGAGGCCTTACACTGAAGGTTGTGCAGCCCCAGTGGTGGGATAGAGCACACTTGTGAGGCCAACTCAACTCGCTCCACCCAGCGTTGTGCGGTCTGGGGGGGGGGGAGAAATGTGGGACGGCCTACCCTTCCCAAAAGGGGTATGGCCTGAGGGTGGCATTCAATAGACTCCACTCATCAGACATAGAATGTTTTTGCCCAATATACCGTATTTCATCAAATCTAAGACGCCATCAAATCTAAGTCGCACCTTAATTTCAGGGCCACCAATAGGTAAAAAGCTTTGCGTCGATTCTAAGACGCACCCTGTTTTCAGACATGTTTATATTTTTAAAAAGTTTATGCGCTTCTCCTGCATGCTCGTCCTTCTGCAACACTGGAGAAGCATGGAGGCATTCCAGCAGCCATTTGGTTTGCTGGCCCACCCCCTCCTTCCCTTCCTTCTCCTGTCTGGTCCTGGCAACCAATCAGGGGCTGCTATTGGCCAGGACATGCCTCTGACATGACATCGGAGCAAGGTGACAGATGGCAAATGTGGGTCTGCGCCTTGCTCACAGGAAGAAGTCATGGCAGTTCCCCAACTTTTTAAAATCAGAGCTTCAGGGGAATGCCCTGGGATGGCTCTCTGATGGCTGCTGTATCATAGAAATGACCTGCGGATCCATCCTGGGGCTTTCCCCTCAACCTATCTCTATCTGTGAAAATTCTCTCTAAGGTTTTGGAATCCTGATTCTCGAAATGAAGTCATGATTACCATATATTAAGCATTCATAATCCCATTTATCATATAGTTAAATTCAAATACATTGGGGAGACAGCAGGTTTCCCAACATTGTAATTATAATTTTCTTTTTAAAAAAACTAGGGAAATTCGAAATCAAAAACACCAATTTAAGGCCAGATGTCACGTTAGCTCAATCTCCACAAAGCCAGGAAACTGGAGGGTAAAGTTAATGCCTTAACGGACATACCCCACAATTAGTGATAATATTGTGCCATGTTACAAATTGTGTTTGCTTACAATTTACACTCCATGCATCCACATCTTTGGTCAGCAACGATGGTCCATGTTGTCCTGGCCCTGTATTGCTTTATGAAGCATCTAGCCTCATTGTTTATCCCACCCATCCAACTACTCAGGTAAGGTAGAAACTGGTATGTATCAATTCATGGGAGAATTCTTCTACCAATGCAGTAGGGTACAGGGTATAATGCAGCAGGACAGCAAGGGACATATCTCATGGTCCAAGACATGCCATACTCCCTATCTGGCTTTGGGCCTGGAAGACCAAGGCACAGTATACATCCTAATATCAAATTGCAAATTTGGTTTGGATTTAATATATCACTTAGTATTATGTGGATAACCCTAACCTCTTCTCAACCTTATTGAGTTTCTTCAACTTGACAAAAGTGGTATGTATATGCTCCCTGCAGACTTTCAAATTTTGGGGTTTAAAATACTATCTTCTTAGAGTATGGGACTATAGAATCATAGAATTTTAAACTTTGAAGGGATTTTCAAAGTATTGTAGTTTAACCTGTGTTCAATGCAGGAAATGTGTGTTACCTACAAATTTGTAATAAGTATTCCATGAAGTTCCTCTTCAATGGCAATGTCAAAAATGGTTAAAGAAACACATGAGAAGGGCTTTCACATGGAAAGCATTTTGTGAGAGGATTAATGAATTAAATCAACTAAGTTTCATACATTGGTCTGCTGGACATTTGCTTGTTGTCTTGTTGACTGCTTCTCATATGCTGCTTTTTCACTGATTTCATTCATCCTTTCTTTTTCCATGGTGTTGCTAAGTTTTGACTTCAAGTTAAAATGTTGGAACACCCTTCTCAAAATGTAATGGGATTCGATAAACAAAAAATATTTTGGTTTAACATATTGTTATGTCTTCTGTGTTCACTCAAGCTCAATAATTCTGGGAAACTGCAGTTCCTAAGGGCCACACCCTTAACATATGTATCACTTTGGCAATATCCATATGGCATGGTAACTTATGCTGTGCTTAGTTCCAGCTTCACCATTACATTAGAGCTGGATGGTGCTCAGTGGCAGTGTGGTGGACCTAAATCCAAGATTTGTCTGTACACTGGAATAGACACAGGGAGCCTATTTAACTGAAGTTATTGTGCAACTGAAGCTATGGTTCCACATTACAAGTACTAACCTAGAAACCAATGGCACTGATTAGAGCTTGGGAAGTGATTCAAAATGCCTTCTACGTACGGATAATGATACTAATAAAAAGAGTTTAATGCCAATTTCAAACACTGCAGCTTCACTTGTCACAACATAAACATGCCATTTTAAGAGATGACTTTTTGTCTTTGTCCACGGGTGGAATGCAACATAGTGGGGAGCAAACTTTGACTAATCAATATTCTATGTCAGAGTTTCTGCTTCTGGAATTTCCATAGCTTCAGGAACTGCACAGTTTATGCTTCCATGTGTTTCTGGTATTAGATTTGGCAACTGTATAATAATAATGATACGAATTAAAATATTTTTTAAATGGCAGATCTAACCAGTGAAGCTTCATGTCATAATATTGATTTGTCATTCTCCTTTTATTTCCTTCCACAGGTGGTAAACATTTAAGTTAATGGCTAATCTGTCCTCAGTGTCAGAGTTTCTGCTCCTGGACTTCTCGGAGACTCGGGAACTGCAGATTCTACACTTCCTTGTGTTCCTGGTATTGTACTTAGCAACTCTAACAGGGAACCTTCTCATCATCTCTGCAGTAGCCTTTGACCATCACCTGCACAGCCCCATGTACTTCTTTCTCATGAACCTCGCTATTATTGACCTCAGTTCAGTTTCAGTCATTCTCCCCAAATCCATGGCCAATTCCCTCATGAATACTCGGCACATTTCTTATCCTGGATGTGTTGCTCAAGTCTTCTTCTTTGTCTTATTTTTTGTATCTGATTACTTCCTTCTCACGCTCATGGCGTATGATCGGTATATTGCCATTTGCAATCCACTGCAATATCAGATGGTGATGAACAGAAGAAACTGCACAGAAATGGTAACTTTGGTATGGAGCAGTAGCCTTCTATGTGGAGGCTTACATGCCAGTGGCACCTTTGCAACTCCTTTTTGCTCCAATGTCGTCAATCAACTTTTCTGTGAAATTCCACATTTGCTTAGGCTCACTTGCTCTGAATTAAATCTAGTTGAAATGGGAATACTTGTGCTTAGTATTGCTTTTGCATTTGGTTGCTTTGTTTTTGTTATTGTCACCTACGTGCACATCTTCATTGCAGTGTTAAGAATTCCTTCTGTGCAGGGAAGAAAAAAAGCCTTCTCAACTTGTCTTCCCCACCTCATTGTCTTCTCCACATTAGTACTCACTGTATGGTCTGCCTATCTCAGACCCGCTTCTAATTCTCCATCACATTTGGATTTGGCAGTTACCATGATCTATTCCATGGTCCCACCCTTGTTGAATCCAGTGATATACAGCATGAGAAACAAGGAAATCAAAATGGCCCTCTCAAAACTATTGGGGAGAAGGAGCTCATCTAAGAGTGGATTTTAAACATGCTTAGCTACAAAAGTAGGGATTTCAGAAAGGAACTGAAATCAGTTATGTGGATATGGTGGTGTATTCCCTTAAAACTATAAGACAGCAATACATGGGACATTTCTCAAATACGTCAGTTGCATATTTTACTTTCAAGAGGTCAATCAGCTTTCATTTTGCTTTGGTTTGACTGGGTTTGGCATGAATAGACTTCTCCTAATCCAGTCCCCATATGACACTATATATTGAATTCCACTGAATTCTATGGGCAGTATCCAATGTTTGCACAGTGCTAAAGCTACTGTTACTAAGCTGACATAACACCTGTAATACAATGTCAGTAGCAGTTGCCGGTGAAAAAGGAAATAGTGGTGATTTGCTTCCATATTTTGGAAGCAGCACCAAATTTCCATGGCAAATCACCACTTTTCCTTCATTGAATTAGCAAGTACTATATTGTGCTCACATTTGTGTATCATAGCATAACAGTGCACCACCATTAAATTCTGCATTGTTACTTCCCTATCTTATTTTACCCAGTTCTAGAGGGTTTACAGTCTTGGATATCTCCTTTTCCAAGTTAATATGAATTTGTTTTAGTTATATTTGTCTACATGTGTGCTATTTGTTTGTACTTTGTATAATGTATTTTAATAAATGGGATATCAAACACATGAACCAGTGGATTTATTTACTTTCTCAGAGTTCCAAATAAAAGTAATGGCACACTGCTTACGTTGCATACAGATTATTAAAACATCTTTGAAGATAGAAAATAATGCCTTTGATAGAATAATTACACATGTATTTATTGGAATGCATTTATTTATTTATTTATTTTTATATTGCCCTTTAATCATTTAACCAGAGCAGTTTACAAGTAAGAATAAAACATTGAAAATGAAAAGGCAACAGTAACATGTGTTCCCACAACAGAAGCGACCCCAGTGAGAAACCACTAGAGATGTGCAATGCTGGGAATTCTGTTCTATTTAAACTCAGTGGAATTTCACAGTGATTCTGTTCCAATAAGTAGTGGGGAACTGTTGTGGATTTTTTCCCCAATTCCAGGAAATTTTCTTATTTTTTGGCACACATTAAATACACACACACACATATATATATATATATATATATATATATATATATATATATTGCAGGAGGAGGGGTGTCCAGGAATTTGTGCAAATGGGATAGTGTTTTGGCCCTTTTTTCAGGTCCTGTGATTTGCACAAATAGGAGCTTATTTTTCCCCAGGTTTACAAATTTGTGCAAATGGGGTCATATTTATTTATTTCAGTTACTTGCTCATGTAAATATGCTGAAGAACATGCTAGCTGTCAGATATACAAAGCAGTGTTGGGGATCTTTGACATATGCAACAAGAAAGGATGAAATTAATGATGAGGTTGGAGACATTACTGCTGCTTTCGGCTCCACTCTGCCTTTGTTTTTCCCTCCATTTCATATTGCATATGTTACAGATCCCCAAAAGTAGTCTGCATATCTAACAGCTAGCTTGTTGGCTGACTCAGAACATTAAATTCCTTAGCAATTTGATGCAGGGGTGGGGGTGCTCAGGAACCGTGGAAGTGGAGGACAAAATTGACCGTTTCTTTGACAAGTATAGGATAAACTGGTCTAAACAAAGTAGTGTGTAGAGAGTATGAAACTGAAAAGGGTATTTACTAGAGAATAGACTATGAGATCCATCACACCAGTGATTTAGTGCACTCTTGCCATGCCTGGTGTGCATGACTCTGTCCCTGTCCTGCTGACACCCAATCTCTTCCCCAGCCTTTCTTAGAATCCTAAAAGTCTAGATTATTTTCCCTAAGCACATTTAATGTGTCCTTAAGCCTCCATGCAGTTTTAAAGGTATTGGGGGCATGTGCTGTGATGGGAGTCTTGCTGTTGGCTTGAATGGATTGCATCAGGTCCTGGCAGGGAAAAGTAATCTCTCCCAGCAGCCAGCTCCAAGCCTCATTATAAAACCCAAGCCTTGCATCCCAGGCTTGAAAGCCTTTTGTAAAATCATACAATGCCTGAATCTCTGCAGAGACAGGATTGTACTCCCTTGATGCCCCCAAAGAGCCAGACTAAAGGGTCGTTCCATTTTTGCCTGGGAGAAAGGCAGTCTGGTTGAAGAACTGATCTGACAGGACCTGACTGGAGGGAGAGAGAGAAGGGGAGGGGTGGGGCGGAGTGGAGTGGAGAGGAAGAGCTAAGGAGCGAAAGAGCAGCTATTCAGGTGAAAGAGATCATAAGCTTGACTTGCTTCTGCCTCAGAGGTAAAAAAAACACGGAGATAAACCAAGGGGGTGGGAAATTAGGTGTGATGAAGGTCTGTATCTCGGTGGGGTTACACATAGCAGACAAGAGGATTTGTCCACTTCGATTCTTCATGACATCAGATTGCTCTGTGTATCTTACTGCTAGCATGTTCTTCTGCTCAGACTGCTTGGAAAGTGCTAAAGTGGAGGACGAAATTGGCAAGTTCTTTGACAGGGCTCTGCTGGGCTAAAGGAAGTGGTGGGTGAAGAGGATGAAACTGACAAGGGTATTTACTACTGAGAGGAAAATCTCTCTGTGGAGCTACCCAGAGTGGACAGGGGGAGCTGAGCAAGCGCACAACTATCTTTATGTTTTAATGACCCCATTTATAGAAATTTTAAGACTTGGGGGATCCAATATGTGCAAATTTGCAGTGCCATTAAGGAAAAAAACCTGGAATCCCTGTATTAGACCGTAAGAAGAACCATGTTGGATCAGACCTAAGAATCCATCCAGTCCAGCACATTTTTTTTCTTTAATGATCTTGTCATAACATGATGTATGTTATTCTCTGGTGGGGGGTAGATAGCCTTTATTTTATTTTTTAAAAAAATCTTTCAAAATACAATATAGATGCATATGAAAGTAGATAAGAAGGAAACAAATCTTTTTTACTCTTTCATAAGAACATAAGTGCTATGTTGGATCAGACCAAGGGCTCATCTAGTCCAGCATTTTGTTCACGCAGTGGCCAAACAGCTGTCCAGTGGAAACCCACAAGGAGAGCATGAGTGCAGCCCATGTTCCCAAATGACTGGTGTACATAGGCAGACTGTCCGGACAATGCCTCTGCAGCAGGGGCACCCTCCATCGGCCATTCCGCTAACTCAGCTGCCACCGATGGTTCCCCTTGGGCCACAGTGTCCCAGCTGCTGACTCTGAGTGTTGCTGGTCCTGGCTGTGGTGAAGTAACTTTTAAAACCTGGCCTGGAGTTTCTTCAAATGCAGCCTGCATCCTTCCCCTGGCCAGCAAAATAACAATCCTTCGGTTTCTCTGAACAAGGGCTCACCCTCAAAACTTCCGTACCTCCTCCCATGTTAGTCCCAGGGCACTGGCTCTGATCACACAGCTAAGCCACCATGCGAAGGAGAGGCAGCCTCTTTGCCTCCCTTGCAAGGTAGGCCTGGGTCAAAATGCTTGCTTAAGACATTTTTAATGATTTTATCTTTGTATTTTAGTTTTGTGTAGCTCCTGACGAAGGTTTTGTAACCGAAACGCGTTGAGCATACAGAAGATAAGATAAAAGAAATAAAGAAAAATATATTTTTACATAACACCAGAGCTTTGCTCTCCTTTTTTCTCCTGGGTCAAAATCCAACAACCCAGCCTCTTCCCTCCCTCCAGCCAGCCAACACTGGACTCATGCCAGTAAAGCCCTGGAAATAAACACACTGAAATAAGGCTTAAAGTGGCTTTTTAAAACAGTTAAGGCTTTTAGCAGAAGTAGTAAATGAAAAGGGTAGGGGGTAGGGAGAGGGAACAAAACAAGTTAAAACAATAAACAGGATAAAAGTAGCAACAAGGCAATAAAACCATTAAAAGGTCATAAAACTTAATAATACATACAAGCTGTTCCCTAGAGCAACTCAAAACAAGAAAATAAGAAAGATCTGGCTACCTGTACCCTAACCGGAACACAGGGTTCTCTTCCTGAGCCAGGCAATCGGCACCCACAACAGCATAGGGGCCATAGGAGTCAGAAGCTGCAAAATGTTAACACATCTTTATCCCCACAGCTTGGAGTGGTGGAGAGATGGGTTCCACCATTGCAAGAGTGATCTGCTCCTTGGCTTTCCCCCTTCCTCCCACGGGGAAAATGTTCTCACCAACTCAGCTGGAATCCATCTTCTCATTACTAGTGGTGTTGAAGCCTTGGCTATTCCAACAGCTTTCAAACACCTGGTGGTGTTTACTGGTGAAAGCTAACTGTCTTTTTAGAACAACCTTGTAGGGGAGGCCGCAGCCATTTTCCCGTGTTCTTCACATATATATTATTCCACTTGATAAAACACACCTTGAGAATCATTCAACTGAAACATGGGATACAATCTTCAACATAAAACTAAAAATAATCACTAGGTTATGTGGTCTGATAAAAAAAAACAACTTTGAATGGTGCAAATGAGGTGGAGGAATAAAAAAAAGACTGTCCGTGCAATACAGGGAAAATGTATCTGCATATCTACACATGTGTGTATATTGTAATCAGCATCAATGTGTTCCATCAACATTCCTAAAATAATTATTACAAACAGAGGGAATTCACCTGTGCAGAAGAAGATGGGGGAAGATATTCATACATTGGTGTCTCAGACATAGCAACTTTGACAGAGCATTTTTCATATCTTTGTTTCTCATGCTGTAGATTAGCGGGTTTATGAAGGGTGGAACCACGGAATATAGCATGGTTAATGCCAAATCTAGATGTGATGGTTTGCCAGAGGTGGGCCTCAGGTAAGCAAAGCATACAGTAAAAAAAAATATGCTGAGGACAATGAGGTGGGGTAGGCAAGTTGAGATAGCTTTCTTTTTTCCCTGAACAGTAGGGATTTTCCTAACAGCACTAAAAATGTGTGCGTAGCTTACCACAATTAAGATAAAACAGCCTAACACAGCGATAACACTCAGTACAATAATTCCAGCTTCAATTAGATATAAATCAGAGCAGGCAATCTTCAGTAACTGTGGGATTTCACAGAAGATCTGACCGACAACATTGGAGCAGAAAGTGTTTGCAAAAGTTCCACCAGTGTGCAGGACTGCATAGAGCAAGCTACCGAGCCATGCACTGGCAACTATTTGGGTGCAGGTTCTCATGCTCATTACCATTTCATAGTGTAAAGGGTTGCAAATGGCAACGTATCGATCATATGCCATGACTGTAAGGATGGCAACGTCAGATACTACAAAGAATACAAACAAAAAGACTTGAACTACACATCCAGAATAAGAAATGTGTCTGATACTCATGAGGGAATTGAAGATGAAATTGGGAATAGTGACTGAAACTGAACCTATGTCCTGCATGGCCAAGTTCATCAGGAAGAAGTACATGGGGGTGTGCAAGTGATGATCAAAAGCTATGGCAAAGATGATGAGAAGATTCCCAGATACAATTGCCAGGAACAATACCAGGAACACAACGAAGTGTAGAATCTGCAGTTCCCGGAATTCTGAGAAGTCAAGGAGGAGAAATTCAGTGACAGAGGATTGATTATCCATTTGTGTTTCACTTTTTACTAAGATTCATGTCACCTCTGGAATAAAACAGATGATAAATGTTACAATTATAACATCTAGTGTCCAGATATGGCTGCAGCTGGCACATAAGCCAAAGTTCATAATATATATTTGTGACCATAAAGATGACTTGGACCTCCAGTGACAATTCTTGAACTATAAAGCACATCCATACTATAAACCTGATCCTTTGGGGCAATGGAACCCCTTACATAGGCTGACCATATGAAAAGGAGGACAGGGCTCCTGTATCTTTAACAGTTTCATAGAAAAGGGAATTTCAGGAGGTGTCATTTGTATATATGCAGAACCTGGTGAAATTCCCTCTTCATCACAAAGTTAAAGCTGCAGAAGCCCTGCCCTCTTTTGTACATGGTCAAGAGACAGAGCTCCTGCAGCTTTAACTGTTGTGATGAAGAGGGAATTTCACCAGGTTATGTATGCATAAACAACACCTGCTAAAATTCCCTGTCCTTTGCAACCGTTAAAGATACAGGAGCCCTGTCCTCCTTTTCATATGGTCACCGTACCTTACATAACAGCTTGAATTCCACCCCCAACTCCATGGGTGGATGGACCACCCACCAAGAGTACCTCTGGGTTGTATGAATCACATTTTATTCACCTTCATTCAATCTATTACCATGCCCAAGTCCTGTCTCAGTACATTCATCCCCTTACCTGCATTTTATGTGGAAGACAGATAGAGTTTGGTGTTAGTGTCGTGCAGGTAATACCTCAACCCCAAAGCACAGACAACCTCTCCAAATGTTTTCAACATTATGGATGAAAGAATAGAATCTTGTGGATCTTGAAAGCACAGCTGCCAATGCCTGAGCAATGTTTCCCCAACACCATATTCCAGAATCACACCCCACCAACAGAACTGCAGCTACTACTATGTGATGCCTCCTACACCCAACTCACAGAGTCTACCCAGAAGGATGCTATGGTTAATGGCATGTAAAAGGTCCAGGAGAATCAACAGTGTCACACTCCCCTAGAAAAACAGCATGTAATGTTATTCATGCTTTCAAAAACAAAAAACATGCTTAAGCTAGCTTTTATTTTGGAGGAAAAGCTATCTTCAGGCCCTGATCCAGAATGTTAATTTGATCCAGAATTGGGCTTTTCAGTTGTTTTCTCTTATAAATTCCCCCCTTTATAGTCCAGGAACTACTCCCCTAGGTGCTGTTCTGGAAACAGAACCTTTGTGGAGACAAAGCAGCTGGAGGAGGCAATTTTCAACAGGAAACTGGCACAGAACCCTGATCCAGTTCAAGAGCTTTTTCTCTGAACAAAATTCCCCAGATCAAAGACAGGTGAGTTTATTGTTTAATGTGAATAATGCCACATGCAATCTGGCCCTGATTTACCAGCATAATAAAATAAAATTAGCTTGGGAAAAGGAGGGTTATGGAAGACATGATAGAGTTGTACAAAATTATGCATGGTGTGGAGAATGTGGATAGGAAGACATTTCTCTCTCTCTCTCTCTCTCTCTCTCTCTCAAAATACTAGAACCCATAATGCTAGAAACAAAGATTAATAGATTCAGACACTTTCCACAGAAATGTTATGCAATGTAAAAAGAAGGCCATGATCTAACCGATGTTAAGCACTTTGAAGACCCATTGATTTGAGTGGGGAAGTTAAACCTGAGTTTAAACTAATCTCAATGAAAATAATGGGATTAAACGTATTGAACTTCAAACTGTATTTTCTTTTACAATATCCCTTATTATTTTATTTCTGTGCAGACAAGAACACAATACCCCAGAGTACACAAAACAAGCAACAATAAACACAGTAAAAGAGTAAAAGATAGGAAAGCAGCCATTAAATCTAAAATGCAAAAAAAAAAAAAACCCTTCACTTATTATATTCAATATCATTACCATACAGATTCCAAACTGTAGAAGCAGAACATCTTCATATATGTCCTAGATATATTTAAATATTGTGGTGTGTTTGGTACCAGTGCTCACATTTTCACAACATGGAATTTCACTTTTTCACAGCATCTACACACAGGAGCATGAGTTTCTTGTAGCATTTATTTATTTACAATATGTATATACCTTTCCCCAGACAAAGATTTTGGAGCGGTGAACAAACATAATAAAATCGGGGGGGGGGGGGGGGGAAACCAGAATAAGAATACATTAAAAAGAACATTGAAAAGAACATTGAAAAGTTTCATCAAACTATGTTGGAGAGATACATAGCACAAACTTGGGGGAACTGTATACTTTAATCAGTGTTACCTGAGTAGGATTTTGGTGTCCATTTTCACATTTAGTTGCACCCTAAAAAGTGATTATTTGGGTTGTACCTAACTAATTTTAACAAACTGAACACATTATAGTTTTATTACCACAGGTCATTGCAAGTTTATAAGAGCAGGCCTCCACATTAAAACAGAAAAAATAACAACAGTAAAGAAGAGTGTGTGAACTGCCCAGAAAGCTTTGACTATTAGTTGGTAGAGAAATTTAATACATGATTGAATGAAGGATGTGAATGCCTCAGTAAAATGTGTGAAACAACTGGATAAATATCAAGGTTTTCTGTGATAGGAATGACACCTATGTTGGTACAAGAACATTTGGAGAAGAGTGTAATATAGAACTTCACCAGTGTAATGGAATTCTTCTTATATATATTTTGAATAATAAGAAAATATTGTACTGGAGGAGGGGGATCATCTTCCATTATGAGAGGCACCCTCCTTCCCTTAGAATCACTGTCATGTTCAGATCTGCTCTAAGCATGGCTAAGTCTGGATCCACCCCAGCACCAAGTATTGTCTCATGTGAGATAGTATTTGCTCCTTTGTTGCCAGATTTTATCCCCTGCTGTTCCCAAACAATAAAATGTCTCATTAAGTTTTTTTGATATCTTATCTAGAAATAAACCATCCATTCCACCATTCATTCTTCTTGAAAATCATATGGCAAACTTACTTACATTTCCCTGTTTCCTCACTTGTGTCACCTTCAACAATTGTGCAGAGGATGCTGACCAGTAACTTCATGCCTTGGGTTTCAAGGAACTGTTTCTAGTGTTCCATATGTGTAGGAGCAGAGCCTCACAGGGGTAAATTAAAACATCTCCTGAATAACAGGACCATAGGCAAGGGAAAGGCCTTCGCCCCTTCGGAGATGCCTCAGGAGTTTTCTTTGATGATTCAATTATCATTAAAAAAAACCTGGAATTGCCTTTATTTATGTTATTAAAAGAAAGAAAATAGTTCTACTTCTCTTCTAAGAGAACTAGTGGTATGGATGTTCCCACCAGCACCCTAAATAAAATGGTCAGTTGTTCACCCAAAATATATATCATAAGAGGTATTCTTTGGGCCTGGAGGAATATCAGTGCACATCTTCATTTAGATGTCTAACCTAATTTATGTTGTGTATTCTATTTGTGGATCTTCTATATGTGGATCTCCCTTGATGAACCAGAACTAATGTATCTACCTTTTTCCTTGGGAGCTATTATAATTCTACTCAATAACATGTAGGAGAAGGGGCAGAATTCTTGTACTCCCCTCCCCTTTGCAATTATGGAAATATTTTTGTTGCATGGTTGCATTCTTTCCTGGATTTATTTATTGTTAGATATTGCATTTTAAAAAAGGTATACACTAAAAAAAGTCTAACAGTATATACCTAAAATCAATCTATAGTAAAAGGTGGATTAAGATTATGCTTCCCTCCCCAGGGACAGTCCAATGCATGGCAGAGAGGTAATGCATGTCCACCTGGTACACCATAACTGACTCTCCCATCCCCACTTGTACACATGGGGATTGATTCATTAAACAAAAAACCTACAGTTTACAAAAACAATGTTAAGGCTCTACAGATTCCAACCAAGCACCAAAAAGCAGGGAAATTGGGAGTTAAGGCTCACAAGCCTTAACGCCACATCCTCCCTAAGGAGGCAGAAAGTGCAAGTGAAATTCTCATTCTCCCAAAGCAGATAAACCATGAGGACAGGGTGGAGAATATGATATGCAGAGGTGACTGTGGGGTTGTGGAAAACTGATCACGAACAACTTAGGGCCACCTACTTCTCTTTTTTTGTTTAGAGCAGCCCTTCCCCAACCTGGTGCCCTCCAAAGGTGTTGGACTACAACTCCCACCATTGCAAGTCAGTATGTCCCATGGTCAGGAATGCTGGGACTTGTCATCTCAAAAATCTAGATATGCAATTTGATCTGCAGAGGTGACTGTGGGGTTGTGGGAAATGATTATGAACAACTTAGGACCAGCTACTTCTCATTTCTTAGAGCATCTCCTTATGTTGAGAGTTGCAACCCAACACATCTGACAGGCACCAGGTTGGGGAATGTTGTTCAAGAACAAGGGAAGGCAGAATGTAGATCTCCAGATGTTTTGGAATTCAACTTGTAAAAGCCCCTATCAGCATGGGCAGTTATCAGGAATGCCGTGAATTGATGTCTAAGTCATCAGGATAGATCTATTTTCTGCCCACATCTGTACTAAAGTATGATGTTTTCCAGCATTAAGATATGTGATCAATCAAGGAACTACAAAAGAGCTGCATCACTTTAAATAAACTGTCAAAACCAAATGAAAAACAATGAATGAATCTTGAACACCTAATCTAGATAGCCCTTCAGACATCAACATTAGTTTTCAACACATGGCATAGGATGTCTGTTTCTTGAATATCAGGTAAAGGCGTTCTCTTACTTGTTCAGCAGTGTGAGATCAAAGACAGAACTACCACCTAATACTTTCATGCATAAGTATTAGGTGGCAGGCCTACTCAGATTAATTTTAAATGTTTTATTGGTGTTTTATTGGTATTTTAATGATATATTGGTTTTATGTATTTTTAATTAGTTTTGTGTGTTTTATGATGATGTTGTTCCCCGCCTCGATCCAGAGGGAGAGGCGGGTAATAAATAAATATATTATTATTATTATTATTATTATTATTATTATTAAATTAAGTATGAATTGATTTTTGTCTTTCCCATAACACATAACATGGGAGTTACAGTGCAACACATCTGGAGAGCACCAGGCTGGAGAAGGTTGAATCCTATACATGTCTTCTCAGAAGCCAGTGCCACTGAATTCACTTTCTCCCAAGAGGTATAGGATTGCAAATTAATCTCATCTGAAAGGTGTTCAAGACAGCCAAACTAAACCTCTTCTGCTCCGCTGTTGCTTTGATGAGATGATGTATTGTGCAGGGATTGTGGGGAGTGAACAGTATATTTTTTATAAATACATTTAAAGAAAAAAAAACATTGGTTCTTTGAAAGGCAGGATATTGACCAAAAGTTGGAAGTGCCTGGCACATGCTCTGGTTCTAGATCTGTAATGAACAGTGCCCCTTTTATTATCAAGAGTGCTGCTATATGCAAGATGTGTGTGAGAGAAAAGTATCGGGCAGAGCCTGTATTTGGTAAGGGTATGGGACAGCATTCCCCATCCTGCTGCCCTCCAGGTGTTTGAGATGACAAGTCCCAGCATTCCTGACCATGGGATATACTGACTTGCAATGATGGGAGTTGTAGTCCAACACCTTTGGAGGGCACCAGGTTGGGGAAGGGCTGCTCTAAACAAAAAAAGAGAAGTAGGTGGCCCTAAGTTGTTCGTGATCAGTTTTCCACAACCCCACAGTCACCTCTGCATATCATATTCTCCACCCTGTCCTCATGGTTTATCTGCTTTGGGAGTATGAGAATTTCACTTGCACTTTATGCCTCCTTAGGGAGGAAGTGGCGTTAAGGCTTGTGTGCCTTAAATCTCAATTTCCCTGCTTTTTGTTGCTTGGTTGAAATCTGTAGAGCCTTAACATTGTTATTGTAAACCGTAGGTTTTTTGTTTAATGAATTTCATGGCTTTGTGTAATGGATGACTGGATATTATACAGTTGACAAACAAGTCAGCATCAGCCAGAATGTTATACCATCTTGACATCCAATATAAATTCAAAGCTAGTGTTATGTGTTGAACTCACTTTTAACATTAATAAATCAACCAAAATGCTTGCATCTACCTCATTTTAAAGATAAAGAGATGAAACCTGGCATCATGGTAGCTCTTAAGTAGGGATATAGCTATGCCAAGTATGAAGCAGATCCGTTCATGCCTTGATTTTTAGGAATTTTTTAAAGTTCAAACTGAAATCTCTTTGGGGTCCAGGACCTTGAGCAGTACAAGTTTAAAAAATGAAATTAAAGATAAAGAGATGAAACTTGGCACCACGGTAGCTCTGAAGTAGGGATTTAGCCATGCCAAGTTGGAAGCAGATCCATTCATCCCTTGATTTTTAGAAATGTTTAAAACTTCAATTTAATTTGTTTAATTAACTAAAATGCTTACAATTCCATTTAAAGATAAAGGGATGAAACTTGACAGCATGGTAGCTCTTAAGTAGGGATTGAGCCATGCCAAGTTGGAAGCAGGTCTGTTTATGCCTTGAGTTTTAGGAATTTTTAAAACTTCAAACCCAATACTCCTCTTTGGGGTCTAGGGCCTTGAGCAGTACATTAAAAAAAAGAAAGAAAGTAAAGATGAAGAGATGAAACTTGGCACCATGGTACCTCTTAAGTAAGGCTTTAGCCATGCCAAGTTGAAAGCAGATTGGTTCATGCCATGAATTTTAGAAAAACATTTGAAGTCAAACTTTTTTAAAAAATATCCTAAAAATCAAGGCACGAACCGATCTGCTTCCAACTTGGCATGGCTCAGTTCTAGGGTGACCACTAGGGTGTGGCCTAGTGGCTAAAGTTTTGGACTGGGAGCTGGGAGATCTGGGTTCTACTCCCCACTTAGCCATGGAAACCCATTGGGTGACTTTGAGCCAGTTGCAGACTCTCAGCCCAACCCATCTCACAGGGTTGCTGTTGTGAGGATAAAATGGAGAGGAGGAAGATTATGTATGCCACCTTGGGTTTCTTGGCGGAAAAAAAGTGGGATATAAATGCAATAATAAATAATAATAAAAAACTGTCAGGATTTCCCCAGATTTAGTAGTCTGTGGTCCAGATCTCTTCAGAAGGGGGAATAGTGTTTTGTGGTTGGGGTCAGTCTAAATTATCTCCAGGGGTCCCTTACTCAGTGCCTCTGATAGCAAAGAGATTGAGGATTTTCCCCAACTCTGTTACTCTTGAAGTTACTAGGCCTGTTGAAAATAGATTTTATAACATAAGTGAATACCCCTTTTAACTTGTTAAACCAATGAAAACATGCCACACAAGAAGTCTTAAGATATGAATGGTTTATAAAGAAAAGTAAATGCAAAAGAACATCAGATGCAGAAGTGAAATCTGAAACATTACTAGTAGTAGTAGTAGTAGTAGTATCTTGCCTTTTGCCCAATGCTGGGCCTCAGGGCAGCCTTACAAAACTAAAACATACACAGCTAAAACCTATAAATAGGAATATACTAGGCTGACCATATGAAAAGGAGGACAGGGCTCATGTAACTTTAACAGTTGTAGAGAAAATGGGATTTCAGCCAGTGTCATTTGTATGCAATTAGTTCCTGGTGAAATTCCCTCTTCATCACAACAGTTAAAGTTGCAGGGGCCCTGCCTTCTTTTGTATATGGTCACTCTAGTATAGTGCCTGCAACTTTAACTGTTGTGATGAAGAGGGAATTTCACCAGGGACCAATTGCATACAAATGACACTAGCTGAAATTCCCTTTTCTCTACAACTATTAAAGTTACTTGAGCCCTGTCCTCCTTTTCATATGGTCAGCCTAAATATACAAAAGTTAAAAATATAATTAAATACTTTTCAATATTAAAGCCTTTAAAACATTTTAAATACATAACAATTTAAAAGTCAAAGGTATAGACAGAGGTCCAGATTATTTGCCAAAGGCCTGCTGGAACAAAAAAGGGTTTGTCTGCATCCAAAAACACATCAAGGAGGGAGCCAGTGTAGACTGCAAGGTTTAGAAAGAAAAGCCATGTGTGTACACTATGCAAAATAAACAACAGTTTAACTGTTTCTAAACCTTATTAGAAAAACAGGGTGACTAGTCCGAAACCAATGTTGTAGGCCCAGAAGCACTTTGAAAGGTTTCAACATTGTACTTAAAACTTAACTCCAGCCCAAACTAATTAAATGAAGTGTTTGAAGCTTTCAGCTTTATAGCAGTATGGACCAAACTCTTAGAAAAGAGGGAAGGAGCACTGTGTGTGTATGGGGTGGGGGGATAGAAAGAAAGGTATAGCCACCTATTCCCAGGAGAGATCTGAAGATCAGGTTACCATGGATCCAGAGGAGCTACACCCTGCTTCACCAGGGAGCAAAAGAGCAAACTGGCCTTATGAAGATTGCCCAAAATACTCTCAGAGCCAAAAGAATGCATGTTCAGAATAGAAAAGAGAAACTCTTCTTCTTCACTCAAAAGGTCTGTGCTAGCAGCAGCGGCCATTTCACTCACCCACCCCACATTCTAAGGCAGGAGGGAGGGGGGAGAGCGATGCTACTGAGCATGTGTCGTGCTATGAGGGAAGATAGCCGCCTCATTGACTTGAATGAGAGGTTAAAATAGTCCTTAAAAGTGAACCGAAGGGAATTTTTAAAAAATGAAAAGCTTTCCACCAACTACAGTCAAGGAGGAAGAAGACCCCACCACTGGATTAATCAATAAGGCTCTAGAAATTATGCAAATTGTGAGCACAAAACTCGCAACCCGGAAGTAATTTTACAAAAGCAGGGAGACAGGTTTGTATTCCTTTTCTACCTTATATTGCTCTCCTTCCCTCAATCTTTCACCAACCTTCTTGAAATTTTCAGGTAATGTAAAAGAAACATTTCTTTCTGGCACCTGTAAATTTCAGAAAGGTTGGTGAAACATTTTCGATTTTATGGCTGTTAGAATGACCCCCCCCCCAATTATCACTTTAACATGGCGGAATGTTTTTTTACTGACGGCCCTTAACAATGGAGGCACGACTGTGCCTCCATTAACCATCTGATTGCCACCTACATGTGCACAAATCACACTGTTGATTTCCTAAACAACGATGCAATTTATATGTATATTATAGGCATCAATCAGATAATCTGTCCCCATGAGTACATGTGGGAACGGTGGAGGTAGGAATGCTTGGGTTGTGGGTAGTAAGGAGATGCATTCACTCACTTCCCTCCATATAAAGGTCCAGATCATGGGTCCTAATTGCCATCTGAAACAGCATGAATTGAACAATTTTAGAAAAGCCAGATGGTATTAACATGCCACTTTCTATATATTTTTGAAAGTCCTATGTGTACAGATCTGTTTGATCTGTGGGAAGAGCTCTATGTGATGACAGAACAAGTAAGAAGGCACAATTCTTAGAGAGTTATATTCTTGCTTTCCTTGTTGGTGGGATCCATAATAGGGCCAAATCAGTACATATTAATTATAGCAGGCAGGGAAGTCCCTCTGATATCTGAGGGACCAAGACTATTTAGGGCCTTAAAAGTAAAAGCTGGCACATTGATTCTATTTTTGAAACAAACTGTAATCTAACAGACATCTCACAAAATTAACCTAATGTACTCATTTTTTTCAAACCCAGACAATGAATGGGTTGCAATGTTGTGGATTAGCTGAAGATTCTAAATCTTCTTCAGGAGCATCAACCTGCCAGTACATGATGAACATTCTTGTTGTGTTTTTATATTGTATGTTATTTTGTGTTTTTAGATTGTGGCTTGTTTTATATTTTTTAAATGATTTCATGGTTTTAATTTTTGTGAACCGCCCAGAGAGCTTCAGCTATGGGGTGGTATAAAAATGCAATAAATAAATAAATAATAAATAAATGATACACCATCTTCCAAAATGCACCCAAAAGTATGTTATATCCAAAGAATTTCTTGCATTATTCACAGAATGGTCCACATCCATGTAATATTCAAGACTGAATTTCAGACTTCAGCAAAATGGTGAAAATATCAGTATCATCCATCCCGACCATTATATGTAATAACTTCATCCATTTTTTTGTTGTTCTGTCTGTTCCTATGTTTTTGCTGATTAGGATGTTGCATCTCTGAGGATATGTAAATCTTCCACTTCGTAGTACACAGTTTTTCTCATCTTGCATACACCAGTAATTTATCATATACAACTTCACAGTAAATGTTAGCTTTCTGTACCAAAAGTGGAGAGCTTCCTAGAAGAGATGAGCAGGTAGTGATGAAGTAATATTTCTTGCTTTGGTTTGATCTGGTTTGATCCAGGCATGGGATAAATATTCAAAAAATGGTTGCTCAAAAATGTGATCCCACATGCAGAAAGAATATCATTGCAAGGAGTAGTTGTGGGGTTGGAATCCTAGATGCCCCTTGAGCTGGGCATGAAGCCAACTGGGAGTCCATTAGAGTCCCCCTCCCAATTCATCCCCAAACCCATAGCCACTGTCCCCAGCCACCCGTATGATTTACTGAGCTGCCCAGCAGCTGCCTGTCATAGTTGAGAGCTGCAATTTTCAAAACAGATGGAGGCTCTGCAATTTCTTATGTGCAATATCTCACACTACAGGCTCAGTTAAGTCTTCCAGGCAGGTGTGCAGGCAGGGGCAGAGGCTCACCATTACCGCTACTCATGTTGAGGCAGTTCAAAGTGCTAAAGACAGCCATGGACTGATCTGGCCCCAATATGGATTCATGATGAGACAGGACTGCCTTGACTTGGATTTGGGGTTTGAGCCTGAAGTGATGCACAGCTCTAGTTTACAAGTGATTTTTTTTAAAAATCATGCTATATTATTCAACTCAATAAAAGCCAAGTTGAGAATCATTCAATTGAAACATGAGATACAATCTCCAACATAAAACTAAAAATAATCACCAAGTTATGTGATCTAATATGAATGGTGCAGCTGTGGTGGAGGAATGAAAAAAGACTGTCTATGCAAAACATGGAAAATGTATCCCTCATATCTATGCATATATGCAAGTTGTAATCAGCACCAATGTGTTTCATCAACATTCATATCATGTAAGGATGCACAGCCATGTGTCCTTAGTTAAGGTTCAATAGGGGAAGAAAACAACAACAGGTTCCACCACTGAAAAGAGGAATGGGGGGGCGGGGTTGGACATTCTAACCATAATAAAACTGAAATGGTTTCACCAGTCTTTCTGAAATTTACCTATGCCAGAAAGAAATGCCTATTTTACATAACCTGATAATTTCAGGAAGATTGGTTAAAGACTGAGGCAGAGAGGGCAGTTAACAAAAAAGAAGAAAACCTCGGTCATGCAAAAGTGTTTCTGAAAAAGTATTGGCAACTGTTTGTGCCCAGCTCTGGTGGGGCTGGGATAGCCGCAATGTGTTAACAAGGGATGTGTATCGTATCGTTAAAATGTCTGATAATGATACGATAAGGTCGTTATCGGACATCCGATTAATGATAACGATATGATAGAAAAACCTCCGCTAAATATCCGATCCAAAAATTTTCAGCCCAATTATATCGATTTTTTTCCAGATTACTGGACTACCATATAAATAAACCTATAACTTCTGTATTTTCAAAGTTAGAGGCTTGAAACTTGGTCACAGTGCTTAAGGGGTATGTCTAAGTGTGTGTATGAAATTTGAGATCGATCCCTCCAACCCTCAATTTTATATGAATTTATTAATGAACGTTTAAGTTCTGACAGGTCAGAATGACAGCTCGCCACGTGCATTCATTCAGACCTGTCAAAAAGTTGCACGATCTTTCAAAAAATCATATAAAATACAGGGGTGGAGGGATTGATCTGAAATTTGGCACATATGTGTAGCAACATGTGCTAGACGTGTGTATAAAATTTGAGAGTGATCCCTCCAACCCTTGATTTTATATGAATTTATTACAGTTCGTTCAACTTTAGTGACACAGCTGGTTGACCGGGCCTCCATGCTGTCATCTTGTATGCTTTTTTCCCCATAGGTTTGCATTGGGGGGAACACGTAAATAATTTTTTTATTTGAAATGATAAAGACATGAAACTTGGGGAGCCAGGACTAGCAAGATCCAATCTGCAATGTCCAAAACATTTCATATCTCTATCTTTTCAAATTAAAATGTTATAGGGGTTCCCCCAAAAGCCTCCCCCCCCCACTGTAACTTCTTCATTTTTAAAGATAAAAACCTGGAACTTGTGGGACATTAAAGATGGGATCTGGCTGGTCATTTGTGAAAAAAAGCAGAGCAATTGCTCAAACTCTAGATTTTCTATGATTTTTTTTAAAGATTGTGCTCGTTCTGAAAGCTGGTTGACCGGGCCTCACCTGACCGGATGGAGGGTGCTCAACCTGTTCTGGATGGGGTTGCACTCCCTCTAAAGGAACAGGTTCATAGCTTGGGGGTTCTCCTAGAACCATCTCTGTCACTTGAGGCTCAGGTGGCCTTGGTGGCACGGAGTGCCTTCTACCAACTTTGGTTGGTGGCCCAGCTATGCCCCTATATGGACAGAGATAACTTGGCTTCAGTTGTCTACACTCTGGTAATCTCTAAATTGGATGACTGCAATGCACTCTACGTTCAGAAGCTGAAGCTTGTGCAAAATGCAGCGGCCACATTGATAACAGGAACCAGAAGGTTTGAGCATATAAGACCTACTATGGCCCGCTTGCATTGGCTGCCTATACGTTTCCGAGCCCGATTCAAGGTTCTGGTTCTAACCTATAAAGTCTTACATGGCTTGGGACCACAATACCTGATGGAACACCTCTTCTGACACAAACCTACCCGTACACTACAATCCACATCTAAGGTCCTCCTCCAGTTGCCTACTCCGAGAGAAGCACAGAGGGTGGCAACAGGGGAGAGGGCTTTTTCAGTGGTGGTCCCCCAATTACGGAATGATCTCCCCGATGAGGCTCGCCTGGCGCCAACATTGTTATCTTTTCGGCGCCAGGTCAAGACTTTCCTCTTCTCCGAGGTATTTAACAGCATATGATGAGGGTTTCGTGTTGTTGTTGTTGTTGTGCTTTGACCCAGAATTGTTGTTTTTAAAGGATCTTGTAAGTATAAGTTGTTTTTATGCTTTTTATGGTTTTAAATTTTGCATATCAGTGTTTTTAACGTTCAATGTTTTTAATTTTTCTGAACCGCCCAAAGAGCTTTGGCTATGAGGTGCTATAAATGGAATAAAATAAATAAATAAATAAATAAATAAATAAATAAATTTTCTTGCACAGCTGACTTTACCAGCATTTACTCAGTGAGGCAAGGTTGGCAACACATTCTCAAAGGCATTGCAACATAAAGGTACACACTGTACTCTACAGCAGACTATAAGAAAAACACGTAAAAGTTGTGACAAAAAGAAACATTTGCTTTTTGAATTGTCAGATATGTAAACACAGCATTTTGATCCGAATGGTGGAATTGGATCTCTCAACTATTCTGCTTTGACAAAGTCAAAGTCACGTTCACTAAGATTCACATTTATATTGATGTCTTTGCATTATGACATACAGAGTTTCGTCACAGATTGCATCAGCTTTTTCAGTCATTGGGGTCTGAAGTAGGCATCCGTTCACCGACTGAGCAATCTTTTTGAGACACTTTTAGTACTAGGTGGTGGCTTGGATAGCTGGAGGCAGACCCAAAACAGAGTGAAACAAAGCACAGAGTCACGCACAGAGTGCTCTTGTGGCGCTCTTTGTAATTCTTGTACTCGATGCATCGGCTGCTTACTTGCGTAAAACGTGTAAAGTGTGTCTCAGTCAATTTTTGGGGTGCCTAGACTAAGGCATAGTCTTTGTTTTGGTTTCTTGGAGAAGTCTCTGGTAGCTTGGTAAGACCACTGTTGCCCTGGATAAAAAGGGCTGTGCTTCATGGCAAAGCTGGTCTTTTTCTCGACGTGGCTATGGGCGGAGTAGACTCATTACAGCTGGCAGTCTTCTGAACGTTGTCTTCTAGCATCTCAGGAACGCTTTGACAAGCTTTCTCTTTTGGATTCTAGACAGCGTTTCTTCAGGTGCCCTTTGACATAGACTCAGTCTCTTGATTTCAGCGGGAGGGCTGGAAAATTCGGACTCCTTGGCTGGGTATCGGTTACCTGTAGTTGAATAATCTCCAGAGAATTAGAAAGCTCTGACAATATTCTATCAAGGAATGGTGCAGGGCTTGTAGATCTCTTTGGCACTGGTGTTGTGCTAGGGTGGCAGGGGTGTGTGGAGCTTTTTGGGCAAGGTGTAATACTTTGCACATGCTAGTGAGAATCTGGGGCAGATGGTTTCTTCAGTAAGGCGTGCGAAGGAGAAGTGCTGATGCTGGACTGCTATGGTGGAACTAGATCTGTGTAGCATTCAACAAGTGAGGCAATGGCTGCCACAGTGAGGAACTGGTGGCAACAGAATCTAGGAGGAAACTGTGATAGGCAACAGGTATGGGGCTCCCCTTAAAGGATTGGGTGAGAACCCCAGCAGCACATTTTTCAGACTCATGATGATGTCTACGTGGGATTGGGGCTTTGGCTGCCCCAAAGTCCTCTGAGATGGTGGAAGCGTTGGCTGCTTCGTTGTCATCTAAGATGGAGGCCTTGGCTGCCTCTTCGTCTGATTCTGGCTCTTCCTTTTTCTGGTCAGGATGGCATGCGTGGCTCCTACAAAGTCTGCTTCAGAAGCATCTTCCCATGCTCGTGGCTCATCAGCACACGTGGTGGATCTAGGCTTGCTTTCTTTTGATTTTCAAGGCGATATGACTGGTTGAGGGCACTAGATGAAACATTTGCTTTTGAAGGGGTCACTGCAACTCTTTTATTTTACATGTGGGCATCTTACTGGAACTGCAGAGTCAGGAACAAGAGTAAGGCAGCACCTGGTCCAGATTTCTCAGGAGACAGATGTCTACATCTAGGTGTTGTCTTGTTCCCAAGGGAGTGGATGTCCCCCCCCCCTAGTGGTCTTTACCTCTCTCTCTCTCTCTCTCTCTCTCTCTCTCTCTCCTCTCTCTCTCTGCCTATCTTCAGCCTTTTAACTCTTTCTTTGCTGCTCTTTTTCTGTTTCACTTAGCTTTTTTGTAAGGTTTTTAGTTATCTGCTTTCTCTAATAGAACAGAGTAAAATAATCTGCCGTTAATAACAAAGACTGACTCTCATCAAGCTATGAGAATCCACTTTTCAAATCACATTTAGCAAACTATACTCTGCATATGCTCAGAGAGTGCACAGACATAAATGCATTGATCTGGAACAGGATCAATAGAACATTCTCTATACACATTTTTATGCTTCTCAACAAAGCTACCACGCTCTCAGGATACTAAGTGGATCTGATTCTAAACGCAACACTGAAAAACTTTTTTTCTTTCTCTTCAACTATCACTTACAGACACACACACACACACTCTTAAGGGTTATAAAGCACAAGTTCACTTCAAACGCGGCAAGCCAGCAAGTCAATGCTGAGATCTATCTACCGGGCACAGCAGAAAGCCATCATTGACTTTTTAATAGACTGAGCTTCGACACGTGCTCATTGGGAACTAGTGTCTTGACTTACATGGGTAAATCACTATTTACAGTAAAAGGTAAAGTGCAATCACTATAAAGTACAATCAGATTCATTGATACAGATTAGTTTCAGAGGCGTCCCCCTGAGATTTAGGTTTTCTTATAAACTCGGTCTGTTGTCTTTCTTTAACTTTTTTTGGGGTCATTTTAAAAATGTATCTGGGTGTTTCATTTCATTACTCAACTTGATTCTGGACAGAGTTTTTGATTTCTGGGCATAGTCTAAGCACGAAAGACAGCATACATGTTCAACAGGCCTGGTGTAAAAATTTCAATTTTTCAAAATTTGGGTAGGTACCTGGAGCTCTGCCACATTCTGGAATTTTTAAAACAGAAAAACATCCAGAAGACAAAACAAGGAAAAATGGCCAAAATTAAAAATAGGAAACAAGATGAAATGACTAAAACTGGAAACAGGATTGACTTGATACAAGGGAAAAACCTCTTGCTCGTGCATGCTTTTTCTTTTTCTTGGGTTTTTTTTTCCTTTTCTTTTCCTCCTTTTTTTCTCTTTCTTTTCAAACTAAGAGGAGACGAGGGGGGATCCCTGGCTGGGTAGTTCTCATTCCCCCCCTTCCCCCCTTCCCCCCCCCCACCATAAGCAACCACTGCTCTGCTAAAGGCTTTTTCTTTCCTCTACAAATAAGCAGGCAACCAGGAATTCTAACCCCGCCCCCACTTGCCTTTAGTATCTACACAGTTCTCTGCTCAGCCCCAGCACTTTCTCAAAGCCTGGTTAAAGAAGAGGGAACAAGACTTGAACTTGTTTTCCCCCCTAAAGCGCCAGCGCAGTTGAATCTTTACAGTTGCTTGCTATACCCCAAAGTAAATGAGAAACTCACCCGTCTACAAGAAACATCTCTCGTTTCTCTCTTGTTGATTAAGCTGATTTCTCCTTGCATTGTGCCGTTGTACCCCTCAGGCAGCCCCACCTCAGAATCAACAGAAGGGACAACCTCCAGTTCAAGGTGCCGGTTGCTCGCAAGTTTCTGCATCTCCCGAGGCAAGGCGAAGCTGCAAGATGGACCAAGCAAAGCTCTTAGCAGCATTGTCCTGCCGCGGGCGCCAAGATTGATGACTCCCAAGAGGAGAGTAATTATAGTTCAGCACGGTGCACCATTATCCAGTTAAACACACAGGGTGGAAGGAACCAGTTTAATCCACTTATTCCTATGTCTGCAGCCATCGAATACCTAAACAGAAAACCAGATCTGAGCTCCTCAACAAAGGAAGGCAGAACTTTTTATACCTTTTGATTTTTAAGCTATTTCATTGGCTAGCATTGTCACATGTTAACAGGGCATGAATATTACTGGCTAATGCTTCTGGCAAGCTATGTTGCAAATTTGAGTTAGTATGTTCATACATCTATGAGTCATAGAATATGCAACTGTTGATTGGATAAGAGTCTGTTCTTTGTTTATCCGCACAAGGCAATTTCCATTAAGGAATGCCCTTCTAACACATACACATGCCCCCTTGCTCTGGGCTGCTTCAAACTTCCCTGCGGTCTCAGCAATGGAGAAGAGGAGGGGGGAGTAAATTCCTTTGTACTGGTATCAAGACCCTAACACAAGGAAGCTATAAAATTGAATGGGAGTGAAACTTTAGTTCATACTGAGGACTATCTTTCCTTAAGGGCAGAGAAGCAGGCTCAGCCTAATTCTAACCTCCCTTTTGAGAGAAGAGTCACCTTTTCTCATTTGAGACATGTTTTCCCTTGGCTTTGAGAATATTTTGGGCTATCTTTTCCCAAGCCCAGTTTCTATGACCCAGGCACCTGGCTCCTGAACAGATTGGCGTAGTTTTCACCCCCTATTTGATTTGACTCATAGTGAAGGTTAGGCTTCACAGCACTTTTCATTTAAAAATATTTTCTTCACTCCCTACCTGAATTAATTATCTCTACCTGGAGTTTGCTGAATTCTACACCCTGGATTCTAGGAGAGATCTCTTTCTGTGCATCCATGATAACCTGATTTTCAGATCTCTCCTTTGAATAGGTATCTATACACTCCTCTTCATACCTCCCCACCCTCATACACACTGCTCCTATCCTTTTTTCTAAGAGTTTGGACCATACTGCTATAAAGTTGAAGGCTTCAAACAGTTAATTTAACTAGTTTGGGCTGGTTGTAAGTTTTAAGTACAACTTTGAAACCTTTCAAAGTTAGGGTGACCAGATTTTGGAAAGCAAAATCCCGGTCCAATGGCCACCCCACCAAAGCAGACCCCCCCAACATAAAATAAAAAAATTAAAAAGGCTGTCCGCTACGCAGCCAACAAACAGACACCCCCCGCCACCCCGCCATCCAAAACAACCCCCCCACACCAAGCTACCCACCCCCCAAAAAACCCAGCCCGGACCTACCGGGTCTTCCGCCGCCACCGCCGATCTCCTCCACTGCCACACGACCCCCTGCAGCCCCCTCACCCTTCTTGCCCTGCTCCTGGGCTCCCTGGAAATGCCTGAAGAATAGCAGCAGCAGGAGGAGGAGGAGGAAGATCCTGCTTTAAAATGCCTGCGCTGCTCCCTGGCCTCAGCAGGAAACAAGGTCTCAGCGTTAGGGAGCGTCAACAAATTCCTTGTCTGGTGGCTAAAGCAGTTAGCCACCAGACAAGGAATTTGTTGATGCTCCCTAACACTGAGCACTTGTTTTCTGCCGAGGCCAGTAAATGGGGAGCAGCATGGGCATTTTAGGGTGAGAGGAGAGCTGACCCTTTCCCCGGTTTGCCCCCGCCGCCCCCCTGTTGGCCCGGATCACCCCAGTTTTCCCGGTTAGGACCGGGAAACCCAGGGTGATCTGGTCACCCTTTTCAAAGTGCTTCTGGGCCTACAACATTGGTTTTGGCCTAGTCAGACTGTTTTTCTAACAGGTCTTAGCAAAAGTTAAACTGTAGTGTATTTTGCATAGTGTACACATGCATTTTCTTACTGATCATTGCATGTTTCACATTTCACTTCTGTAGCTGATATTCTTTTGCATTTACTTTTCTTTACAAACTATTCATATCTTAAGACTTCTTGTGGGGCATGTTTTCATTAGTTAACAATGAAAACACTGATTTTCTCCTTATGTTTTAAAATCTATTTTCAACAGGCCTAGTAACTTCAAGAGTTACAGATTTGGGGGAAATCCTCAAACTCTTTGCGATTAGAGGCACAGGGTAAGGTACTCCTGGAGATAATTTAGACTGACCTCCAACCACATAAAACTATTTCCCTTTCTGAAGAGGTCTGGACCACAGACTACTAAAGACAAACAAAGTGGCAGAGCATAAGAATGGTTCTCATGTGCTCTTCTGCTTTATGAGGCAGATGCTCCTGCAGGCTATCAAATGGAGGGACTAACAGGCCATAAAGTTGCCTGGCTGAGTCTGCCAGAAACCCTGCCTTACCACTCCTCGCATATTCATGTTCTCAGCTGAACTTGATGGAATCCCACCCGCCACTCTTGGGTTTAATTTACTGACCTTCCTTGGCTGGGCCTTGCAGGGAACTATAGGGACAGACAGAGCAGGCAAACATAGCACACATAGAGTGCTGAGACTGGCAAATCTAAAAGCAAGTAAGGCCATTTCTACATCTGCCGTTTTCCCTGGGACCATCCCTGAGTGATCCATGTGCATCCAAATGATGCACAGGGACTCCTGGGGGCAGGAGAGATGGGCATGGGTTTTCCCAGGGATAATGGAACCCTCGGAAAACCCAATTCTTCCTGTGGCCGCGGGACTGTCCCGAGACCGTGGGTGGTGTAGGGAGGGGTGGCAGCAATTTTGCCACCCCTGGGATGGCGGGGAGGGGGTTTAGGGCCCAATTTCAGGGGGATTTTTTTAACTTACGTTTTTTGCTGGGGCACAATTGCACTCCCAGCTCTGTTTTTTTTTTAAAAAAATGGTGGCCATGATGTCCCTGTTTCCTTCTGGGATGTTATGCTTCCTGTTTGGACACAGAGTGGCAATCCCAGAAACAGGTACGTCTGGGATCGTCCCCCCTCCCTTCTTCCTTCTACACCCATAGGTGTAGAAAGGCTAGGGTGACCAGATAAAATCCAGGTCAGGGCTAATGTAACTTTAACAGTGGTGGAGAAAAGGGAATTTCAGCCAGTGTCATTTGTATGCAATTAGTTCCTGGTGATATTCCCTCTTCATCACAACTGTTAAAGTTGCAGGCACTATACTAGAGTGGCCATATACAAAAGAAGGCAGGGCCCCTGCAACTTTAACAGTTATGATGAAGAGGGAATTTCACCAGGAACTAATTGCATACAAGTGACCCTGGCTGAAATTCCCTTTTCTCTACAACTGTTAAAGTTACAGGAGCCCTGACCTGGATTTTATCTGGTCAGCCTAAGAAAGGCCCTATGTTGTTTTTCAAGAACCAAAGAAATTCAATGGGTATTACTTTTGATTAAATATCTATGGATGGAAATGCAGCCTGTGCAGGCTTAAAACTTGACCACAGACCACAAACTGCTACTTTAAGATCCAAACAGGAAGAAAAAGCATTGAGCATAAAATGAGCTATAGTAATTAACATAGTAAACTGTAATTTATTTGAATGTATAATATTGTCCTGTATCATTTTGTATGCTTCCAGAATTAATTGAGAATCATCAGATTGCAAGTCAGAGAACAAAACTTCTGGGGTTCATTTATTAATTTGAAAAGTGGGTTCAACACATAACACTAGCTTTGATTTTATTTTGGGTGTCAACATGGTGTAACATCCTGGCTGATGCTGGCTTGGTTATCTGTATAATACCCGGTCATCCAGTACACAAAGAAATGAAATTCATTAAACAAAAAAACCCCTACGGACTACAAAACAATGTTCTGCCTCCTTAAGGAGGATGTGTCATTAAGGCTTGTGAGCCTTAACTCTGAATTTCCCTGCTTTTTCAGCCTTGGTTGAAAGTTGTAGATCCTTAATGTTGTTTTGCAAACTGTAGGTTATTTGTTTAAGGAATAATTATTAAAAGCAGAGGAAATTCACTCATGCAGAACAAGTCAGGAGAATATATTCATAGATGGGTCTCTTAGATGTAACAACTTTGACAGAGCATGTTTCATCTCTTTGTTTCTCATGCTGTAGATTAGTGGGTTTATGAAGGGTGGAAACATGGAATATATCATAGTAAATGCTAAATCTAGATGTGATGGTCTGTTAGAGGTAGACCTGAGGTAAGCAAAGCATGAAGTAAATAAAAATATGCAGAGGACAATGAGGTGGGGTAGGCAAGTTGTGAAAGCTTTTTTTCTTCCCTGAATTGTAGGGATTTTCCTAACAGCACTAAAAATGTGTGCATAGCTTACCATGATGAGGATAAAGCAGCCTAACGCAACAATAACACTCAGTACAATAACTCCAGTTTCAATTAGGTACAAATCAGAGCAGGACAGCTTCAGTAATTGTGGGATTTCACAGAAGAATTGATTGACAACATTGGAGCAGAAACGGGTTGCAAAAGTTCCACCAGTGTGCAGGAATGCATAGAGAAAGCTACTGATCCATGCACTAGCTACAATTTGGGTGCAGTTTCTCATGCTTATTACCATTTCATAGTGTAATGGGTTGCAAATGGCAACATACCGGTCATATGCCATGACTGTAAGGAGGGCAAAATCAGATCCTAGAAAGAATACAAACAAAAGGACTTGAGCAACACATCCAGAATAAGAAATATGTTTGATATTCATGAGGGAATTAAAAATGGATTTGGGAATAATGACTGAAACTGAACCTATGTCCTGTATGGCCAAGTTCATCAGGAAGAAGTACATTGGTGTGTGCAGGTGATGATCAAAAGCTATAGCAAAGATGATGAGAAGATTCCCAGACACAATTGCCAGGTACATTACCAGGAACAAAAAGAAGTGTAGACTCTGTAGTTCTCGTATTGCTGAGAATTCAAGGAGCAGAAATTCAGTGATGGTGGATTGATTATCCATTTTTTCACTTTTTACTAATATACATGCCACCTCTGTAATAAAACAGATGATAAATGTTACAGCTACAATATCTAGTATCCAGATATGGCTGCAGGTGGCAAAAAGCCAAAGACGTTAAAAATATTTGTGACCATAAAGGTGACTTGGACCTCCAGTGACAATACTTGAACAATAAGCATCTTCAATCATAAAAAAAAAAAAAAACCTGCCAGTTTAAAAGAGGCTAAAATTTTCTCATTTTGGTCCAAACTCCACAAAGCTAGGAAATTGGAAACTAAGGTTGATGCCTTATTTGATGTGCCCCATGATTAGTCATGATGTTGTGCAATGTCACAAATTGTTCTTCCTTACAACTTACCGTCCATGCACCCACACTTTTCCTGAGTCTTTCAGTCCCAAATCCAGATGGGGAATATGGGGTGCCCTGGACCAGCAAGATGCTCCACATTGTCCTGGTCCTGTATTGCCTGATGAAGGATAGACAATTGTGCAAGTAGAGATGTGAACGCTCACAATAAATTAAGGGGGAAATCTCCCCCCTCCCATTTTTTAACCAACAACTTTTTTTGGGTGTGCGTTTTTCAGGAAAAGTGGAAAAATTGAACAGCTTTGGATTTCAAAGTATTTTATTATGGAATTTAAGAGAAAGCATTTGAAATTGTTACACAGCCTTTACTCCTTCCAAAATGATTTCTAAACACTATGTAATAAGAACACTTTTATAGAATGACTAAAGATGTAAACTGTCTGGAAATAATGAAGCTATGGGAGACATGTCTATGTTTGTGTTTTAATTCCTTGTGTAAGTTCCCATTATAGTTAGTTATTTCATTCCTTTTTAAAATTGTTGGTCTAAGGTATATTTTATTAATGGAAATTTATGCTCAGTTTCCCAATGTGTGAGTAGACATTTGCATTCCTGATAGTAAATGTGCATTCTTGACCATTTGGGTTTTGTTCTATAGAGTCCTGTGTTTCTGATGCCGTAGAAGTCATTTAACTTAGTTCTAATCTATTCAGACAATAATTACAAATTTACTAACTGAGTTTACTTTTAAAAGTTTTAAAATATTATGATAATTTTATGAGCATATTAAGTTATATATAAAATAACTTTAGGAAAAGAAAGGCTGCTTTATGTTCCTAAATCAGCCCCAGCCCCTCACCCCGAGCCCTCCTGATGTTTTGGACTACAGTATTCCTGACCATTGGCCATGCTGTTGAAGTCCAAAATATCTAGAAGGCATGGAGGTAGGGGATCACTTTCCATTTTGAGAGACACCCACCTTCCCTTAGAATCACTGTCATGTTCAGGAAAAGAAAGAAAGTCAGAAACATAAAAAGAACACTGCAAAAAAGTGTATGCCAGGCAAAGACAATATGAGAACTGCCAAGCTGAATTCACCCCCAAATGAATAAAAATGGCATTCTCAGGGCTCAAAATCCTTAGACTGCAAAGACAGAGTATCCAGCATCTGGCAAATCACAGGGTATTTTTTAAGCAGCTGACAAGTCACAATAGCTGGTTGATGGGTTGCATTTGGCTTGGTGCATCATACATTATGTACACTTGCTGTAGACTATTTAGGCTCCAGGAGAGACCATATAGTTTCCATAACAAGATTATCTTATTCTATTTTTATGTAACATAGTAGTAGTGTCTGCATTGAGCCCTCAGAAAACTAACCAGGTGATTACTAAATTTATAAGAGTACAAATAACTTACTAGTTTCTTCATGGAAATTATGTCTTTTTACACCAGTTGCCAGGGAACATGGGTGGGAGGGTGCTGTTGCACTTGTATCCTGCTTGTGGTTGACTGTGTGAACAGAATGCTGGATTAGATGGACTCTTAGTCTGATCCAGTATGGCTCTTCTTATGTTCTTATATTTCCAGATGCAGTTTCTTCTCCAACCACTTTAACACATTGTGTATCCTTCAAGTATCACCTGAAAGTATTATGGGGGGGAAAAAAATCTCCCTTTACTCTTTGAAACAATCAAATGCTTTGTCTACCTTCTGTAATGAAGCTGTTCCATGGGGCAGGAAATTATTAATAAACGTTCTGTGTATCTGGAGCCTTGGTCTCAGGGGTGCAACACAAGGCTTGAACTGCATTTCTGGAGGCTTTCCCTCAGGAGTCCATCACAGATCAGAAATCTGGCATATCAAGAAAAGTTAACTTTCTAATGTGTACATTTGCTCATAGTAGTAGCTAGATACTGGTCTGGTGTAGGTACATGAGAATGGAAAAGCAAATATGACTACTAACTTCTTGATCACAATTTCAAAATATTTGCAAGTGCATCAAAGGATATCTATATGTGCAAATATTTATGTAAGACACAGGAACCAGATTATTTTTAAAATTTAAGATAAGAGGGTGTAAACTATGCCATCATTTAAAGTTTGTTAATGAGTACTATGTTCTTGAGGCTGGTGGTCTATTATCAGCTCTTGAAAAAACATTCAATGAATAACATAAACGTGGCATATAAACGAAAGACACATTTTTATATATCAACATGTGTATTATAAAGAGTCAGGATTGGTTGAGACCCCTTTTGGCTGTACACTCTGTATTTATCATGAACATTTTTGAACTCTGGGAAATGCACACCTATTTTGGCAATTTGGATAGTCTCAAAATTGGGTAGAAATGTTCCTTCTCCCCTGAAAGAATCCATCCTTTGTCCTTTGCTGTCAACTTAACAGTCTCTCCAAATTTAAGAAAGCCATAAATACTGATCTCTTCCGGCAGGCCCACATAGTTGAATTTTAAGAAGTTTGACTGTTATTTTAATAATGTATTAGTTTTATATGTTTTAATCAGTTTTATGTATTTTATAGTATTTTGTATTCAGTGTTGTTCCCCACCTCAATCCAGAGGGAGAGATGGGTAATAAATAAATTTATTATTATTATTATTATTATTATTATTATTATTAATCTCTTTCTCACTTGTGGCGGCTTTTCTAGATGGACATGACGGGCTTTACCAAGTCATGCTGGTTTTTACAGATTCAGGAATTTCCTGATAATTGAGCATGTTTTAAGTATGACTGCTTTCTGATTGTTGGTGTGGATGTATTTTGGTACACCTAGTTTCTGAAGGTTTTCTGTATAATTTTTTGATGTGATGCTGGTGACTGATGTGACTAATGGAATTCTTGTGATCGTTATTATTTGCTTGGAACTGCCTCCTAAAACACCCATGTGATGTCATCTCTTTTTCTTCCTTTCAATTTCTCCTCAAAACCCACCATTTTCATGTTGCATTTGGCACAGCTTCCTAGTTCCCATGTGCCACTACAACTCAGTCTGTAATGGTTAAGCACCTGCAGTGGGGGGGGGGGGAATGCCTGCTGCTTCACTGCTTATCCCTATCTCTGCTTCTTTCCCTTCCTTTGTTGTTTCACGTTCGTCAGATTTTAGATTGCAAGTTTCTTGAAGCATAAACCTCTCCTATACTGTAAAGTGCCATGTGCGCCAATGGCATATCATCATAATTATCATCAACAAAAATGCTTAATGAGGAATTATGGATTGCTAATACATTGGTGCTGCCTTGCAAACAATTCAAAATTCCAATCTCTGGGGAGAAATATAGACGGATTTAAAAAAATTGAAATCCTAGCACGACCAAGGTGACTCAGGAAACTTGCAATGTCAATTACATTTGAGGACACAATAGAACAATTGGCATTGTGAAGTAAATATGGTGCAAAAGGTCATAATCTTTATGAGATAAATAGAAAATAAGCGATGGAAGTGATGCATGATCATAGAAGCTGCACCTAGACAAATTTCCCTCTTTCTGCAACTTTTGAAAATATAAAGACATGCTAACTGCTTTGGTTGATGCTGGGTCATTAAGCCTTTGAAATGTACTTGCGTAGCATTGGAGTTTAATGAAATGTGAATGTGTTGCTGTCCATAGCACCTTTCATAGCACCCTTTGCCATTGTGCTTCTCTTTCATACTGAATGCCCAGGATCTTCTGTTTTGTTTGAACTGTTACAACAATTTAAAAGGGTTAGAAGAAGAAGCTACTGTCCATTAGCCTTTATGAATCCCATTTAAAGCATACCTAAGAGTCTTAACATTGTTTTGTAAACTGTATCTCAGCATTCTGAGAACCTGCTTCTCTTCCGTTTTTTACAACAAGGAAGAAGGGGCAGAATTTTTGTACTCCCCTCTCCCTTTCTAGTTACGGAAATATTTTCATTGTACAGTTGCATTCTTTCCTGGGTTTATTTATTTATAGTTAGATAATATATTTTAAAGAGGTTTACAATAAAAAAAGTCTAACAGTACTTTCCTAAAAGCAATCTATACTGAAAGGGTGATTAAGATTTTGCTTCTCTCCCCAGGGATAGCCCAATGAATTGCAGAGAGGGAATACATGTTCACCTGCTACACCATACCTGACTCTCCCATCCCCACCTGTACACATGGGGATTAATCATCTGATTGACACCTACATGTGCCACAAACTGCCTGCACCTATCTTTCTGAAATTTCTCACACACACATGAGTACCTCAAACCCATCTGCCACGTGGCCAAGTTTCATGCTTCTATCTTCAAAAATAAAAAGTTTAATGTGTTTCTTTCCTCATTTTTACAAAAATACCTTGCCACTACACGCTTAAGCCTATGTTTCTGAAATTTCTCACACATGACTACCTACATGACATCTCCATTGTGGCCAAGTTTCATGCTTCTATCTTTAAAAATAAAAAAAAGTTATAGGCATTTTTGTAACACAATACTAGGCTATGGGGGAAATAATTCAAAATGGCATCCGATGCTCTGATTTTCTCTGATTAAAATTGGAGAACAAAAAATCGGATTGGAAAAAATCAGATCTACAAGAGACTGCATCAGAATCGTTAATCGGATGTCCAATTTCCTCAAATTTTAATCGGTATCAGACATTGGATCCAATACAATGCACATTCCTACTTAAAAGTCAAAGCTGGCACTTTGATTTTATCTTTGAAACTAACTGTAATCTAATAAACATCTTACAAAACCAACCTTATGTACTCATTGTTTTCAAGCCCAGCAATAAATGTGTGGCAACATTGTGGATTAGCTGAAGATCCCAAACCATCTTCAAGAGCACCACCCTGTCAGTACATGATGTACTTGTTGATACACTATCTTCCAAAATGCAACAAGAAGTATATTATATCCAAGGTCTTTCTTGCGCTATTCTTGGAATAGTCCATGTCCAATGTTCGATACTGATTTTCAGGTTTATGAAACATGGCAAGATGGTGGAAATATCAGTATGATCCACCCTGACCACTATATACACAACTTCATCTATTTTCTAGCTCTTGCATTATTGGTCTGTCTGTTCCTATGTATTTGCTTATTAGGATGTTGCACTGTTCTCTGGGACTATGTAAATTTTCCGCTTTGTATTAGACACATTGTTTTTTCTCATCCTGCACATGCAAGCAATTCACCATATAAAGCCTCTCTGTAAATGTTAGCTTTCTGAGCTTCCTAGAAGGGATGAGCAGGTAGTGATGCAGAAACATTTCCTGCACCATGGGAGAAGTGTTAAAGAAAACAAAAGAGGGTTAAAAATGTGATCCCAATTGCATTTGAATAGACCTGCTCTGATTTGTGGTGTGAACAGCCTCCTTGAACAGGCCTAGTTTGAACTGGGGCTAAGGCATACAACCTATCTTTGCTGTTCCCTGCCCATTCTCCCTTCCCTAAGGTGGGAAAACTGATAAAAAAAGTGGTAGTGGGGATTGGCACAGTCTGATGGTAATTGTTGTGAAAAGCTTGACGCTCCATGGAACCTTGCAGGAAACAATCTGCTCCACCAACTTATGCCAGTGGAAGCTATCTTCTGTTTGTTATTCCCCTTCCTTTTCCAATGTACTTGTCCACCCCCCCCCCCCGGAAAGAGAGAGTTGGTAGAAAATGGGGTGTGGATCCCATCGATGTAAGTCAGCAGCATGTGATGCAAGTAATCCTGCAAAACAATGCAAAATCATCCCCACAAATCTTGGTAGGTCATCAGTTGTGCTGGCCTAATGTGACAAAAACTGAGCAAATTCAGTGCCATCACTTTATAACCCTAAACTGTCCAGCGTTGATAGGAAGCTCTTTTTCCTCTTTAATGAAAAACATGGCCTGCAGTAATGGTGGTCCTTACTTTGTATCTAGTCAAGACAATAACAAGAAAGACGAAGGGAACAATCCCATGCAGGTTTAGAGAAAAAAAAGTCCTACAGCTCCCAGCATACCCCAGCCAAGCATACTGGCTGGAGCATGCTGGAAGTTGTAGGGTTTTTTTCTGGCTAAATGTGCATAGAATTGCACCCAAGCAAATTCTGATCTCAGTGATGATCCTGGGCAGGAAAAACTATTGGTGGGATAAACCCCCTGCCTCCCAGGAATAATATCATTGCAAGGAGTAAACCACCTTACCCCTATCTATCACCTAGAGAAACAGAAGCTTCTAGGAGCTCAGTTCCCTGCTAGCTGCTAGAAGGCAAACCTGCCCTTTTTCATGAGCAAAGTGTCCATTAGCCAGAAGAATATGGGCTGCTCTGTGTGGACTTTAGGGCTGAGCACACATACACTGATTTGCTTCAGCCCTGATTCAACTCGGGGTGCTCTGCATCAGAAGTGAGATCCAAACACCCAAAGTGGGTTGGCCATCATGGGTTCCTGGATGCTTTTTGAGCTGGGTGCAAGGCCAACTGAGAGTCCATTGGACTCCCCCCTCCTGGTTCTCCCCTCCAAACCCATAGCCGCTGTTCCCATCTGCCTGCAAAACTTTCCTGAGCTGTCCAGGAGCTGCCAGTCATCGATGAGAGCTGCCATTTTTCAAAAACAAGATGGGACTCTGCAGTTTCCTAGGTCTAATATCTCAAACTACAAGCTCAGGTAAGCCCTGCAGGCAGGCAGGCAAGCATGGGCAGCGGCTCACCATCACCTTGAGTCAGGCCGAAGCAGCCCAAAGTGCTTCAGACAGCCTCAGCTTGATCTGGTCCTAATATGGATTCAGGACGAGACAGGCCAAATCAACCCACCTCGGTTTGGATTTGGGTTTGAGCCCAAAGCAATGCACAGCTCTAATATACATGTGATTTAAAAAATATGTTTATGCTATATTATTTGGCTTGATAAAAGCCACCTTGAAATCATTCAATTGAAACATAAGATACAATTTTCAACATCAAACTAAAAATAATCACCAGTTTATATGATCTGATGAGCAAAGTCTGAATGATGCAAATAAGGTGGAAGAATGGAAAAAGACTGTCCATGGAATACAGGGGAAATGTATCTCCATATCTCCATATATCTTTAAGTTGTAATTGGCATCAATGTGTTTAATCAACATTATTATAATAACTATTACAAGCAGAGAAAATTCACCTGTGCAGAAGAAGACTGGAGAATATATTCATACATGAGTGTCTCAGACCTAATAACTTCGACAAAGCATTTTTCATCTCTTTGTTTCTCATGCTGTAGATTATTGGGTTTATGAGGGGTGGAACCATGGAATATATCATGGTAAATGCTAAATCTAGATGTGATGGTCTGTTAGAGGTGGGCCTGAGGTAAGCAAAGGATACAGTAAATAAAAATATGCTGAGGACAACGAGATGGGGTAGGCAAGTTGAGAAAGCTTTTTTTCTTCCCTGAATTGTAGGGATTTTCCTAACAGCACTGAAAATATGTGCATAGCTTACCATGATGAGGATAAAACAGCCTAACGCAACAATAAAACTCAGTACAACAACTACAGTTTCAATTAGGTACAAATCAGAGCAGGCCAGCTTCAGTAATTGCGGGATTTCACAGAAGAACTGGTTGACAACATTGGAGCAGAAAGTGTTTGCAAAAGTTCCACCAGTGTGCAGGAATGCATAGAGAAAGCTACTGATCCATGCACTGGCAACTATTTGGGTGCTGGTTCTCATGCTCATTACCATTTCATAGTGTAAAGGGTTGCAAATGGCAACATACCGGTCATATGCCATGACTGTAAGGAGGGCAAAATCAGATCCTATAAAGAACACAAACAAAAGGACTTGAGCAACACATCCAGAATAAGAAATGTGTCTGATACTCATGAGGGAATTGAAAATGAATTTGGGAATAATGACTGAAACTGAACCTATGTCCTGTATGGCCAAGTTCATCAGGAAAAAGTACATGGGTGTGTGCAGGTGATGATCAAATGCTACAGCAGAGATGATGAGAAGATTCCCAGATACAATTGCCAGGAACAATACCAGGAACAAAAGGAAGTGTAGAATCTGCAGTTCCCGGATTGCTGAGAATTCAAGGAGCAGAAATTCAGTGACAGCAGATTGATTATCCATTTTTCCACTTTTGATTAAGATGCATGCCACCTCTGGAATAAAACAGATGATAAGTGTTGCAATTATAATATCTATCTAGTATCCAGATATGGCTGCAACTGGCATATCAGATAAATTTGATAGAACATTTTTGTGACCATAACATTCCAAATCCAAATATAATTTATTACGGTCATAGACCAGCAGAGACCATAACATTGACGTGAACCTCTAGTGACAATAGTTGAACAATAAGCACATCCTTTGGGGACAATTGGACCCATTCCAGAACAGATTCAATCACAACTCTGACATCTATGAACCTCCCACCAAGATCACCTCTGTGTTATATGAATCACCCTTAATTCACCTTCATCCAATCCATTACCATGCCAGAGTCCTGTCTTGCATTATCTCAACCCCAAACTATGGCCAACATCTCCAAATGTTTTTCACAGCATGGATCAAAGAATGGAATCTTGTGGGTCCTGAAAACACAGCTGCCCCTGCTTGAGAAATATTCCCCCAGCACCATTTTCTAGAATCACTACCCCTCAGCAGAAATAGAACTGCCACTATGTGATGCCTCCTACACCCAACTCACAGATCCTATCCAGAAACATACCATGATTGCACTCCCCTAGAAAAAAACTACATGTCTTGTATTTCATGCTTCAGGCCTTGATCCGGAATGTTCACTTGATCCAGATCTGGGCTCTTTAGTTGTTTCCAACCTTCACTGTTCAGGAAATACTCCCATATGTGCTGGGAGTATTTATTGGATGATAGTGGGAATATAGCAGCCGGAAAAGGGCAGGTTTCAACAGAAAATTAGCACTGAACCCTGACTGAGTTCAAGAGTCTATTCTAGCAGCTTTTTCTCCAAAATAAAATTTCCCAGGTCAAGGATAGGTGTGGTTGTTTTTAAAAAAAATATAAATAATGTCACATGCAATATGGCCCTAATTTACCAGCATAATAACATAAAGAGGCTATCTTCATGGTGCCAGATTGGCTCCACCTTCCTCTCAAACCTGGGGGTGGCATCATGTAATCCTGATGCCCCGAAGGGAGCATGGGGTTTCCTGGTGGCCATTCAGGTACTCTTCTTGGTGGAAGGTGACCAATTACAGGTCACATTCCACCAGGCACTACCCAGCCATGCCTCTGCTATGACTCTGGAGCAAGGCAAGGGGCTGTCTTGACTCCATCTTGCACATCCTTGCCTCACTCTGGAGAAAAAAGTCAGGCCTTTCCGAGTGTTAGACAGCACCAAACTTAGCTTGGAAAAAAAGAAGGGTTTTGTACACATGATAGAGATGTACAAAAATATGCATGGTGTGGAGAATGTGGAAAGGGAGACATTTTTCTCCCTCTGATTGGTGGGAGATTCAGGACAGATAACATGAAGTAGTATTACACCCAGCACATAAATAAACTATGGAATTCACTACCACAAAATGTAGTGATGGACACAATTTGGATGTCTTTAAAAGGGGATTAGACAAATTCATGAAGGAGAAGGCTATGAATGGCTACTACTCCTGATGGCTATGTGCTAGCTCCAGTATTAGAGGCAGTATGCCTATGTACACCAGTTGTTGGGGAACATGGGCAGGAGGGTACTGTGTCCTGCTTGTGGGTTCCCAGTTGACAGCTGGTTGGCCATTGTGTGAACATAATGCTGGACTAGATGAACCTATGGTCTGATCCAGAACTTCTCTTCTTACATTCTTATGAAAGAGTGAAAAGGCTTGTTTCCTCCTCACCAACTTTCACATGAAATTTGATTGTTTTCTGGAAAATGTTTTAAAAATAGAATAAATTATACCCTTCCCCCCAAAAGAACAAAAAAATCCAGGAAGATCACCAAAGAAATAAAGCTTCCTTAAAGAAATTAATTCTTAGTCTGTAACTAAAATGCTTGCAGAACGATGGATGGGGTTGATAGGTAATGTAACAGTCACAGAAGAATGAAGACTCTGGCATCCCAGTATTGTCTTGAAATGACAGCGCACTCTCTTCTATTTGATTAAACACAATATTAATACATTCAGATTCTTTCCACAGAAATGTTATGCAATGTAAAAAAAAAGGTATTATCCAACCAATGTTAAGCACTTTTAAGACCCATTGATTTGAGTGGGGCAGTTAAGCTTGAGTTTAAGCTAATCTCAGTGAAATCAATGGGACTTAAATGCATTGAACTTCAAACTGAATCTTCCTTTAAAGAATCCCTTATTAACTTATTTATATTTTAATTGTACTTTTTATCTGCCCAATAATGAAACTACTCTGGACAGAATACAAGGACACAATACCCCAAAACAAACATAACAAGCAACACTAAACATCAGCATAAAAGAGTAAAATATGAGAAAGCAGCCATTAAATCTAAAATAAGTTTACTTATATTCAATATTATAACTTAGATTCTAAACTGTAGAAGTAGTAGATCTTTAAAATATATCCTGGATATATTTATATATTGTGGTACGTTTGCTGCTAGTGCTTCATATTTTCACAACATGGAATTTCACTTTTTCACAGCATCCACACATAGGAATTTGTGTTTCATCAAGCTATGTTGGAGAGATGCGTAGCACAAACTTGGGGAAACTGTATGCTTGGATCATTGTTACTTGAGTAGGGTTTTTGTATACCTTTTCACATTTACTTTCACTGTTAGAAACCATTAGAAAGCAGTAGTGTGGATCCTGCCCTAGCATAGACTCCAGAAGAGATCGTATAACTTCCATGAACAGATTCCATGAACAGATTATCTCATTCTACGTATATGTAACGTAGTAGTAGTGTCTGCACTGAGCCCTCAGAAAACTAAACAGATGAGTACTGTATTTATAAGAATAGAAATAACTTACTAGTTTCTTCGTGGAAATTATATCTTTGTATGCCAGTTGCAATATGCCTTTGTACACCGGTTGCTGAGAACGTGGGTGGGAGAGTGCTCTTACACTTGTATCCTGCTTCTGGGTTTCTGGCCGCTATGTGAACAGAATGCAGAATTAAATGGACTCTTGGTTGGATGTAGTATGGCTCTTATTATTATCTTATATTCCCAGATGCATTTTTTCCCTCCAGCTGCTTTAGCATATTGTGTATCCTTCAAGAATCACATGAAGGTTGTTTGTGTGTGTGTGTGTATGTGTATATGTGTGTGTGTGTGTGTATGTGTGTGCGTGTGTGTGCTTTTAAAAACTCCTCTCCTTTCTTTTTGAGACACTGAAATGCTTTGTCTACTTTCTGTTATGAAACTGTTGCATGGGGCAGAGAAGGATAAATATATTGTGTTCCTGGAGCCTTCATCTCAGGGGTGCGACAAAGGATTTGAATTGTATTTCTGGAAGCCTGCTCTCAAGAGTCCATCACAGATCAGAAGTCTGGCGTATCAAGAAAAGTTAACTTTATAATACATACATCTGCTCATAGTAGTAGGTACATGAGAATGGAAAAGCAAATATGTGTGCTAACTTTTGGTTAAGATCAAATGTAGTACATCACAGGATATCTCTATTTCCAAATATTGATGTAAGACACAGGGACCAAATTATGTTTAAACTTTAAAATAAGATGACTTGGTGAAAACTATGACATCATTTAAAGTTCAAGTAAATGGAGGGAATGTCCTTGAGGCTTGTGATCTATCATCAACTCTTGCTCTTACAGAATTTTAAATGAATAACATAAATGTGGCATATAAATGAAACATTTTTATATAAACATGTGTATTATAAAGAGTCAGGATTGGTTGAGACCCCTATTGGCTGTACACTATGTATTTATTATGAACATTTTGGAACCCTGTGAAATGCACACCTATTTTAGTCATTTGGATAGTCTCAAAATTGGGCAGAAATGTGCCTTTATCTTCCCTCTAAATGTTAAGGTAAAAGCAAAGAGGTGAAGTCCAGTTACCTTAGGAAAAGGATCATTTTTTCCTCTCCCTACATTAATGTATAGTGAGGTCTAAGCATTGGGTTCAGTTGGCTACATTGTGCCATGATTTGAGGTTTTTCATTATTATTTTATTTTATTATTAACATTTATATACTACCATATCTATTTAAAAAGTCCATCAAGATCATGTACAAGAATCAGTAAAAACATTAAAACAATAAAAACTACATGTTTTAAAAGGCTAAACCGTAGATATATTTCTTTTAAAAAGCCAAGAGAGTGGGGATCAATTGTAGCTGTTGAGGGAGTGCATCCTTTCATAGGACTCTCTGTGTAATGATGCCCTCAAGTTGTGCCTCTCCTGAAGAGCTTCATATTCAGGCAGGTTCATAGTAAGACAGGTTATCCCTTACATAGCCAGGTCCTAAGCTGTTTAGGCTTTAAAGGGTACTGGGTTTGGATGACATGATAACCCACTACTGGCCTGTTCCGTCAACATGTTAAGCCATGGTTAGGCCACTACTCTTTTGCAGCAAATGGTTAGTAAACATGTTTAAATCACAGTTATGTAGCCACCATGGTTATTAATGTTCACACGACATGCTAAGTCATGGTTCACATGACATACTAAGCAATAATGTTTAGCTTAAAAAGCTTAACCATCATGGTTTAGTGTGTTGTCTGAACAGGGTCATTGGGTTAAATAAGCCACAATTCTTTATTTAACCCAATGTGGGGTGTCATGTCAGCAGTCAGGCTTTTTAAAAATTCAATCCATGATGGCATATTTGCCCAAAATAACCCACTCTGATAACACACAGGCCTAATCCATACCAAGCAGGATATAGCACTATGAAAGCGGTATATAAAAGGCAGGAGACACACCAAGCAGGATACAACACTGTGAAAGCAGTATGAAAGCAGTATATGGTATATGTCAATATGCCCCAACAGTTGTCAGTGCACTTCAATACTACTATAAAGAAGTAGTGTGGCTCCTGCCTTTTATATACTGTTTCATACTGCTTTCATAGTGCAATATCCTGCTTGGTGTGTGTTAGGCCACAGTCTGCAGTGGAGGTTATTTAACCCACCATGAGTTGTTATGTCAACTGTTGGGCACAGTGGTTTATTTTGTGCAGCAAGAGCAGTTCAGATTGATGCTGTTCACTGTGTTCTTCATGGGAAGTTCTCCGTGTAGTGGAAACTGCCTGACGGTTTGCCAGAATGGGGTGATAAGTGTGCATATTTCCCCATTTTTTCCTGTTTTGCAGTTTCCACTTTTCCTCTTTACTTTTTATGTTTTCCTTTGCACTTTTGCACATCTCCAAATTTGTGCAAATTCACAAATGTGAAAATGCACACTTGTGGTATTAAGAGCATGTCAAACCCTCCATGCCATCAATGTCTATTGGGAGAAATGCACAACTGTACTTCAGCAAATGAGCAAAAGAGTGCTACAGCTCTGCATGAAGTTTGGTCCCAATCCTGCAAACTTTTAATGTTTTATGGCTGCCACATTTAAGCAATTTGCCTACAGTTTCTCACAGATAGGGCTCACCATTTACAAAGTTTGTAGTGGAGCTTCTTTCATTTTCTTAAGGTAGGTTGACCAGATAAAATCCAGGTCAGGGCACATGTAACTTTAACAGTTGTAGAGAAAAGGGAATTTCAGCCAGTGTCATTTGTATGCAATTAGTTCCTGGTGAAATTCCCTCCATCACAACTGCTAAAGTTGCAGGGGCCCTGCCTTCTTTTGTATATGGTCACTCTAGTATAGTGCCTGCAACTTTAACTGTTGTGATGAAGAGGGAATTTCACCAGGAATCCCACCCTCCAGCCCTGGGTTTAATTTACTGGTTCCTGGCTGGACCTTGCAGGAAACTGTAGGGACAGACAGAGCAGGCATTCATAGCACACATAGAATTCTAAGACTGGCAAATCTAGAAGCCAAGTGTGTTGCTTTTCAAGAACCAAGGAAATTCAATGGGTCTTACTTTTGAGTTAATATCTAGGGATGGAAATGCAGCCTGTGCAAGAACTGAGTAGGGTGACCATATTTGGGAAACCAAAAAAGAGGACACCTAGTGGGTGGCAGGAAAATGGCTTTCTGGGGCCACCTTAAAGTCCCCAATTGGAGCGGAGGAGGAGAAAGCATGTCATTCTCACCCCCACCCCACTGCTCCAATCAGGCCTTTTTCTATAATGTCTGGGAATGACACATTTTTCCCTTTTAAGACCTTGATTGGAGCAGTGGGAGAGAATGACACACCTCCAGAAAGCATGTCATTCCCCCCTGCCACGCTAATGGTGGCCTTAAAAGGGAAAGTGTGTAATTCCAGGTCATTATAGACTATTGCATAAAATCCCCCCTGACACCGAGGATAGAACAAAAACCAGGAGAAATCTGGGGAAATCATGACAGTTTTTTTAAAAAAAGTATTATTGCATTTATATCACACCTTTTTTTCTGCCAAGAAACCCAAGGTGGCATACATAATCCTCCTCCTCTCCATTTTATCCTCATAACAGCAACCCTGTGAGGTGGGTTGGGCTGAGAGTCTGCAACTGGCCCAAAGTCACCCAATGGATTTCTATGGCTAAGTGGGGAGTAGAACCCAGATCTCCCAGTTCCCAGTCCAACACTTTAACCACTACGCCACATCTAATGGTCATCCTAGAATTGAGCCATGCCAAGTTGGAAGCTGATCGGTTTGTGCCTTAATTTTTAGGATAGTTTTTTTAAAAGTTTGACTTCAAATGTTTTCTAAAATTCAAGGCATGAACCAATCTGCTTTCAACTTGGCATGGCTAAAGCCTTACTTAAGAGGTACCATGGTGCCAAGTTTCATCTCTTCATCTTTACTTTCTTTCTTTTTTTTTAATGTTCTGCTGCAGGCCCTAGACCCCAAAGAGTGGAATTGGGTTTGAAGTTAAAAAAAAAAATTCTAAAACTCAAGGCATAAAAAGATCTGCTTCCAACTTGGCATGGCTCAATTCCTACTTAAGAGCTACCATGCTGTCAAGTTTCATCCCTTTATCTTTAAAAATGATGGAATTGTAAGCATTTTAGTTAATTTAAAAGATTAAATTGAAGTTTTAAAAATTTCTAAAAATCAAGGGATGAATGGATCTGCTTCCAACTTGGCATGGCTAAATCCCTACTTCAGAGCTACCATGGTGCCAAGTTTCATCTCTTTATCTTTAATTTCATTTTTTAAACTTGTACTGCTCAAGGTCCTGGACCCCAAAGAGATTTCTGTTTGAACTTTAAAAAATTCCTAAAAATCAAAGCATGAACGGATCTGCTTCATACTTGGCATAGCTGTATCCCTACTTAAGAACTACCATGATGCCAGGTTTCATATCTTTATCTTGAAAAATGAGGGAGATGTAAGCATTTTGGTTGATTTATTAATGTTAAAAGTGAGTTCAACACATAACACCAGCTTTGATTTTATATTGGATGTCAAGATGGTATAACATCCTGGCTGACGCTGGCTTGGTTGTCAACTGTATAATATCCAGTCTCCCATTACACAAAGCCATGAAATTCATTAAACAAAAAACCTACGGTTTACAAAAACAATGTTAAGGCTGTACAGTTTCCAACCAAGCACCAAAAAGCAGGGAAATTGGGAGTTAAGGCACACAAGCCTTAACGCCACTTCGTCGCTAAGGAGGCAGAAAGTGCAAGTGAAATTCTCATTCTCCCAAAGCAGATAAACCATGAGGACAGGGTGGAGAATATGATATGCAGAGGTGACTGTGGGGTTGTGGAAAACTGATCACGAACAACTTAGGGCCACCTACTTCTCTTTTTTTGTTTAGAGCAGCCCTTCCCCAACCTGGTGCCCTCCGAAGGTGTTGGACTACAACTCCCATCATTGAAAGTCAGTATGTCCCATGGTCAGGAATACTGGGACTTGTCATCTCAAACACCTGGAGGGCAGCAGGATGGGGAATGCTGTTCCATACCCTTACCAAATACAGGCTCTGCCCAATACTTTTCTCTCACACACATCTTGCATATAGCAGCACTCTTGATAACAAAAGGGGCACTATTCATTACAGATCTAGAACCAGAGCATGTGCCAGGCACTTCCAACTTTTGGTCAATATCCTGCCTTTCAAAGAACCAATGTTTTTTTTCTTTAAATGTATTTATAAAAAATATACTGTTCACTCCCCACAATCCCTGCACAATACATCATCTCATCAAAGCAACAGCGGAGCAGAAGAGGTTTAGTTTGGCTGTCTTGAACACCTTTCAGATGAGATTAGTTTGCAATCCTATACCTCTTGGGAGAAATCCCTAGTGAATTCAGTGGCACTGGCTTCTGAGAAGACATGCATAGGAGTCAACCTTCTCCAGCCTGGTGCTCCCCAGATGTGTTGCACTGTAACTCCCATGTTATGTGTTATGGGGAAGACAAAAATCAATTCATACTTAATTTTAAAGTAATACTTACGCATGAAAGTATTAGGTGGTAGCTCTGCCTTTGATCTCACACTGCTGAACAAGTAAGAGAAATCCTTTATTTGATATTCAAGAAACAGACATCCTATGCCATGTGTTGAAAACTAATGTTGATGTCTGAAAGGCTATCTGGATTAGGTATTCAAGATTCATTCATTGTTGTTTCATTTGGTTTTGACAGTTTATTTAAAGTGATGCAGCTCTTTTGTAGTTCCTTGATTGATCACATATCTTAATGCTGGAAAACATCATACTTTAGTACAGATGTGGGCAGAAAATAGATCTATCCTGATGATTTGGACATCAACTCGCGGCATTCCTGATAACTGCCCATGCTGATAGGGGCTTTTACAAATTGAATTCCAAAACATCTGGAGATCTACATTCTGCCTTCCCTTGTTCTTGAACAACATTCCCCAACCTGGTGCCTGTCAGATGTGTTGGGTTGCAACTCTCAATATAAGGAGATGCTCTAAGAAATGAGAAGTAGCTGGTCCTAAGTTGTTCATAATCATTTCCCACAACCCCACAGTCACCTCTGCAGATCAAATTGCATATCTAGATTTTTGAGATGACAAGTCCCAGCATTCCTGACCATGGGACATCCTGACTTGCAATGATGGGAGTTGTAGTCCAACACCTTTGGAGGGCACCAGGTTGGGGAAGGGCTGCTCTAAACAAAAAAAGAAGTAGGTGGCCCTAAATTGTTCGTTATCAGTTTTCCACAACCCCACAGTCACCTCTGCATATCATATTCTCCACCCTGTCCTCATGGTTTATCTGCTTTGGGCGAATGAGCATTTCACTTGCACTTTCTGCCTCCTTAGGGAGGATGTGGCGTTAAGGCTTGTGAGCCTTAACTCCCAATTTCCCTGCTTTTTGGTGCTTGGTTGGAAACTGTAGCGCCTTAACATTGTTTTTGTAAACCGTAGGTTTTTTGTTTAATGAATTTAGTCTTTTATGGCAGACTGTGACATTTGTTTGCCCATTTGACTAACTTGGCAGTCCTATACAACAAATTATTATCTGTTCCCTTAGAGAGGAGTTGTCCCCAAACCCAACTATTAAGAGCTCAAGAGATTGCTTCCTTAACTCTGCAAACAATGAGGATTCTGCAAAGGAATGTACTATGTCATCTCCCTTGAGACAGCCAGCTGGCAATCTCATTTCAGACTATGGTGGATCTCACAGCATGCCTTCACCTCCATCAGCTAGAGTGAGTTCAATCTGCACTTAGTCAAAAGCCATCTCAACTCATATGAGCTGATGGAATCAAGTAGGGAGTAATAACATTGGAATGACTCCTTACAGCGATGGCCATTGCAGTCTGAACATCATCATCAAGTATTCTTCTAGAGATCGCCTCCCTGTCACTATCATACCCCCTTGTGAGTAGGTATGTTTGCGAAAAGCCCAGCTTAGAAATAAATATGCTTGTCTTGTCAGCCCATGAATCTGTCCCCATATCTTTGTATACTGATAAAACCAATGGTGAAATCAATTGAAACACGATTTTTAGCCAAAAGAAGATGGGTGCTTTTTGAGTAAGAATTCCCAATGAATGGCTAGCTGCATCTAATTGGACAATAGCCATGGAGGTGAATCTAGGTACTCTGAGCACTCTGGATAATATATATATATATATATATATATATATATATATATATATGCTGTGTTGGCTCCAATGGAGTAATGTCTGCATGGGCCCAGACAGATGCCTCATATAAGATCTGTAAAAGTAATTTACCTTTATATAGATCTACTAAAGGGGCACTATCTTTCCACCTAGTCCTGCAGCAAAGCAAAGAATAGTATTGCCAGTTGAATTAGCTGTCAAGACTGTTCTTTCAAATGCTCAGAGCAGGATCCTGAAATTTGGCATGTCACCTCCAGGTATTTATGCTTATTGTCCTGGTCAAGCAGGTGGTTATCTAGCTGACATTGGTATTTCTTCCTCAATTTGCCAAAAACTTGGATTTTAGTTTTATCATAATTGACCTGAAGGGCTTCCCTCACACAATATGAGTTTAAAGCCCTTAGAATCCTATGTATCCCAACCTGCTATATGACAGGAGAATAGTACCATCTGCATATAGTTAGGGTGACCAGATAAAATCCAGGTCAGGGCTCATGTAACTTTAACAGTTGTAGAGAAAAGGGAATTTCAGCCAGTGTCATTTGTATGCAATTAGTTCCTGGTGAAATTCCCTCTTCATCACAACAGTTAAAGTTGCAGGTGCCCTGCCTTCTTTTGTATATGGTCACTCTAGTATAGTGCCTGCAACTTTTAACTGTTGTGATGAAGAGGGAATTTCACCAGGAACTAATTGCATATAAATGACTATGGCTGAAATTCCCTTTTCTCTACAACTGTTAAAGTTACAGGAGCCCTGACCTGGATTTTATCTGGTCACCCTATCATTAGATATTTCTCTGTCAGTCAAACTGGTAGTGGCAATGTTGATGAAAAGAAAGAGAAGGTGCTGGTGACTGTGCTAGTATTTTGTCCAAAGGGCTTCCAAAATCTGGAACTAGCACTGCATGCAAACCCCAATCTGTTGGTTGTGCACCACTGCACTAGAGCAATATTCTAAGTGATGAGATTTCGGAGGCATTTATACAGAAAATGATAAGATATACAAAATGCAGGGGTAATGTCCAGAATATTGTAAGGCTGCAATTCTATACAGGGTTTAATTATGAGTAGAACTGCATAGAGTGACACTGTAAGGGATGCATAACTAGTAATGTTGTGCTGAATTATCACACTTGACCCTTTTAAAAAAACCATGAATAAAATTAAAAGGAGCAAGAGGCTAATATCCCTCATGAGTGATCCTACTTGTATCAAAGCTAAGCTCATTTGTTACATGATATAGGTTTAAGCTCTTCAAGATATATGAAGCAAAACAATTAGACCTAAGAAGATCACTTTTGTTTCTTCTATTTAGCTACAGTATGCTGGACTCTTGAGAATACTCCCAAGATCCAAAGAGACATCAATAAATCTTCTTCATTTGCAAGTGTTTTCTAGAATCAGTTGCAGATTTCATTGCTGTCACACAAGACAGAATGTTTGTTGATTTGGTCTTCTATAGTAGTTAGAGAAGAATTTTGTGCAAAGAGCAAAAGAACTCTTCAAATGAAACAAGTAGGTATTCATTTAACTGTTCCATGATTAATTTATTGTTTCTCCACTCCTCACCCTATTCAGCTATGTAGAACAGAGAACTGGAGCATGAGCTGTGAGTTGGAAAGACCCTGGATCAAACTCTTAGCTTTAAACTGATCCAACTTACTGGGTTGTTGTAAGGATAACTGAGATAATGTATGAGAAGTGAACTTAACACAAATACATTTGGAAGATGTATTTTAAAAGATGATGATGATGATGATGATGATGATGATGATGATGTTGGAAAAAACACTTCTAATCAGCAAGTTTTATATATTCATACATTATAGTCCTGTCCTGCTGTTTTATAGTTTTGGAACATAATATTTTCAGAAATGCTAAACATTACCCATCAAATTAGGTATGTCACAGCAGAAATCTCTATCTTAGCGATATGTAAAGGTAGCAACTAAGGGATTAATTGAGTTTATGCTGATAGCAGTACACAGGACAATAGCTAAAACCTGGAAAACTACAACACCTTTATTTATTTATTTATTTTAAAAATTTTATATTGCCAATCAGCCGAAGCTCTCTGGGCAGTGCACAATTAAAAACCATAAAATTTAACAAGAATAGATAAATTTAAAACATTAAAAATTAAAAAGGCAATATAAAAAACAGCTAAGTTAAAATCCAGGGAAAGCTTATGTGAAAAGGTATGTTATGTTTTCCACCTCCCGAACCGCACAAGGGAGGGTTTTCCAGAGGGTGGGTGCTGTGAAGAGAAGGCCCACCATTGAGGTTCTTCATTGCAGCATTCCATTCATTTCGGAATCGCCAGTACGACCTCATCTGAGGATTGTAGTTGTCATCGGGGTGTATATAAGGGAAGGCGGTCTGCTAGGTATGCTGGTCCCAAGTTGTTTAGGGCTTTGTAGGATAACAGCATAACCTTGTATGTGGCTCAGTAGCAACTGGATATGAAAATGGGTTAATGCTACAGTACTTTCAAGTAAGCTGCAGTTTTCACTGTCCCCTTACAGGTGGAACACCAGCACAGAAGCATGCCTGCTAGATAGTGCAAAAAAGGGATCTTGATATGACTGCAAATTACATCAGGTTTTCTGTTTGCACTATGATGATAGTGGTGGTGATGATGATTACTGTCATTTGATTAAATGGCAGTGGAAAGAAATTGTGGTCAGTTAAGATTCCTTTTTGTGCTGTAATTTAACTAATGACTCTATCTGCTGGTGCACATCATAATGTATAAGAAAAAAAAGAAAAGAAAGGTGCCAACTGAAGATTGATGCAAACTGCTCATGTACAGCAGCCTTTAAAAAGTACAGAACCAGGAATATAAGAATCTCTAGAGTAGCTTCTACTCTGCTCCTGAATTCTTCACAAGCTCCTTGTCCTTATCTTCCAAACCCTCCATGGCCGTGCTTTCTAATTTTATACTCTGAGACATCCCTGCCTGCAATCTTTGCTCCTCCATTGCTATTACCTTCCATCATCCGAGGATCTCCTTTTCCCTTGCAAGGCTCCATCCTTTGTCCCTTCCTAGGCTGACCATATGAAAAGGAGGACAGGGCTGATGTAACTTTAACAGTTGTAGAGAAAAGGGAATTTCAGCCAGGGTCATTTGTATGCAATTAGTTCCTGGTGAAATTCCCTCTTCATCACAACAGTTAAAGTTGCAGGCACTATACTAGAGTGGCCATATACAAAAGAAGGCAGGGCCCCTGCAACTTTAACTGTTGTGATGAAGAGAGAATTTCACCAGGAACTAATTGCATACAAATGACACTGGCTGAAATCCCCTTTTCTCTACAACTGTTAAAGTTACAGGAGCCCTGTCCTCCTTTTCATATGGTCAGCCTATCCCTTCCTGTCCCATATGCTTGGAAGTGGCTCCAAAAGCACCTGTGTGATGCCTCCTCTTTTCCTTCCTTTCAACTTCTCCTCAAAACCCACCATTTTCATGTTGCATTTGGCACAGCTTCCTAGTTCCCATATACCACTAGAACTCAGTATGTAATGGTTAAGCACCAGCAGCTGAAAAAAACTGCCTATTGCTTCACTGCTTATCCCTACCTCCACTTCTTTCCTCTTTCTCTGTTGTTTCACATTTGTCAAATTTTAGATTTGAAGCGTGAAGCTCTCCTCTTGTATGCTGTAAAGTACCATGTGCACGAATGGCATATCATTATAATCATCAACAACAATAATGCTTAAAGAGGAATGGTGGATTGCTAATACGTTAGTGCTGCCCTGCAAACAATTCAAAATCCCAATCTCTGGGGGGAAATATAGATGGATTTCTGTAAAATAAATAAATAAAACAAAATTAAAACAAAACAAAATTATAGCATGATGAAGGTAAGGTAGGGGACTTCCATTGTCAACTTCATTTGAGGACACAGTAGCACAATTGGCATCGTGAAGTATAGATGTTGCAAAAAGCCATAATCTAGGGTGACCAGATAAAATCCAGGTCAGGGCTTATGTAACTTTAACAGTTGTAGAGAAAAGGGGATTTCAGCCAGTGTCATTTGTATGCAATTAGTTCCTGGTGAAATTCCCTCTTCATCATAACAGTTAAAGTTGCAGGGGCCCTGCCTTCTTTTGTATATGGTCACTCTAGTATAGTGCCTGCACCTTTAACTGTTGTGATGAAGAGGGAATAACACCAGGAACTAATGGCATACAAATGACACTGGCTGAAATTCCCTTTTCTCTACAACTGTTAAAGTTACATGAGCCCTGACCTGGATTTTATCTGGTCAGCCTACATAATCTTTATGAGATAAATAGAAAGGAAGTGATGAAAGTGATTGTAGAAGCTTCACCTAGTAGAAGATCCCTCTTTCTGCAACCTTTGAAAATATAAAGACATGCTAATCCTTATGGTTGATGCTGGGTCACTAACCCTTTGAACTATATTTGTGCAGCATAGGAGTTTAATGACATGTGAATGTGTTGCTGTCCAATCCATAGCACCCTTCATAGCACCCTTTGCCATTGTGCTTCTTCGTATTAAATGCCCAGGATCTTCTGTCTTATTTGAACTGTTAGAGCAATTTAAAAGGGTTAGAAGTCTACTGCTCATTAGCCTTCATGAATCCCAATTCAACCATACCTAAGAGTAGCTTGTTCTTTTTTGTCTCATTGCATTCGTCCATTAAATGAATTTATATTAATAACACCGCTGGTTAGGAGTGCTAGAGGATTTCATTTGCTCCACATTTTTAAGCAAACTGTTCCCATTCATTTTTTCTAACTAATATTCAGAACAGAATGCAGTTATCCCTTGGATTGTGCCTTCTGAATGTTATGTGGTTCTCAGCTCATAAATGCATACAAGATATGCATTATAGGGGGAGCATGTGTACAATTTAAATGTGAATTTGTGTGAGTCATTGTTCCACAGGCTGATGAGAAAATGAGGCAGATAAGATGAGAAACTGACTAGGGCAGAATCTACATTACTGTTTTATAACAGTTTTGACAACTGTTAGGGCCCAGGACACATTATACCGTTTTCAAACTGTTTTCAAAGTGTTATATCCTGCTTGGTGTAGATCTGGCCATGGACTAGAAATATACAAATTCATTCATTCCTAATCCTGTGCAATAATTTTAACAGCTTTGTTCCATCTTCCTTCTAGAGAATCTCCTGAAACATAAAATGGAGAGAGGGAGAATGTCTAACCACACCTCCATGACAGAATTTTTGCTCTTGGAATTCTCTGATGTCCGAGAACTACAGATTGCCCAGTTCATTGTGTTCCTGTCTCTTTATTTGGCTGCAGTTGCAGGAAATATTTTCATCATTTCTGCAGTGGCTCTTGATCATCACCTTCATACCCCCATGTACTTCTTTCTGACGAACTTAGCCATGACAGATCTTGGTTCTGTGTCTGTCACCGTACCCAAATCCATGGCAAATTCCCTCATGAATAGCAGGGAGATTTCTTATTTTGGATGTGTTGCTCAGGTCTCTCTATTTCTGCTCTTTGCAGGATCAGATTACGCCCTTCTCACCATCATGGCACATGATCGGTATGTTGCCATTTGCAATCCACTACGCTATGAGGCAATTATGAACAAAGGAGCCTGCATTCAGATGGCAGCCAGTGCATGGCTAAGTGGTCTTCTCTATGCTGTATTGCACACTAGCTGCACCTTTGCCATGACATTTTGCTCCAATATTGTTAATCAGTTTTTCTGTGAGCTCCCCCAGCTATTAAAGATATCTTGCTCCAAGTTATACCTACTTGAAAATGTTTTTCTTGTTTTAAGTGTTACCATAGCATTTGGCTGTTTTATCTTTATAGTAGCAACTTATGTGAAGATCTTCTCTACGGTGCTGAGAATGCCCTCATCACAAGGAAGGCAAAAGGCTTTCTCTACTTGCCTTCCCCACCTCATTGTTTTCTCCATGCTCCTTTTCACTGGAACACTTGTCTACCTGAGACCTATCCCTCATGTCTCCTCACGTACAAATATGTTATTTGCGGTCATATACTCTGTGGTTCCACCCATGATGAATCCAGTGGTCTATAGCATGAGGAATAAAGATATTAAGATTGCCATGTCCAAGCTATTTGGCTTGAAGTAGCTTTTGAAAAATGCATATCATGGTTTTCTCCTCTAAATAAGGATTTCTATTTAAAGCCAAGACAGTAATATTCTTGTATGTGAATGTTTTGGTATGCAGGTAGAGGCTCAAGAGCTTCAGGCATAGGGGTGAGTAACATTGACAACTGTGAAGTAGGACAGACAAAATGTAATCTTCTGTGTACTTTTGGTTCTTCTCTCCCTCTCTTTCTCCCTCCCTCTCTTATTATTTGGGAAGAAGGCAAAACTAGGGATAGGCAGATAGAACAGTCTCAATCTCACTAAGATTGCTAGTTGTTGTTATTTTAGGCCAAGGTCATTCTGTCCCATTTCCATGTGAGCATGAAATTATGTATGAAGCCATATGTATTCATTTTTCATAATGTACACATCAATGTATGCATTACATGATTTGTTTGCACCCTTTGACTAAAGCATGTTTGTGCAGATTTGGAGAATGTAAATATTTTTCTTTGGACATTTCCCCCCAAATACGTGCATATTTTGTTTCCTGGAATGCATTGCAAGCTTGGAAATGTACTGATCTGCAACCACAAATTGCTTTCAGTTCTGCTAGGAGTAAATTGTTAAATCCATTAAAAAAAACACTTGATGGACCAAACTAAATGTACTTTTGCTGTACATTTTCATTGGATCTCTTTTTGCTACTGCAAGTCCTGCATTGACATGGATGGCTGTGGCATCCCATGGCACACACCAGTTGGAAGCCACCCATTTTCATTCCCTAGAATGCCACTTGAGAACTACATCACATGATCATGTTGTATTGATAGCTGGCAATTTTTAAGGAAGAAAATCAAAGTGGCCAGGTGATGGGAACATCATTGCCACCAATGACTAAACCACCTGCCATGTTCCACCCTTCTTTCATCAAATTTTGTACTCTTCCTTCCAAGAATAGAATGCCAGCATGTCCCTCTATTTTCATTGCCCGTGAATGGGGCAGCAAAGCAGAAAAGAAAAATGTGGGGGGAGTTTCACTACCTTCAAATAAAATAGTGAAAAGGAGGAGGGTTGAATTCTGAAGAGCTGTAAACTTCTGGATTGGTCCACCTTATTCTAAATGCTAGGAACTGATTTTCTGCCTCTCTTGCTAGATTCTCTCCTTCACTTTTTTATATACTGGAAGCTTAATTTGCACCCACTTCTAATGCCCCTTCCCAGCAGGATTTAATTTAATAAAGTGCAATAGCAGCAGCATTTCTAGTGTGGTCTGGCCAAGATACATTATTCTTGGTAATCTGAAGAACTTGAAAATCCCAAATGGGAAATGAAATTCCAGACAAACAATTTTTGTAAAATTGTAAAGATCCCTATCTGGGGTGAACATATGAAAAGGAGGACAGGGCTTCTCTTTCTTTAACAGTTGCGTAGAAAAGGGAATTTCAGCAGGTGTCATTTGTACATATGCAGCACCTGGGGAAATTCCTTCGTCATCACAACAGTTAAAGCTGCAGGAACCCTGCCCTCTTTTGTACCTGGTCACTCTAGCTATACTCCTGCAGCTTTAACTGTTGTGATGAAGAGCAAATTTCACCAGGTGCTGCATGCACACAGATCACACCTGCTGAAAATCCCTTTTCTATGCAACTGTTAAAGATACAGGAGCCCTGTTTTCCTTTCCATATGGTCACGCTATCCCTATCCCCACCCTTGTGTATCTGATACTGCTGCATTACTATGCACCAATTCTGCCTGTTCCTAGAGAAATATGACCCTGCCTCAGTGACACATGTTTAAGTATCATCCAGTTTGTACTGCTGTCACTTCCTGCCTTTGAAAACTGTTTGGAAACTTCTGTTGGTCTAGAATGGGCTTGTTCAGATGACATGCTAAGTCATGGTTAGGCCACTAACCCTTTTGCAGCAAAAGGTAGGCTGACCATATGAAAAGGAGGACAGGGCTCATGTAACTTTAACAGTTGTAGAGAAAAGGGAATTTCAGCCAGTGTCATTTGTATGCAATTAGTTCCTGGTGAAATTCCCTCTTCATCACAAAAGTTAAAGTTGCAGGGGCCCTGACTTCTTTTGTATATGGTCACTCTAGTATAGTGCCTGCACCTTTAACTGTTGTGATGAAGAGGGAATTTCACCAGGAACTAACTGCATACAAATGACACCGGCTGAAATTCCCTTTTCTCTACAACTGTTAAAGTTACATGAACCCTGTCCTCCTTTTCATATGGTCAGCCTAGCAAAAGGTAGTGAGCATGTTTAAACCATGGTTATGCAGCCACCATGGTTAAGAATGGTTCACATAATAGTGCTGTGCACCGACTCGGATCTCATCTCTAAAACTGAGGCAAGGCGGGCTGATTCGGCCCACCTCACCTCAGTTCTAAGTCGGTTCCGGGTCAGCTCGAGGCACCCTGAAGCCAAAGCACATCAGCACCAAGGCTTTGTGGCACCTCAGGCCAATTCATAATGGCACTGGGCCCTCCCTCCTGCTGTCCCAGGAAAGACATTGGTGAGTCCATTGGATTCACCTCCCTCTCCCGGCTCTCTCCACTTACCTGCTGCCTTATTGCTAACACCCCCCACATTGCCAGTGCATCTCCATCAGCCAGCATCATCGCCAGCCGCCCTCATTCCTGGTGCTGCCAGCCAGTGTCATCGCTGGACACCGCATGGCAAGCAACACCGGCACCTTCATTAATGGCACCAGCACCCAATGTCATTACCAGTGCCCATGGCACCGAGAATGAGGGCAGCTGGTACTGCCGGCCAAGCGGCAGCAGGCAATGACAGCAGCTGGTGGCGGCAGCAATGGTGGCGGCCAGCAGCTCTGGCTATGCGGCAGGCGATGGCGATGAGACAGCAGGTAAGTGAGAGAAGGAGGTGAGTCCAATGGACTCACCGCTGGCCTTGCTATCGGCTTTCCTGGGTGCTGGCTGCGCAGCCAGCACCCAGAGACCTGCAAGGCTGAGTCGCCTTGGGGGGAGGCAAATCTCACCTCAGCACTGAGGCGAAGCGGGCAACCCCTGAAACATCCCGAGTCAAATCAGGGCTGTTTGGGGGGTTTGAAACAGTCCCCGAGGTGAATCATGGTGTTTGTGCACAGCTATATCACATAACATGTTAAGTCCTGACCTACTAAGTCATAATATATAGCTCAAAATGCTTAAGCACCCTGGCTTAGCATGTCATCTGAACAGGGTCAATGTTACGGGTCGACTATTGACTGGGGTCAGTTATACAGAGTTTGTGACCCCCCTTGTTAAAACAGTTTCACTGGCTACTTGCATGTTTCCAGGAACAATGCAAAATCCTGGTTATGACCTATAGTTCCTTATAACAGGAGTCCAAAACCTCAGTCCAGGATCCCAATTTAGCCCACCTGGATTCCACAGAGGTCCACACCCTCATCCCTAAAGCCACCTTCGTTCTCTGGTTGTGGACCATTGGGTGGCTTCCCAGCTGTTCTGCAGCTTCCCTCCATTCCAACAGTTTGAAATGCCTTTCCTAAAGTTTAGTTACTGGCAACAAGAGTGTTAAGCTAAAATTGGCTGATATCTCTGTTATTTTAGGAAGCACCCCTTTCACCCTTGGTTCCACCCACCAATGGAATGTGCATTGCCTGAATCTTCTCCAAAATGGAATTTGACCCTTGGGCTGAAATAAGTTCAACACCCTTGATCTATACAACTTGGGGCCAGGGTATCTGAAAAAGAACATTTCCACAACTGAGCCTGCCTGAGTTTTAAGATCTCCTTCTCATGGAGCCAATCTACATGGAGATCTTAATGGTAGCCAGCAATGTGGTGTATACTTTAAAAAAGGGGGGTGTTTTGCTAGATCAAGTGACATTCCACAATTGGAAGGTCCCCACTTGTGGAAGGTCCCACTGTCTAATGTTTGGATATTTCTTCTTACGTACCACAGCTCACCCCATTCAGCCAGGTCTCCTGTGTCCAGAATTCCATACATCCCTGCAATGGAGTTGTTTTCCACAGAACCGGGGGGGGGGGGGGAATCCTATACCATATGCACATTTGAAAATGTGAAAAGAAAAAAATTGTGCTTACAAAAATTTCAGGCAATCATGCCTTAGTCAATGGGTGGATGCTTACTCAAAGTGTTTACAATTTGAAAAATGTGCATAAAAATGCTCACGTTTTGTAAAAATATGTTATAAAAAAATCTGTACACATTTTTTTCCTGTAAAAGAAAAAAAACACTTCCATCTGTATGGAACAAGCAAGCACAGATGATATGGATGTGGAAAAAGAAGAAGGTTCACAGAAGTGGGCTTGACAGATCTGCCCTTCCCTAATATTTTATGGCATACAAGAACAACCCCCAAAACGTTGTACATTTGTTAAGGGATGTATACCTAGGATTGTGCTGCATGTTCACACTTCAAAGTTTTTCCTATGATAAGTGAGTTTTAGAAATCTGTTAAAAAATCTAAAGCAATACAAAACAGATACAATCACAGAAATAAATTTTGCTCTCATGAGTAATTGCATTTTCTCCTTTATCGGCTTATTTGGTGCCTATTATCAATTTAATGTCTAATATAAACTTAAAACAAAATTACAGAGAAGCTTAATTTTGTCTCTTATATATAATGGTATTGGACTCTTGAGACCAAGACTTGCCAAGCCCCATTGAGACATTAATAAATCTCCTGCATTTGTAAGTAATTTCTTATTATCAGCATTTTCAGATATCAGCTAACCCCTTCTTGCTGACTCAAAGCAAGAGAGAATTCACTGTTGCAAGTTTTGAAGTGTGATTCTGAGCTGATGGCCAAGAATTTCATGCCAACTAGAAAGTACTTTGTAAATGAAAAAGCAAGTTATTAAGATGTTTCCGGCTTCTGAACACTTCATCATTCATTCATATATTCTTTTTCCACTGGTCTTCCCCCTGCAGTATTGCAGGATAGGACTCAGGTGGTGCAGACTATGAACTGTGAGTTGTGAAGAGCCCAGATACGTTGATGTCCCCTATATGGGGATATCAACATTGACACGCTACACAGTTGGTGGTTCTTGATAAGGTATGATTAATACTCTCAAGAGTAAAGGAGCTGGTTTTGTTGTGATGGTAGTGGTACTGATGATGACAATGATGATTATGATTGTGGGCCTGTTCAGACAACATGCGAAGCCATAGTTAGGGTACTAACTCTTTTGCAGCAAATGGTTAGTGAGCATGTTTAAATTGTGATTATGTAGCTACCACGATTAGCAATGGTGCACATGACACACTAGGTTTGTAGGGCAAATTCCTTCAGTACTCACAGGGCCGGGTTAAGGCCAGCTGATGCCCTAACCACAGCCCAATAATGGTGTCCCCTTGGCCCTTCCATTGCTTAGCCGGCAAGACATTAAGATTCAATAAGTGCTGAAGGTGAAATAAGACATTAAAAACTCAATTTTCTTCAAGGTCACCCCCCATGCTAGAACACAAAACTATATTAAATATAAACTGTTTTTTTAATATATTTTTTATATTCCTTAAAATTAGATGGCTACAGCTATGGTACCAGTACTCTGTGGTGCCCCCTTCCCTTTGTGACCTAAGCACATGCTTATATTGCTTAAAGGACAATCCAGGGCTGAGTTCTCACCACAGGACACTTTCAGCAGGTGTCATTTGTATGCATGCAGAACCTGGTGAAATTCCCTCTTCATCTAAATCTGGATCCAACTCAGTTGGACTTCAATTAGGAATTTATATTAATGGGTGTACTCCAAAGTATGGATTGAACGCATTATTGTCATCATCATCATCATCTCCTCCTCCTCCTCCTCCTCCTCCTCCTCCTCCTCCTCCTCTCCATGGTTGTGTGTGTACTCAGTCCAAAATAATCCAACACAACTTTAATGCATTTACATCTTTTAGTAGACATGCTTGTGAGTATGCCCATGTATTGCATGTTCTGTAGATATTTTATAACTGGAAAACATTTAGGATTATTCCTCTATTATGATTGTCTCCGCAATTCAGTTTCTTCAAATGTTGAAATTATTTCCCTTACAAACACACACACACACACACACATCAGGGATTAGGTTTTCAGAAAACTTGGTAAATGTTTCAAAATGGCATCTGCATACCATATTGATATGTTAATACTACTACTAATAATAATATTATTAATAATAATAAATTAAAATATTTTTTTTAAATGGCAAATCCAAACAATGCAGCTTCATATCATAATATTGACTAGTCATTCTCCTTTTGTTCCCTTCCACAGGTGGTAAGCATTTTAGTAAGGAATAAACTATGGCTAATCTGTCTTCTGTGTCAGAGTTTCTGCTCCTGGACTTCTCAGAGACTCAAGAACTGCAGATTCTATATTTCCTTTTGTTCCTGGTATTGTACCTGGCAACTCTAACAGGGAATCTTCTCATCATCTCTGCAGTAGCCTTTGACCATGAACTGCACATCCCCATGTACTTCTTTCTCATGAACCTTGCCTTCCTTGATCTTAGTTCAGTTTCAGTCATTATCCCCAAGTTCTTGGCCAATTCCCTTATGAATAGTAGACACATTTCATATTCAGGATGCATTGCTCAAGTCCTCTTGTTTATCTTCTTTATAGCATCTGATTTCTTCCTCCTCACAGTCATGGCATATGATCGGTATGTTGCCATTTGTAATCCTCTGCGCCATCAGATTGTGATGAACAGGAGAGCTTGCATTGAAATGGTTGCCGTAGTATGGATCAGTAGCTTTCTGCTTGGAGGGTTACACACCAGTAGCACCTTTGCAACTCCGTTTTGCTCCAATATTGTTAATCAGTTCTTCTGTGACATTCCACATTTACTTAAGCTCATCTGCTCTGAGTTAAATCTAGTTGAAGCTGGGGTGGTAGTATTAGGCGCTGTCTTGGGTTTAGGTGGCTTTGTTTTTGTTATTGTCACCTATGTGCACATCTTCATTGCAGTGTTAAGAATGCCCTCTATGCAGGGAAGGAAAAAGTTCTTCTCAACTTGCCTTCCCCATTTAATTGTCTTTTCCACCTTATTAGTCGCTGGATGCTTTGCCTACCTCAGACCTGCCTCTGATGCTCCATCCAATGTGGACCTGGTGTTTACCGTAATCTATTCCATGGTTCCACCCTTGCTAAATCCAGTGATCTACAGCATGAGGAACAAACAGATCAAATTGTCCCTGTCAAAATTGTTGAGGTCAAGGGTCACTTCTAAGAATACATTCTTCAGTTTTCTTCTGTGAACTTCTGATGTGAAAGTTGGATATTATTGGTGCCACAGTTGTGGTTCCAATAGATAAAATGATCAGTAGAATAAGGGTTCCATAAATTAAGTGGAGGTGGGTTATTCTAATCTTAATAAAATTGACAGGGTTTCACCAATTGTATTTTAGCTTACATAAACTGAAAATTTCAGGAAGATTTGTTAAAGTCAGAAGGAGAAAAGGCAGTTAACTGGAAAAAATGAGGGAAAATACACAATTACAGAAAAATGTTCCTGTAATATGTGTTGCCAACCTTCTGGGCTCATCCTTTGAGAAAAAAAACTCTATGCTCCTCATTTTAAAGATTGATGGTTTCCTATTCACTTTATATTGTAGTTAATGAAATGGAATTTCTTTTTAAAAAAACTATTTATTTATTTTTAAAATAACGTTTATTTTATATTAGAAGTATATGGGAGTCTCATAATACGGTGCTCAGAATATTGAGCATGGTGGGGGAGTGGAATAATGCTGTGTGGAGGAAAATCAGCAGGAATGCGTTTCTGGGACTTTTGTTGTGTGTGTTTGTGTGTATGCGGATAAACAATCCAGTCAGTGTGTGACCAGATCTCACCACTTCTGTTTACTGGTCTGCACTCCTACCCATTCCCCTTCTTCCTCTGCTTCCCCTTTTCCACTTAATTGATTGTGTTACTAAGGCCCTTTTCTGGATTCCAGTGCTAGAAACAGAGGTCTTAGAAGGAAGCTATGGAATTGAATGGGAGTGAAACATTGGTTTATAAGTGAGCCCGACTTTCCTTGATGGCAGAAAATTTTGCTGCCTGAATTCGGAGAAGTAGTATTGGACTGAAAATCCATATGGGCCCATGAGGTCAGCAGACACGCCTGCGTCCAGCCCTCGCGGGCCCAGGAAGACCTATCCAGCACTTGGACAGGCCAAGCCTGACTGCTTTTGAGTCTTTGAGAGGGTCAGGCACACATCTGCCCTTACTCACACCTTTGTCCCTTTCCCCCCACTTAGGGTGACCAGATAAAATCCAGGTCAGGGCTCATGTAACTTTAACAGTTGTAGAGAAAAGGGAAATTCAGCCAGTGTCATTTGTATGCAATTAGTTCCTGGTGAAATTCCCTCTTCATCACAACAGTTAAAGTTGCAGGGGCCCTGTCTTCTTTTGTATTTGGTCACTCTAGTATAGTGCCTGCACCTTTAACTGTTGTGATGAAGAGGGAATTTCACCAGGAACTAATTGCATACAAATGACACTGGCTGAAATTCTCTTTTCTCTACAACTGTTAAAGTTACATGAGTCCTGACTTGGATTTTATCTGGTCACCTTACCCCCACTGCGTTAATGGTGGCTACCATTAACGCAGTCGGGTAAATTACATAATTTCCCTGAGGCTGGGGAAATTGCATAGTTTCTCCCTCCATTCCAATGGCATTGTGTGCTTCTCCCTGATTAGGGGTGCTGGGAATTTAAGGTCCCCATTGGCAGGGGAGAAAAACACACAATTTCTCCAAGGCTGGGGAAATCACGTATTTTCCCCTTCACCTCCACATTAATCAGTGCCTTAAATGCCTTCTTAACTTGCATTTAGAGGGCCCAATTGGTTCAGGGGGGTGAAACTGGCATGAGGTGATGGCAAAGTGTACTTTCTGGGACCTCCAGAAAGTGTGCAATTCCCCCGGTCATGCCATAAAGCAAGGTTAAGATGGCCTTTAAGGCCCGATTGGCAATGGGGTGGATTCAAAGTGTGCTTTTCAGGACCTCCAGAAACTGTGCAATTCCCCTGGCCATGCTAATGGCATGACTGGGGGAATTGCAAACTTTCTGGAGGCCCCAGAAACTGTGCATTGTCACCCACCCCCATGCAAAGGTTCATGAGGCCCACCTCCTTGCAGTGAAGCTACATGATCAGGGATCACGGGGCAGGCCCCCCATGAGTTTTCCAAAGCCTGTGAAAATGACAAGGCCCTTATTTGTTCCAACTTGGTTATCTTGATTTTTATTTTTGATTTCTTTTTACCTTTTGTTTACCTCTGAGCATCATTATTTCTCTTGGCTTTGAGACTATTTTGGGCTGTCTTTCCCAAGCTAGTTTCTCTGAACCAGGCATCTGACTCCATAGCAGTGTGGTGTAGTTTTAGTCCTCTGTGTTATTTTGCTCACTGATGAAGCTTGGGCTTCACAACACTTTTCATTTTCAAATATTTTTTCCACTCTCTATCTGGATTGTTTTTTTCCTACCTCAACTTTGCTGAGTTTTACATCCTGGATTCTAGAAGAGGTCACTTTCAGTCTTCCTCTGGGTCCACTAAGGAATTGGTCTTCAGATCTCTCCTTAGGATATGTAGCTATACCTTCATTTTAATTCCCACCCACCCCCACTATGCCCTTCCTTTTCTCTAAACATTTGGACCATACTTCTATAACACTGAAAGCTTCAAACACTGTATTAATTAGTTTGGCCTAGTAGAAGTTTAAGTAGAGCTAAGTAACAAATCAAATTGCTGCTGGGCCTACTTGGTTTTACTAACATTATTTTGGGAATATTCACATTGAGCCTACTATCAGTGTGTGTGTGAGTGTGAGTGTGTTAAGAACATAAGAAGAGCCCTGCTGGATCAGACTGAAGGTCCATCTAGTCAAGTAGTCTGTTCACACAGTGGCCAACCAGCTGTTAAAAAGCTATTAACTATTTTCCGGCTCAAGTTCTAAAATATATTTTCAACAGGTCTAATAACTTCAAGAGTTACAGAGTTGGGGAAATCCTAAATCTTTTTGTGATCAGAGGCACTGAGTAAGGAACCCCTGGAGATAATTTAGACTGACCCCAACCACTTAACACTCTTCCCATTTCTGAAGAGGTCTGAACCCCAGACTACTAAAGACAAACAAACTAGCAGACCATAATAACAGTTTTCATGTCCCCATTTGCTTTATCAGGCAGATGCTCCTAAAGGCTACCAAGCTACCAAAATCTAGACAAAATGTGCAGGGCAATCAAGTGGGAATATTACACAAGTCACAATGATATTCTAATACCCTGAAACTATACACACCTAATTGTTTTATTCAGAGTTGCTCCCCATCTCAAGCATTTATGTGATACTCATCACCATTAAATCTGGGAACTAGAGATATGCTAAGGAAGGTTTGCAAATAAATACTTTTATAAGATGGCAGGGAAAGAGTTAGCTCTTATTCTCATGTACAAAACATAGCAAGTTCTTCCTGATTATATTGGCAAAAAACATATCTTGAAGAAAACCTAAGCATGGAGGTGTTGGAGAATATTTTATCTGGGGGCAAGCACAAGAACTTGAGAGGGATAATGATACTGAATTATAGATCATGCTGATTGATGTTTATACAATTTGTATTTCCTATTTGGATGGTCCAGAAGTCCATCTACATGACAATGGAATGAGAAGTATATTCAAGTATTATCTGATCTTCATGTAATCAGCTTTGGTCCATCATGGTCACATGAAGTAAGAACAGCACAGTATACCATACTTAAAATCCTGCCTTTCACAGATCACACATACTTCCAGGTTGAGTGGGCGAAATGGAGCTGAACATCATCAAGCCAGTAGCTTCTGTTCAGTGAATGACTGATGCTTGTTTTCCACCCCTGTCCATGCTCCCTTGCTCAAAGAAGTTTGAAGACATTGAATGAAGCCCCCTTTCCCACACATTTCCTTTCTGATCCACCATTTTGAATTGTCAAAGGTTAAAAGATACTGCACTATTATGAATGGGAAAAAGAAGCTGAAAAATATGAATGGTTAAATCCTCTACCTCTTTATCTCAGTTGATTGAAACAGTGGTTCTGTGCTTTGATGAATAGAAAACAGAAGCTATAGTAAGAATGAGTAAGGCATCTATGGCTCTGATGAACAGAAGAACTGGGCTGCATTCTGTGAATGGGGAAAAGGCTGTAATGGGGAAAAAGAGGGAAGGGGAGAAGGGGCAGCCTCATCCCTTGACCACATGCTGGGGGCACAAAATTCCGCAGAACAGCTCCAGAGCTGTATTTAAGAAAAACAACACACTAAAGAGACTTTCCAAAAATGAGCTTTTTCCAAAGGGAAGTGGCGGGATGGCTGCAGATTTGTGACAGTGTCATTTGTCATGGATGCATTAAATCAGTGGTGTAGATTGGCCCCCAGTTCTTGAAAGATCTTGTGAAATTTGTTCAGGGCAAGCAGAAGCAGTGTTAGGAACAGAACAAGCAAAATTCTGAACGGTGAGCTGTCAGTGCGCTAGGCCTCATAGAGTGACCAAATGACAGGAAAAATCCGGATTTACTGGGAATTTTGCTAACAAATCCAGGAAGGGGGGTTTGTGAAATCTGAAGAAAAATCCAGATTTTCCCGACCTTAGGCTGTCCAGATGGCTCGGGATTTCCCGGTCCTAACCGGGAATCCAGGGGCGAACTGGCCCAACCGGGGGGCGGGGGGGGGCAAACCGGGGTGGCGGGGGGTCATGCGGCGGTGGCAGCAAGCAAGGAGCGGCGATAGACCCGGCGGCGGTGGCGGCGGAGGAGCCCGGGAAGCGGCCACCCTAGCAGGTAAGTGCCCTCCCTCGCGCCTCACGCTCCTTACCCACAGGGAAGCGGGTAAGGAGCGCGAGGCGTGGGGCACTTACCTGCTGGGGCGGCCAGGTCCGCCGCTGCGCCGCCGCCGCCGCCGCCGGGTCCACCGCTGCGCCGCCGCCGGGTCCACCGCCGCGCCGCCGCCGGGTCCCCTGCCGGCTTGTAAGGCCAGCGGCTGCGCGGAAGAGGCGGGGGAGGGGCGATTACGTCACTTCCGGATCCGGCCCTCCCCTGCCTCTTCCGCGCGGCCGCTGGCCTTACGAGCCGGCAGGGGACCCGGCGGCCATGGCGGCGGCCGTGGCGGCGGCACGGCGGCGGCGGCGGAGGCAGCAGAAGAGAACCCGCCCCGGTAGGTCCAGGCTGATGGTTTTTGGGGGTGGGTGGCTTGGTGGGGGGGTTGTTTTGGGTGGGGGGGTGGCTTGGGGGGTTTGTTTTGGGGGTGGCTTGGTGGGGGGGTTGTTGGCGGGGGGGGACCGGGATTTTGGGTTCCAAAATCTGGTCACCCTACCCGACCTCCTGACCCAAAGGGCCTATGAAGTTAAGGTCATGACAGCTCTCAATTTTCCTATATCTATGGCCACAAACTACAGTGGCCTACAGTGACCATAAAGAAGAATGGCCCTTCATGGCTGCCATACTTTGTGGATGTAGATATAGTAAAAACAGAGCTGTCATGACCTTAACTTCATAGGCCTGGGGAAACAGGGCTGCCGCTGCTTGTGCCTTAACACATGCACTCAACCCACCAACATCATGAGGGCTTTCTGTAAGGGCAGGAGGTGAGTGAGTAGGTTCTGGAGTGGGGGAAATGAGGAGGAAGAGGAGGCTGATGCCCAATACATTTTGAGCCTTGGCTGGCCTGATTGACTATGCTTAGCAAAAAGAGGAGGGGAGTCCAAGGTGCAAGGAAACTGGTAGGAAAGAGACCTGGGCTGAGGGAGGGGTGGTGGTGGAGTATGCTTACTCAGAAGTATGTCCCACCTATGTTCAGTGAGGCTTACTTCCAGGAAAGTGTAACTGGATTTTAGCCCAACTGTCCTATTGAAATGTTACCCTCTGCCAACTCAAACTTTTGCACTTTTAGCCTCACATATCAAGAATCTTCTGTTTGGAATGGGAGTCATTAATATTCTTTTGCAAATGGAAAATGAGGGTGAGTATTGATAATAATAAGTTGCAGCAATCCTATATAAATATAGTTGGAACCATTGGAGTAAATCTCACTGAACTCTGTGAGACTTAATTCTGAGTAAATATGTATAGCCTGCACTGTACAACATCACTCCAGAGTCTTTGAAGGGAGGGTGGAACTTTACAACTGCTTTGCCCCAGTATCTCACTGGCAAGTCTCCCCTTAAGGTATTTACATTGGTATTCTACTGATGAAAATTCTGACCAGCAAAATATCTCAATCTATGCCAATCCCCACACTGGAAGATTGAATACACTGCAGATGTTCATGCTTCTCGGATAATTCCGGGGCAGAGCACACACCCCTAACAGGTACAGACAACACTTATCTAAAAACAATTTTAGAAAATTAACTAAAGGCAGTCCAGGATCTAATTAAAAACTCATCATATACTGCCAAATGTCTAAGAAAGGAGAACAGTTTTAACTTGGCACAGAAAAGATAACAATGTTGGCATCAGGCTGACATTGTCAGACAGATCATTCCATAATGGGGGGCATCACTGAGAAGATCCAATCTGTTGCTGCCACTCTGCCAGCCTCCCTCGAACCTGGAAATTACTAGTGTGAAGTCATCCGAAGCCAGGCTAGCCCTGTCCAGATAGTGGTGTGGCTGGGCCACCCGACAAAGTTGATAGGCTCTCCATGCCATGGAGGCTACTTGAGCTTCAAGTGACAAAGATGTCTCCAGGAGGACCCCCAACCTACACACCTGCTCCTTCAGGTGCAGTGCAACCCCCTCCAGAACAGGTTGAACTTCCTCCATCGTTCAGGAACATCTCTGTGTTGTCAGGTTTCAGTTTGTTCAGCCTGATCTGACCCATTAATACCTTCACTTACACAGCCTTTCCTGATGAAGATGGAATGGAGTGATAGGGTGGACTATCATCACCATTTTGATGAAATCATGCACCAAATCCCTGGATGACAGCTCTAAAAGCATGAAGAACAGAATAGAAACCTGAAGACCCCATAGCACAGTGCCGTGGAACCAAGCATAAATCCCCTAGTATTCCTCCCTGGTAGCAATCCTGAAGGTAGGGTTAGAATCGCTGAAAGACTATACTTCTAACTCCCAATTCAAAGAGACACTCCAGCAGAACACTATGGTCAATGGTATCAATGCCACAGATCCAGGAAAAACAGGATGGTAGCACTACCCCCCCCCTCAATAAAGGTAATAAGCCAAAGCTGTTTGGTTTCCATGCCTGAAGCCATACTGAAATGGGTCAAGATAATCTGTTTCCTGCAGCTCAGTGCTGTTCCCTTGGTCATGACATCATCAATGAGCACCCTCCCTACCTTATCATTGTCAACATCTGCTCCTGTTCCTGCTCACTATTACTTTTGTCTGGACCAAAGGGAGAGGCAGGGGAACAAGGTTGCAATGGTAAAGAGGAGGACCAACTCCAGGGAGCTGTTGTCAGTGGACCTTCAAATGATGCCCAACCATGCCTGCCCTTGATGCTGGTCCCGCATGTTCCCAACCTCTCTATCAACTTGCCGGTAAAAGGGATATGTGTTACTGAACAGTAGTTGTTGAATACCCTCAGGCAGAGAAGGCTTCCTAAGGAGAGGTGACTTCATCACTCTTTCAAAGAGATGAGCATGAATCCCTCCTGCAATGAGGCATTAACCACTCTTTGGCCAAACACAATCAACCCCTCTCTGTCAAGATGTACAAGGCTCAAGACCCTTGCAAGAGTGATGTCTACTTCCTCAGGCTACAATGACAGAAACTGATCCATTAAACTGTGACTGGATGGTGCCCCAGTAATCTGCATAGGTCCTGCACTAACTGTAGTATCAGTAACAAAGTGTAATGAACTTTCTAAGTTTACATTTGTAATTAGACATACTGAGACATCAATCATAAACACATTAACTATGAAGTAAGTCCCACTGAACACAAGGAGGACATATTTTCAGGGCAATAAGTAAACAGGCACTTGTTTACTTTTGTCCCTAATTAAATCCATAATTACAGAAGAAGGCTAAATAATGTATTCTTAGAAGATGTTCTCAAACCTAATAGATTTGACAAGGCAGCTTTAATATCCTTGTTCCTTATGCTGTAGATTACTGGATTCAGTAAGGGTGGAACCATAGAATATATTGCAGAAAAAATCAAATCTAGATGTAGGGATTTACTGCTATGGATAGGACTTATATAAGAAAGGAATCCAGTGGATACAAAAGTGAAGAAGACAATTAGGTGAGGAAGGCAAGTAGATAAGACCTTTTGTCTTCCCTGTACAGAGGGCATTGTTAACACTGTTGTGAAAATGTGCACATAAGTCACAGCAATGAATACAACACAGCCTAATCCAATGACGGTAAACAACAGAAGAACTACAGCTTCGAACTGATTTATCTCAGAACAGGAGAGTTTTAGTAACTGTGGGATTTCACAGAAAAACTGATTGACTATATTGGCACAAAAAGGAGTTGAAAAGGTGCCACTGGTGTGTAACACCCCATAGAGAAAGCTGCTGACCCAAATGCTAGCAACCATTTCAGTGCAAGCTCTCCTATTCATCACCAAATGATATTGCAATGGATTACATATGGCAACATATCGATCATATGCCATGACTGTGAGGAGGAAAAAATCAGACGCCAGTAAAAAGACAAAGAAAAGAACCTGAGTGACACATCCTGAATAAGAAATGTGTCTGTTATTAAGGAGAGAATTGATCATAGATTTTGGGATAATGACTGAAACTTGGCCAATGTCCTGTATAGCCAAGTTAATCAGAAAAAAGTACATGGGGGTGTGCAGTTGATGGTCAAAGGCTATTGCAGAGATTGTGAGTAGGTTCCCTGTGATAGCTGCCAGGTACCATATTAGGAACACAATAAAGTGTAGAATCTGTAGTTCCCGAACATCTGAGAATTCCAAGAGCAGAAACTCAGAAACTGAAGACAGGTTGTCCATGTTTTGCTCCTTACTAAGATCCATGTTGTCTATGGAAAGAAACAGAAGGATGATTGTTATAGTGACAGTACTGGAATATAAGGACAGATGGAATAATGCTTTTTTTAAAAAAAAACACTATCTTCTATTGGTATTGTTGCTATATTTCCAAGTTCAATATTATGTGCAGGTATAATTTTGTGGCACTTATCAATCTCCAAACACTTGATCACATTTTGTGTGATATCTTTATTTCTTTTGGGTCTGCTATAAGTAGGAGTGAATCTGGATCAAATCTATCATCCATAATTGAAATGTGCTTTGGATCAGTAGCATAAAACAGCTACTTAGGCATACCAAGGTCAGACTTGAAACTATAGCTGTGCATTGCTTCAGAGCCAAACCCCAAAATCCCAGGCAAAGTGGGGTTCTTCAGGGGGCCTCATACCAAATCCATGGCAGGTCCAGAGCTTCCTGAAGTCACCTTGTCGCACTTCGAGGCATCTTGACACAATTCGGAGCTTCTGAGTAATATTTGAAGCCTTGACACCTGTCTGTGTTTATATCAAATTTTGTAAAAGTAGGGGAGGGGAGAGAGGAGGAGTTTGGAGGGGGAAATTGAGCCTTGGCCCAATGGGGCTGAACCTGTCTCAAGAAGCCTCCAATCACAGTGGTGGAGGATGGGTTAAGAACATCAGGAGAATCAGCTTCCTTTGTCCTTTCTCAGTGATGGTTATAGTTGAGCAGGAGTTAGGACCATGACTTGTTTGCTTGGGCATATTAGGTAGAAAAGAATAAGATAGAATTGTGTGTGTGCTGTGATCTTTCTCTTTTTTCCCTTCTCTTAAAAAAATCCTCTTGCAGTCCTTTCGATATCTCTCTTTCTTTCTTTAATAAGAATAATAAAAATATTCTTGTTGTTGTTGGGCCTTAGTTTGTTCCCTTGATCCTTCTTCCCTAAAATAAAATTATTATTAACACAAACACTGTGTGTGGGTTAAGTGGTACACACACACTCCACTGTTGGCAAAGCACTATATTTGATTTTATTTATAATGAGTAGTAACCATGGAGGTACTGCTCTTGGCAGATGCAGAGATAGGCAAGGTGCTGGTGGGACCAGCAGCACCACTAGTATCCAGGTTGGCTCACCATCAGTGAGATTGATGCATCCTGCCCTTTGGCAACAGTGACAGCAGGCATAGGCCCCTGAGAGGAGTGTTCACAGTTCACTATTTCAACAGGAAGCAAGTTCATGCAGAAGCAGCAGCATCCTGGCAGAGGCAGGTGCTAGCAGTCACAGTGCCTGGAAAGGAGGAGAATCACCATCTCCTTCTTCATTGGGAGTGAGGAGCCCGCTGAGGTTTGGGATGTCCTCAGTGTGGTTGAGGGTCAGGAGGAGGAGATCCTCAAGGATGTGGGTGAGGAGCAGGAGCAGGAAGAGGCTCCCTCTCCACCAGTGTTACCCCTGCTCCTGTGGTGACTCCCAAGACTGAAGGTGGGGAGTCTTTGTCTCCACAGAAGGGGCAGGGCATCATTGTGTGGGACCTCTTTGAGGTGGGAGTGGATCCCAGCACTGCTGACTGCCACCATTATAAGACATCTCTGAGCAGGGATGAAAAAGGGCATTATACGACCGCCTGTCTGCTTCTGCATCAAGGCAGAGGCTCCCAAGTGTCAGCAGATGGACATTAACAGGGGAAAGAAGAAGGATGGAGCTCCTGCAGGCTCTTCCTCTCCCACCTCCAAGAGGCTTAGGCAGGCCACAAAGGAAGATATGGGATGAGAGGAGTATGGAGTCACAAGATAGAAGTTCCCAATACCCGACCAGATCACCAACTATTGGTGAGGTGGTGGCATTGGATGATCAGCCATTCAGCCTCATAGAAAATGTGGGCTTTAAGAGGCTGATGGCTCTTGTGGTACTCTACTATAGGCTGCCATGTCACCCTACCCTCAGTAGACGGGTGGTGCCCTCCCTGTACCAGGCATGCAGGAAGATAATGCTGGACTGTCTGCAACATGCGGAGACACAGATGGTGCACTTCACCATGGACATTTGGTCCACTGAGGGCAAAGTTCATGCTTACATGTCCCTGATGGCTCACTCGACGGCAGCTGAAGGGACAGTAGTGGCCAGCACTTCTGGGACTGAGAAGGATGGGTATTGCTGGCCCCTCCTGCATGCTTAAGTCATGAACCAGTCCCACAAGGCAGCCAAGATTACAGTTGTCATGAACCACAGGATGGAGGGGTGGCTGGCTGGGCACCAGCTCACCCATGGTTACATGGTCATGAACAGGGGAGCCAACATGGTGCATAATGGTAGATTTGTGGGCATCTGCTGCTTTGTGCTCATCTTCAATCTGATCATCAAGAATGCCCTTGGTATGGGCAGCACCAAGGTCTATCTCACTCCCCTGACTGGTGTCCGCAACCTTTTAGAGAGCTGCAGGAAGGTGGCTGGGATTTTCCAGCATAGTGTAAAGGGCAGTAGGGTGCTGCGGGGGGAACTGGAGGAGTTGGCTAGTGCAGGATGTAGCATCCTGTTGGAACTTCACCTACCTCATGCTGGAGCATATGGTGGAGCAACAGTGTGCTGTCCACAAGATGTGCAGGGTTGGGGACATTGGCATCCAGGCACCACTGGGCAGACAGCATGGGATGCCATATCCCAACTTCTGGTGGTTCCTCAAGCCATTCCTTCAGGCCACCAACACCATGAACACTAGCACTGCCTTCCTCAGCCAGGTGATCCCTGTGGTCAGGCATCTCCAGAACAGGTGAGCAAGATTCTGGATGCTGGGGACCCCATCGCTAACAGGCACTTTCTGCCAAACATGAGGGATGTGGTGACAAGACTGATGGAGCCTCTATGTTGGGAGAGGGCATACTTGTTGGCCATCATGTGTGATGCCCGACTGAAGGATAGAATTTGAGGAGAAAATTCCAGGAAGAGGTGGCAGGAAATCCTGGTGGGTCAAGTGAGGGAGGCATGAGCAAAGAGGCTGGGCAGGTGAGAGAGGAGTGAAACCCCTTAAAGAAGCAGTACTCCCCTCAGCAGCAGCAGCAGTACTCCCAGCAGTAACACAGGCCAGGGGGTTTGCACCAAGAGGGTGCAAGCAGTGGGGGTGGGTAGAGGCACCCAACACAGCCGCCAGGATGCTGCTGCAGCATCTGTGCAGCATTACCTGGTGGAGCCCATGGAGGACAGCTCCACCAACCCCATGGCCTTTTGGTCATCCTGCAGCCAGATTTGGCCTGACCCGACTCAGGTTGCCAGGGATGGACTCAGCTATCGACCGACCAGCGTCCCAAGCAAGAGGGTGTTCTCCATGATGAGTGTCAAGGTGACACCCCACTGCTCCTGCTTGGATGATGAGTTGGTGGAGCAGCTGGTCTTCCTAAAAACCAACCTGCCCCTTCTGGGATACCCCACCCTCAGAAGTCTTCAGATGAATGAGCAGCACACTCAGCGTGGTTTATAGTAAAAAGGCTCAGCTCTTTTTACTATCATCAATATCATCAGCATCAGCATCATCACCACCACCACTTTGGCTGTGCTTTCAGTGCAATAACTGAACTCCAAAGGAACCCAAATGGATCCTCCTCTTAGCCTCCAGAATCCTTGATTAAGGGGATGCTCTAGCATCTCTATATCTCCCTCCAATGTGCCAGCATACCTGTCAATCTGGATCAGATCTCCAAATACTTATTTGTTAGTAAGAGAGAGAGAGAGAGGATAAGCTGCACTATTGACATATAGAATCCTACAGTATTTATAACTCCAGATAATATTTACTAATGGTGTGCAAAGTCTTCACCCCTCAGAATAATCTCTAAAATGTTTGATTTCCCTTCAAAACCCTTAGATGTTTCATCTGAGAAGGAATCAATCAATTCATTCAAAATTTATTTTAGGTGAAACCTAGGCACAACTTAGGGTTTCTATGAAGACATTTTGTAAGCCTTATAGAAATTCTTTTCACCTGACCTGCCTGTGCCCAAGTTTTTCTGAAATTTTAGCTATGGGGCAATCTCAAAATTAACTGCAAATGTGAACCTCATTTAAGTTTGCAGTGAGAGGTCTTAGTTGCACACCACCCAAAATGCTACACAGAGGGCTGCCCCCTGCAAAAAGTGGGACATGGTGGTAAATGGGGGACTAAAGGTGAATAATCCCCCTCGTATTTGGGCAGAGGCACCTTCTGTGAGTGGCTCTCCACTCACAGAAAGGGTCCTGCCCCAATTTGGGGGGATCCCCCTTCTAGCAACAGCACCACCTACTCCAATCAGCAACCACATTTGTGGGAAGGGCAGAGGCTGGAAGGGCAGCCATTGTGAGGGGAAGATGGGAAGTCCAACTGCAACTTATTAGCCCACAAACATGTGAATCCTTAAATACACAAAATCAATTTATTGTATTATCTACAACAGAGACACAAGGAAGTTTGCTTCCACCAGTCCAGTTTTATGCACTGATCTAGATCCAACTCCCTAAAAATATGTGAAGGCCCTGGATAAACAAATTTAATGAATTGATTCTTTTAATACTTATGCCAGGTTAATATACTTACAGAGAGTTGATATCAATAGAGAGATTAGGCACGAAAGAAAAATAAAAGAGGAGAGAGAGACACACAGAAAAAAGAGTCATACATACATGCAAGAGTCACTCAGAAATCCCTATGGTTATAGGTACAGTTATTTTAAATAGCTTACCATTCATTTATTTTTATTCATTGATTTCTCTTAACTTCAAATGACTTTCGACTCTGGCCAGACATCCATCAAACTACATAAAAGTCCTCCTACTCTTCAGACTCCGATGGCAATTAGGCATTCATAGCATGTGGATGAGATTTATGAATATCTGTTTTGGTGTTTCTAAGGATTTGGTCTCAGGAGTTCAACACAACTCAGCAACAGAAACAGAAATTAACTTACTGACCTTGCATCATTTCTCTGGGCCAAATATAAATGTGTCCCTTGAGTGTTCTGAACAACAAATAAGGGCTGAATGATCTTGGCTTTTAGTATGTGTTACATTCCTTTTATTTTCAGCTGCTAATATTTCTGGCAGCCTGATTTACATTTCTAGCCAGACAACAGTAATGTAGCTATGAATATTGTACATGAGTGACTGTTTAGATCAGCCTTCCATAACCTGATGCCCACCAGATGTATTGGACTATGGCTCCGAGCATTACTGACCATTGTATAGATACCATGGGACCAGCAACACCCATATCCATGCATGGAAGGAAGACCAGGCCTAATAGAGTGCCTTCCCTTCCTGTCTTTTGCCTTCCGTTCCTGTGACCTTTCCCCTGCCACCAAGTAGAAATCTTTATTTTCCCCGCTGCCTTAAACAGCCTGAATTTTTGTAAACACCTTTAGATAGGGCTGTACTTTGCCTTGGTCCAGAAACCTGAATGCGAGTCGAGGCAGGCTGATTCAGTTTGCCTCAGCCTGAATCAGGTTTGGGACCAGATTGGGCCACATCAGCCCAAAGCAGCCAAACCAATTTGGACTGATTTGGCCCAATAGACAGCTGTTGCCTCCTGCCTGCTCATCCACACACGGGACATACTTGAGGCCTCAACATGCCGTAAGCCTTCCGGCCTCTTCTCAAACCACCATAGACCTAGTGTTGAAAACTACGGTGGCCAGAAATGGCCATCTACTGGATCTACAGTGGCCCAAGAAGAGGCCAGGTGGCTCACCAGCATGTGGAAGTAAGTTTGGCAGGTAAGTTGAGTGGGTGGTTGGATGACAATGGCAGGGCAGGGAGCGGAGCAGAGCAGAGCAGGGGGTAGTGGCTGAGAGGGACCGGGGGGTTAGAGGCTGGGAGGGGGAGTCCAGTGGACTCCCAATTGTCTTTGTTTGTAGCACCTCAAGTTTTCAGCACCAAAAGATTGAGGAAAGCTTTTGAATTTTAGCTCAACCTAATCTTCTCTTCCTTGTTCTGTAGACCTACTGGCACCTACCATACTTTGGCTTTCTGAACTTTTGACATTTTGGTTTTACCCTGCACAGAATGTAAATTACTCCCATAAGCTTTATACAAAGAAGAAGAAAAGGTGAGGGGGGAGGAACACAGTTTTTTTTTTCTTCACACTGGTGGAATGCCAATGGGAATTCAAGTCCAGAACATTTGTGGGCACCAGGTTGGGGAAGGCTGGTTTAGACACCATTCCATGTCCCTGGTATTTCATATCAGTTCTATTCACTATGAGCTCTTTCATTCATTTTCCCCAGTGTGCTCTCTGAACATGTGGAGAAGGCAGCAGGATCACACTGGTGAACTATGATTCTGATGTCAGCGTGTCCTTGTGGAAACACCCATGATGTCTGTGCATTCACTTGATGGCCTGATGCATGTAAACTGGCTAGATCTCCACAACCATTTCAGACGTTAAGGAACTGAATGGGAGGGAATAAGTAAAGACACTTACGGAAGCCAGAAATCTAATTCATTTATTCACTTATGTCCGGTCACCTGCAATTCATATCAGTAGTACTAACTCCCTCTGACTCTTTGATTTCAATGTCCCTGATTAATATGATGCTTGTTCTTCCCTCCTACAGGTAGATCCTAAACTTCTCCTGCCTGTGCCCAGGAACTGCCTGCAGGAACTAAGGAACGCTGACACATGAAGTTTTTGATAGAGCAGGTCACTTAGGATAGCACTTTGTCTCTCAAACTACATGCCCTATAAATGTTCTCTCTCTCTCTCTTTCACTGGCCCTTTCTATACCAGAGGGGTGTAGAGGGCCAGAGGGGTGGCGAACCCGGAAGTGCCTGCTTCCAGGTTCAGCGCTCTAATACAGACAATTTATGTGATGACCTGGGCTCCTCCCGGGTCGTCGTGCCATCGCTCCCGCCATTTTTTAAAAAAACCTTGTAGAACAGCACACGAGCATTCCAGCTAAGGGTTAAAAAAAGTGAAAATGGGGGTCCTCCCTAGGGATGGCGGGCTTCCTTTCCCCCTTTCCTGCTGTGCTTTCTCACGTGTAAGCAGGGCAACACCTGGGGTGGGTGGCCACATCTTCTACGATCCCAGGAACCTCCCAGGAACGAGGACAAATTTGGGATTTTTCAGGGTTGCCTTATTTCTGGAAAATCCCATGGCCAACCTCCCCTCCCCTGGGAATCCCTGTGCATCGTTTGGGCTCACAGGGAGCACCCAGGGGCTTTCCCAGGCAAAACACCTGGTGTGGAAAGGGCCCCCCTCTCTCTCTCTCTCTTTAGGGTGACCATACTTTGAAAACTGAAAAGGAGGCCAACATGTCCAGCCCCCAAGGGGGCATGTGCACCCGAACATGGCCTTGGTCACATGTCTGATTTCACAGCACACAATTAAGACAAACCTGTTATACATAACATCTTAATGTTAAACTCACTGAAATAAATAACAAGTGAGACATTCAATGTATCTGAAATCAACTTCATTCCTACGTTTGTAGCTTTTGCTGTACTTTGAAGTATAGATATGCTTTTACATATAAAAACTGGAACCCAAAATTAAGAAAACGACTTCAGAAAGCTGAGATCCCCGACATTAATATATTGCTTGGGAAGAATTTGGATAAAATAAGGACAGGTTTAGCTGGATGCATTTAATCCTGGTTGTTGTTGTTGTTGTTGTTTCCAACCTTTTGTACTTATGGATTTGGTGTGTGTGTGTGTGCGAGTGTGTGTTGTAACCAGTCAGATGTTAAAAACTTCTTTATGATAATATTTTTTTTTCTAGTTTACCTTGCAGTAAACTAAAAAAAATGTTTTTTATATATTGTTTAAACATTGTGGTCTCTTTTATGTTGGGTTACCCACTCCACATCTAGAAGCTGAACCTCACACTATCTAGAGGTATTTACCAAACACACAGGGGGGGGGGGTTAAGGGTGTTCAAAGCAGCTGGGAAAAATAAAGATTTCCACTAGGAAGGGAAATGGGAACAGGAGTGGGGCAGTCTCACTCTGACCTGGTCTCCCTTCTTCATAAGGAAAGGGGCATTGCTGGTCCTATTACATCCATTCAATGGCCAGGAATGCTGGGAGACAATGCCCAAGGCATCAGTTTGTGTAAGGCTGGTCTAAACAGTCACACATGAATACTATGCATACCTACCATTGGTGTCGTGTCTGGCTAGAAATATTTATTTATTTATTTTATTACATTTGTATACCGCCCCATAGCCGAAGCTCTCTGGGTCGTTTACATAAAATTAAAACAATTAAAAACAATATGCAAAAATTAAAACAAGAAAAACATACAATATACACATAATATACACATACATTTAAAACCACTATAAACCTAAAAATAAAACATATAAAAAATAAAAAATACAAATGAGGCATCACTATTAGCAGCTTAAAAAAGGAAAGGGATCTGTGCTAAAAGGCATAATCAAGCAATTCTCTGTTTATTTATTTTCAGAATATTCCAGCAATTGTGGAGGTGGGGTGGGCAGCATGTCACAAATTTGGATTTGGCCCAAAGAAATGATGCAAGGACCCTAGATCAGAAACTTCTTTTTCCCCCCTGTGTGCCTCTGTTGCTGAGCTGTATTGAACTCCTGAGACCAAGTCTCTAGAATCACTATACAGATATTAATAAATCTCATCCACATGCTATGGATGCTTAATTGCGATCAAAGTCATAGGAGGAATTTATATAAAGCCTTCATGGGTGCCTGACTAGAGGCAAAAGATCATTTGAAATTAAGACAAATCAATGAACAAAAAATAAATGGTAAGCTACTTTAAAGAACTGTACTTATCCTCATAAGAATTTTGTAGTGAATCTTACATGTATACTTTCTCCTCTTTCTTTTATACCTAATATCTCTCTTGAATCGATATTCTGGAAGTCCATTAACCTGACATAAGTAGAAGTATCTCAATTCATATGAATTGTTTATCCAGGGTGTTGGAATATTTGGGGTGGGGTGGGGGCTGGGCGGGTGGAAGCAGACTTCACTGGATCCCTTTTGTATATTTTACATTAGCCTGGTTTTATACATTTTAGGATCCACATGTTTGTGGGTTAATGACTATAGGTTTGACTTCCCCACCAGACTCTTCTTGCACTGGTAGCCCTTTCACATATCCCCCCAAATGATATACAGTGGGTTTGAAGGGGTTGTTAAATGGAGTTGGCTGTGCTGTTGCTGGAAGAGGGGAACCCCAAACTGGAGCAAGTAGACAGCTACTCCAAGAAGGTGACTCTGCCTTAATATGTGGGGAAAGCATCCCCACTGCATCCCCCATTTACCCAACCATGTACTCAATTTAGCAGGCGGGGGCAGCCCTCTGTGTAGTATTTCTGATGGTGTGTAAATAAGAGCTCTCACTGCCAACTTAAATGAGATACACATTTGCAGTTAATTTTGAGATCCCCCCCCCCCATAGGTAAAACTTCAGAAAAACTTGGGGGCAGGGAGGGCAGGTGAAAATAATTTCCGTAAGACTCACAACTGTCTTAGTAGAAAGTCTGAGTTGTGCCTGGGTTTCACCTAAATTAAATTTGTAGTAAATTTATTGATTCCTCTTCAGGTGAAACATCTGAGATTTTTGAGGGGAAATCAGAAGTTTTTCAAGACTAGAGAATATTCTGAGGGGTGAAGAAGAGTTTTCACACCTTTAGTACATATTATATGAAATTATAAATTCTGGAGGATTTTATATATTATTAGTTTCTCTGATACTTTGATATCAAGTGACAGATCTTCCTTTGTGTTGGATCCAAAATGAAGGCTAAGTTACATAATATGTAGCATGCAGCTTATCCTCTTTCTCTCTCACACACACTCACACTTACAAATAAGTATGTGGGGCTCTGATCCAGATTGACAGATAGAGAAGGTTTGCCTTCCCCTTCCAGGCACTTGTTTCCCTAAATTTGCCCTCCACATTCTGTGTGACTGTTGAAGAATGGGGGAGGGGGAAGCCACTGTTCACACCTTTACTCCTTCTTTTCATCCTCTTATGTGTTGGAGATTTAAGAGAATTTGGGGTTAAACCTGATTTCTCTTCCTTTTCATCCAGTATGAGAAGTAGTAAGCTTATATACACCAGTTGCTGGGGAACATGGACACTGTTGCACCAGTGTCCTATTAGTGAGTTTCTGGTCAACAGCAGGCTGGCCTTCTTATCTAATGCAGCATGACTCATCTTATGTTCTTATGTTCATCTATACCCCTATTTGTCCGACTTGTTGTTGGTGGTGGTGGTTATGGCAGAATATGATGGAATATTGGGAGTAGATGAGATTGATTTGTGTGTGTGTGTGTGTGTCTATAGTTAGATGTAGACTGTTAATATCGCTTAAATTCTGGTGAAATCAAAACAACAAATTATTCATGAATAACGTCTCATTTATTACAGTGTGTATGGATGGGTGAAATGGGTGAGTGCTTGCCCCATGGGTGCTCGCCACGCCACAGCTCCCACCCACCCCTGTGAGCTGGGCTCAACACCCTGGCTTCCCTTCCCCCTGCCTTAAAGGCAGCCACCATTAACGCAGACTGGAGAAACGCAAAATTTCCAGAGGCTCTGGAAATTGCACAACCCCCTCCACTGCATTAATGGCTCCTAGCATTAGCATTGAAGGGGGAAATGCGCGATTTCTGATGAGTCCAGAAATGGCATATTTCCGCCTTTCGTGTTAATGACAGCTGCCTGAGTCCTGGAAAATTCTGCATTCCCCCCATGCCTTTACCTTCATGTCAGTAGGGCCTTTCAGCATGGGGGCTTTTGAGCGATCAAATGTGATTTGTGCTCATACCAAGCATTCCCCATTGGCCTTGTAGGGCTGGATATCGGGGTATGTGACAGCCTGGTTCCAACTGACAGATTATATGTTACATTACATTATACAGTACATGATAGAAGACCCATTATAGCTAATGTTTAAGATGCTCTATTCCACCAATTTTTCAGTTCCTGCCTAGATTTTATTCAAACCTCAATACAGATTTTAGTCTTTCAGTTTATGTGTCTATATCATTGTGGTAAAATTCCCCTTAAATCAGCATCAAGATCAGAGAAGGGGTGTTCTTGACAGGACAATGCGAGTGTGTCTGGGGGAGAAATCACACTTGCCTACCATCACTTCTCCACCCCCACTTTTGTTGCTCATACTTTCTCTTTCTCTCAAGGAGAGGAAAGAGGAAGTAAAAAAGTATACATGGCCCATTCAGGGGTCGTGTTTATCACGCTGCTTCTCCTGCACACAGCAGGACATAGCAGCAACTTTCATCTTTAAAAATAATAAGGACTTATCAACACTTTTTTGTAGTGCAAAAAAGGCTAGAAGGGGTGGGAGGTGCGCGGGAGGAAGATTACATCAAGAGAGGGACTCACAAAAAGCCATGAGTGCCCATTAATGAGTGTGCAATAAAACACTCGTCAGATGATGCACATTAAGAGATAATCTAACACATGATGGCTTTTGGATCAAGAAATCATCATAACTATCATTGTGGTTTCTAGAACTAGGGAGGTACAATACAACTGACCTTCCTATCACTATAGTCATGCTCAGATCAAGATTATAAAATTCCTCCCTTGTTGTGGTTTCATACTATTTTTTCATACTGTTCATACATTCACACACACACATTGTGTTCACAGCCTGTCTGCCTTAACTTTATGTGTCTAAGGTTTCATACAAAATGTGATCAAGTGTTTGGAGCTTGATAATAAGGCTGTGCATGGAGCCCTTATCCGATCTGGATCCCGATCTGGGAGGTCTGGATTTGGCCCGATCTGCTCCGGATTTGGGATCCGGATCTGGTCACAGCCCTACTTGATAAGTACTACAAAATTATATCTGTCCATAACATTGAGTGTGCAAATATAGCAACAGTACCAATATTTATTCATTTGCTTATTTATTAAATTTTTATATTGCCCAATAGCCAAGGCTCTCCAGTCACTGCACAATTAAAACCATTAAAATAGAATATTTATACAATAATTTAAAACATTAAAAGTTTAGGAATGCAATAGTAAATAAGATAAATTATAGTCCAGGGAAAGCCCTTGTGAAGAGATACAACTTTAGGAGACTTTTAAAAGATGTTACATTTTCTGCCTCCCACAACACACAAGGGGGGTTTTCCCAAAGGGTGAGTACCAAAACAACCCCATCACTGAGGTCCTTCATGGCGACATTCCATTCATTTTAGCATGGCCAGCAGGACCTCCTCTTAGGATTGTAAGTGGCATCCGGGTGTATATAAGGGAAGGTGGTCTGCTACGTATGCTGGTCCCAATTATACCATATGTCATTATATTCCAGTACTGTCATTATAACAATCGTCCCTCTGTTTCTTTCCATAGAAAACATGAATCTTAGTAAGGAGCAAAACATGGCCAACCTGTCTTCATTTACTGAGTTTCTGCTCTTGGAATTCTCAGATGTTCGGGAACTACAGATTCTACACTTTATTGTGTTCCTAATATGGTACCTGACAGCTATCACAGGGAACCTACTCACGATCTCTGCAATAGCCTTTAACCACCAACTGCACACCCCCATGTACTTCTTTCTGATTATCTTGGCTATACAGGACATTGGACAAGTTTCAGTCATTATCCCAAAGTCTATGATCAATTCTCTCTTAAATACCAGACACATTTCTTATTCAGGATGTGTCACTCAAGTTCTGTTCTTTGTCTTATTTCTAGCGTCTGATTTTTTCCTCCTCACAGTCATGGCATATGATCGATATGTTGCCATATGTAATCCATTGCAATATCAGATGGTGATGAATAGGAGAGCTTGTACTGCAATGGTGTCTACTGTTTGGGTCAGCAGCTTCTTATATGGGATGTTACACTCCAGTGGCACCTTTTCAACTCCTTTTTGTGCCAATGTGGTCAATCAGTTTTTCTGTGAAATCCCACAGTTACTAAAGCTCTCCTGTTCTGAGAAAAATCATTTTGAAGCTATAGTCCTTCTGTTGTTTACTGTCATTGGATTAGGCTGTGTTGTATTCATTGCTGTGACTTATGTGCACATTTTCACAACAGTGTTAACAATGCCCTCTGTACAGGGAAGAGAAAAGGTCTTATCTACTTGCCTTCCTCACCTAATTGTCTTCTTCACTTTTGTATCCACTGGCTTGTTTTCTTACCTAAGTCCTATCTTTAGCACTACATCACTACATCTGGAGTTGTTTTTTTCTGTAATATATTCTATGGTTCCACCTTTGCTTAATCCAGTGATCTACAGCATGAGGAACAAGGACATCAAAGCTGCCTTGTCAAATCTATTAGGTCTGAGAACATCTTCTAAGAATACATTATTTAGCTTTCTTCTGTAATTATGGATTTAATTATGGGCACAATATGCTTGTTGACCTGGAAATATGTCCTACTGTGTTCAATAAGATTTGCTGCCTATAGTGTTCATGATTAAAGCCTCGAACGTGCTTGATTGCAAACAACTTTGGAAGTTCATTACAAGTTGTTACTGATGCCACAGTAAGCGCAGGACAGTACAGATCTTTGGGTCAACATATGAACAGAGTTCATGGGATCAGTTCCTATTGCTATGGCTTGAGGAATAAAACCTCTCCTTTTGACCATTGCCCACCTTGAGAGGGAGGGGTTGACAGGGTGAGTCCAGAGAGCGGTTAATGCCTTATTGAAGGAAGGAATCATGGCCACCTCTTTGAAAAATGTGGTGATGTGACACTTCTGTAGGAGGCTTGCTCTGTCTGAGGATATTCAGCAACTACTGTTCAATTACAACTATTTCTTTCAGGGGCAAATTGATAGAGAGTTTGGGTTGATCCCGTTTCACTAGGACCAGTATGAAGGACAGGAATGGTTGGGCACCAGTCAAGGGCCTCCACCCCAGCAGGGATGAACTGGCAAGACTTCTCTAGAGTTGCTCCTCCTCTCCATCATTGCAATCTTCTTGTTCATCTACCTCTTATTCTAGTCCAGACAACAGTGGTGGTAAGAAAGAGGAGCAGAATATGCCACTGCCCACTTGCTCACTGACTTGACACTTCTCAAGCAAGCAAATGGTAACAATGATGAGAAGAAGATGAGTAGCAATAGCAGCTGATGACATTGGTCATGAGAAGGTAGTGCGGGTGGAGTCTTATTGAGGATGTCATGCCCAAGGGCACTAAAAATGGACCTGTAGACATGACTGGAGGAAGTAGATTATCTCAATCCATTTCAATCCGACTTTAGGCCTGGGTATGGCATTCAAACAGCCTTGGTTGATTACCTTTACCAGAAGAGAGAGAGACTGGGGAGTGCTAGCATCCTGCACTAGCCAACTCCTCCAGCTTCTCCCACAGCACCCTACTGCACTTTACGCTATGGTGGAAATGCCCAACCACCTTCCTGCAGCTCTTCAAAAGATTACGGGCACCCATCAGGAGAGTGGGATAGACTTTGGTGCTGCTGACAATCAGGTTGAAGATGAGCACAATGCAGCAGATGCCCACAATTCCCAGGGTTGGTGCCAGGGGGAAGTGCCCCCCCAACAAGAGCTTGCCAACCGAGTTGCCACCCCAGTTACTGGCAGAGCTGGCTTTACTAGGAGGGCTCATCCAGCCAAGGCAGCCTCACCAGGGGTTTACTGTTAGCCTTCCTGAAGCCAGGTGCCTGTGCTGTTGTCACCTTTGTTGTGGTTCTCCTCCATTTCAGAGAAGGAGTGAAAAGGAGCCATGTGGGCTGGGCTTGTAGCTGCCTTCTCCAAGGCAAAGTTCAGCTGTTTTAGAGGATAGAGAGGCAGCCTCCCCTCTTCAGCCCTTTAGCCAGGCAAGCCCAGACGCCAGTTGATTTCTGCTGTTAATCACCTACACTTTCCAGGTACTGGTAATAGTATTTTTTTAATATATTCCATCATTACTTGTTAGAGCTATTAGCTGCATACAAACTGTATTAGCTGTATACCAGTGAGCTGTCAGGGACAGGTAAGCATGCACTCTGCCCTTGCTGGACCAAATGTCCATGGTTCAGTGCACCATCTGTGCCTCTGCATGGTGCAGATGGTCCAGTATTATCTCCCTGTATGCCTGGTACAGGGAGGGCACCACCTGCCTACTAAGGGTAGTGAGACATGTCAGCCATCAGCCTCTTAAAGCCTGCATTTTCTATGAGGCAGAATGGCTGGTCATCCATTGCCACCATCTCACCAATACAGTTGGTGATCTGGTCAAGTATGGGAAACCTCTATCTTGTGGCCCCATACTTCCCTCATCCCATATCTTCCTTTTGTGGCCTGTCTAAGCCTCTTGGGGGTGGGAGAGCTTGCAGGAGCTCCAGCTTTCTTCTTGCCCATGCTAATGTCCATCTGCTGAGACCTGGGCACCCCTGCCCTGAGCAGGACTGATTGGTGCTGCCTCTTTAGATGTATAATATCTTGGCTTTTTATGCCTTATAATGGTGGGAGGCAGCAGTGCTGGGATCCACTCACACTTCAAAGTGGTCCCACACAATGATGCCCTGCTCCTTCTGTGGAGACAAAGGCCTAATCCACACTAAGTAGGATATTGCATGATGAATGAGGTATGAAAGCAGTATATAAAAGGAAGGAGCCACACCAAGCAGGATATAGTGGTATGAGAATGGTATACAGTATGTGTCAATGGGCCCCAACAGTTGTCAGTGCGCTTCAATACCGCTATAAAGCAGTAGTGTGTCTCCTGCCTTTTATATACTGCTTTCATACCACTTTCATAGTGCTATATCCTGCTTGGTGTTGATGAGGCCAAAGACTCATAGAATTATAGAATCATAGAATAGTAGAGTTGGAAGGGGCCTATAAGGGCAATGTTTCCAACCCCCTGCTCAATGCAGGGATCCACCTTAAAGTATACCTGACAGATGGTTGTCCAGCTGCCTTCTGATTATCTCTAGTGTGGGAGAGCACACGACATCCCTAGGTAATTGGTTCCATTGCCATACTGCTCTAACCATCAGGGAGTTTTTCTGATTTCCAGCTGGAATCTGGCTTCCTGTAACTTGAGCCCATTGTTCTGTGTCCTGCACTCTGGGATGATCGAGAAGAGATCCTGGCCTTCCTCTGTGTGACAACCTTTCAAGTACTTGAAGAGTGTTATCATATCTCCCCTCAATCTTCTCTTCTCCAGGCTAAATGTGCCCAGTTCTTTCAGTTTCTCCTCATAGGGCTTTGTTTCCAAACCCTTGATCATCCTTTTTGCCCTCTTCTCAACACACTCCAGCTTGTCTGCATCCTTCTGGAAGTGTGGTGCCCAGAACTGGACACAATACTCAAGATGAGGCCTAACAAGTTCCGAATACAGGGGAACCAGTACCTCACATGATTTGGAAGCTATACTTCTTTTAATGCAGCCCAAAATAGCATTTACTTTTTTTTGCAGCCACATCACACTGTTGGCTTATATTCAGCTTGTGATCTACAACCATTCCAAGATCCTTCTCGCTTGTAGTATTGCTGAGCCAAGTATCCCCCATCTTGTAACTGTGCATTTGGTTTCTTTTTTCTAGGTTTAGAACTTGGCATTTATCCCTATTAAATTTCATTCTGTTGTTTTAGTCAGCTTCTCTCAGGGGAGAGGATGTGCAGGCAGTGTCCTGTGAGGAAGGCCAGGGGATTCTGCAAGCTACTGGTGAGCCCTCTGCTGGGGCATGGAACTTTGCAGGTCCCTGAGGATACCGACCCATGGGGCTGGCTGTGATGACGGAGCCTTGCATGTGCATTCCAGTGAACAAAACCCTCTTGAAAGGAAAGTGACCTGAACAGCGTTCTGGGTCAGGTATAAGGAAAGCACTTTTGAATTGGGGCTTGTGCAGAGGCCTATTTGGCTCCTTAGCCATGGAGAACACACATTTTGGGACAGGCTTGCCTGCCTTTGAGTAAAGTAATGGACAAATCGGCTTGGGTGGCTCGGAGGGAATAGCCTGACCCAGTGGGATGCCGCCCTGCATGGAGGAAACAACTTGTCCTAGGAGCAACAGGCTTAGAAACCCATAGGTTTGATCAGGAAGGCTAACAGGGCCTTCCCCTGGGGGGGGGGGGTACAAGCAGATGGAGACTACTCTGCTTGAAGGCTTCACCAATTGAATTGCGGCCTACAAGAGAGTAAGAAAGGAAGCGGGTGGCAGCCCATACTTCCCATAAGACCCCATCCTGATTTTGAGATTCATATATTTGGTCTACAAGGGAGTAAGAAAGGAAGCGGGTGGCAGCCCATACCTCGCATAAGACCCTATCCTGATTTTGAGATTCATATATTTCGTCTACAAGGGAGTAAGAAAGGAAGCAGGTGGCAGCCCATACCTCGCATAAGACCTCATCCTGGTTTTGAGATTCCTATATATAGAGAGGCTTTTACAGTTCCTTTTAATTTGTGATAATTATCTAAGTGGTATTTTATATGGAATTAGTGGTTAGAGGTTTGGACTGGGAATTGGGAGTTCTAGCCTTCCCTGGGAGGGGGGGCACGAGCGGGCAGAAGTTACCCTGCTTATTGAAGGCTTCACCAATTGAATTGCGGTCAACAAGGGTGTAAGAAAGGAAGCAGGTAGAAGCCCATACCTCCCATAGGACCTCATCCTGGTTTTGAGATTCCTATATATAGATGTTTTTATAGTTCCTTTAATTTGGTGCTAATTAAGTGTCATTTTATAAAGAATTAGTGGTTAGAGGTTTGGACTGGGAATTGGAAGTTCTAGGCTTTTGCTTAAATTAGTTTAAGCCATAAAGCTGTGGTTATTATTATTATTATTATTATTGTATAATTGAAGAACAAGTTAATATTATTGGAAGAGCGTTTTAATTAATAGCATGTTAATTCAGATTATATTGGGAGTGGTTGGTGCAGGACGAGATGCCTCCCAAAAAAGGCCAAGGAGGAAAAAAGGGCAAGGCCCTCCCGCCAAAACACCAGCTACTCATCATGAGTCCTCATCTGATGATGAAGGGGCGCGGGTATATTGGCGATCCTGGCATGTCTTGAAGCTATGGAGAAGGATAAAGGGGTCCAGCCACCCCCCAAGGCTCCCTCATTACCTAATCCTTACGCATGCTCCAGAGCCACCAGGAAGAGGACACAAGCTGATCTTTTGTTATCTCTTTCAGCACGTTTAGATGCAGTGGAGGCTACAGGTAGCACGGCCTCTGCCCAGGTAGCTACAGCTGCAACTGTTCATACACAGGCAATTGAAGGTGCACAGGAACCTACCTCGGTTGAGCAAGCAGTTAATATGGTTCCCTCCACAGACCGGGCACAATACACTGCATTGCTGGATCAAGCCTGTTTAGCTGCGGTTGAAGCAGCAGGTAGTTCTGCATCTGCCCAGATAGCTACAGCTGCAACTATCCATCCGCAGATTATTGAAGGTACACAAGAGCATTCCTTGGTTCAACCAACTGCTGACATGACCCCCATGGCAAACCGAGTTCATACCATGCCGTCGCTGGATCAAGCCTGCCTGGATGCCTTGAGATCCACTTTGCTCAGGCTGCTTCATCAGCGACAGACCAGGCATCTGATACAATGGAAGCTTCCAGGAATTCTGCTTTCGCTATGGCTGTGATTAGGGTAACACAACCACATTCAGATTCAAATGCGGGCCATACCTGGGTGCAGGTGATCATCTGTGGGCACAGCAGGATCTTCTAGGTCAGTCAAAGGGCTTCTAGATCCAGCTTCGGGACACAGTGCGGATTGCGCCAGCAAGCAAGCATACAGTGGCTTGGAAGATGTGGCATGCACTGGGAGTGTCTACTCCCTACCTTATTCCTTCTGAGTTTGGTTCATGTCCCTCTGGGTGGTAATGATTTGGGTTTGCAGGAAGGCAGAGCCCTTATCTTGCAAGAGATAGCCGATTTTGAGACAATTCGACAGCGTTGGCCAGGCACTGCGATCTTTTAGTCCTGCATGTTGCCACAGATTAACTGAAAAGTGGGCGATGATTATCAGGCCCTGGTAAAGGTGCGTAAGAAATTAAATAATCAAATGATTCATTTGGGCAGCAATGATTCAGATCTACTGAAAGGTAGAGCCCTGATATTGCGAGCGATAGCCGACTTGGAAACAATTTGGTAGCGTTGGCCAGGCATGGCGATCATATGGTATTGTTGGTTGCCACGGATCAATTGGAGAGTGGGCAATGATCATCAGGCCCTGGAAAGGGTGCATAAGAAACTAAATAATCAAAATTTTAAAGATCTGCTTAAGCACGGAGCTCACAGCATTCAATACCCTACGATGGTGCTTGCGCGGAGGGAGCTATTGCAGCCGGATGGAGTGCATTTATTGGATATTGGTAATGATATATTTTTACATGATCTGCAGAGGGGCTTAAAAGATGTTATGGAGTCTGGGAGGGGTAGCGACTAAACAAGTGCTTTGTCGCTCCCCGTGGCAGGTAGGTGCGGGCATCGGGAGCATCATTGGTTGGTGAGCATTCACAGGCACTGTTTCGGTGATTGGTAATGCCTGAGGGCCCCCAGCTGTGAATTTTACGGCCTCAGCTGGCGGGATAAGGGTTACCTTTAAGGCCAACCTTCCTCACCTACTCGGAGCTGTACGGCGTGAGGGGAGGTCGACATTGGAAGGCCTTCCAACCCCATAAGGGGCAGTCTGGATTGTGGCGAACTGGGAAGTGCCACTTTACAGACGGTGAATGTATCGCCCTGAAATATTTAGGATGCCCGCATAGGTTAACCCACTCTGCAGATCTTTAATAAAGTGGCCCTGTTTAAAATCCACATCTGTTTGTCACCTTGTTATTTCTCCACCCTCCATTACCCGCAATTTCCTGATATGTTAGAGGGTTGTCGTAGAGGGTGGACACCAGAAGTCACCCATTTGCTTTGTTATTCCTTTTATTGCTATGGCTATGTTCACATTTGAGGTCAAATCTAGCGCTAAAACCTCAATGGTACCACAAGGTGCCATCCTTTCCCCAATGCTGTTTAACATTTACATGAAACCACTGGGAGAGATCATCCGGAGGCATGGGGCGGGGTGCTATCAATACACTGATGACACCCAACTATATTTCTCTATGCCTTCGACAACATCGTCAGCTAAGGATAGTGTGTCTCCTCTGAATGAATGCTTAGAGGCAGTAATGGGCTGGATGAGGAAAAACAAACTGAAGCTGCATCCAGACAAGATGGAGGTGCTCACTGTCAAAGGCCCCAACCTGGGTTTGGAGGTGTGTTAACCTGTTCTGGAAGGGGTTACACCCCTCCTGAAAGACTGTGTTCGCAGCTTGGGGGGTACTCCTGGTTCCGTCGCTCCAGATGACAGCTCAGATTGATGCGACGGCCAGGAGTGACTACTATCAGCTTCGGCTGATACACCAGCTGCGCCCCTTCCTAGAGTTGGAAGACCTAAAGATGGTAGTGCACGTGCTGGTAACTTTGAGGCTTGACTTCTGCAATGCGCTGTACATAGGGCTACCTTTGTGTCTAGTCTGGAAACTTCAACTTGTTCAAAATATGGCAGCCAGGTTGGTCACCAGTACATCTAGGGGTGACCACATTACACCAGCTTTAAAATCACTTCATTGGCTGCCAGTCAGTTTCCAGGCGAAGTATAAAGTGTTGGTTATTACCTTTAAAGCCCTACATTGTTTGGGCCCAGGCTACCTGCAGGATCGCCTTCTCCTGTACAATCCGCCCCGCACACTTAGGTCCTCTTGGAAGAACTTACTCAAGCCAGCCAGAATTAGGCTGGCGAGTGTTACCCAGAGGACCTTCTCTTCCATCGCTCCCAGACTATGGAACGGTCTGCCGGAGGAGATTAGACAAATTAGCAGTCTTCATGAATTTAAGAGCGTCATGAAGACTGCTCTCTTCCGGCAGGCCTATCTGGATGAATTTTAAGATGTTTTAATGATGCATTTTCTCTTGTTTTAATTTTTTTTTAACTGTTTGTGATTTTTGTATTTTACATTGTGTTCCCCGCCTCGATCCGAAGGGAGAGGCGGGATATAAATAAATATTATTATTAATATTATCCTCATTTTCCCTAGGGTTTCAGAGTTATGCCACACATTATGCTGCAGTAAACTAAATTGTCTGAAATGTTTGTTCACAAACATTTTGGGTGAAATGGAAGCTTTTTGGGATAGAAGGGTAATAGCTTGTAATAGGCCACGTGCATGAAGCACATGTGATGTATTGACTTTAACATTAAATGACATCATAATTTACATTGACACTTGCTTCTCATCTTAAAATTTGTATATATGACTATTCATATCAAAAATATAAAATAGAAATATGCAGAGATGTACTTGTAGCTACCTTTGAAATTGTGTTTAAGAACTGAACTTTCATCTTTGCTTTTTTATTTGCTTGTACCTAAACAGATCCTATATCTGGCTACTACTCTTAGCAGAGCTACAGAACAAAAAGTTAACTTTTCTCCATATGTCTTGTTTTCTGTTTTGTGTTGGCCTCTTGAGACCAAGCCTCCAGGAACATAAATCTTATTTTAGTAATACTCTGTCTCATGGTAACAGCTTCATACTGTGGGGGCAAGTAAATATTTTGCTAGTCTCAAAAAGAAAGGATGATCTTTGTTTCAAGAAGAAAGGAGAAGAAAAGGAGAGCTGGCTTTGAGGATAAACAATACGCTAAGTGGCTGGAGAAGAAATACTTGTGGAAATATAATTCCCATGAAGAGAAATAGTAAGTTATTTATGTTGTTATTACATTGGTTATCATCTGGGTATATTCTACAGGCTGAAGGCAGATACTTCTAGGGATGTATGATTCTGTTAATTCTGTTTACATGGATTGCCAAGCATCTGGTCATTGATGGAACCAGATTTTTTTAAAAAATAAAAAAACAACAACGCAGATTTACATTATATTTGTGCTAAACTGCATTAGAGCTATTCCTCAGAGCCGCTGCTAGCCATCGTCATCGATCCTAAACTAGATGGACCAATGGTATGATTCAGTATAAGACAGCTCCCTATGTTCCTATGTAAGGGGGTATGTGCAATCTACTTTATATAGCTTCAAAATTTAATGGTTACTCTTTCATAAAGCCCAATACCTCTTCGTCAGAAAATTAGCAGGGCTGGTCACCTCAGAAGAGTAACCAGCCCTTCAAATATCATCCAATTCTGCCAAGAATTTTATTTTAAAAAGGTTTTTGGCAAATACCTGTTAAAAATATTAAATTTTTGAAGCCACAGTATCATTCAGTTTACACAGTTACTGGTGCCCACCATAGCTTAACTAAGCCATAGTGGGATGCGGTATGTGCTGGCTGCCGTTGTGAATATTCAAGCTAGAAGGGCAGGTGCTGCAGCTTATCATGGCATGCAACCTACAATGGGGTTCTCGGGTGTCTTGTTAACCATGGCAAAAAACCACCCAGACTGGGTTTGCATGTCACATTTAAGACCTGACATTCAACCACCACAGTTTGAATATTCACAATGACAGCTAGCATACTCTGCTACCTACCAAGGCTTAATTAAGACATGGTGGGTGATGACAATCATACAAATTGTCCCTATCTTCATCTGTGTGTCCTCTGAATGGCAAATGTTCTGAAATGTTCAGATTCAGAATCAGTATGCTTAAGACATTCCTCACTTAGACATCTCCCAAATCTGTTCAAGTCAGCCCAATTTGGTTCAGAATTCAGGTTTCATCAAAACAGAAGTACAGCCCTAATATATTTGGGAAATAACACTGAAATAATAATAATAATAATAATAATAATAATAATAATAATGAAGAAGAAGAAGAAGAAGAAGAAGAAGAAGAAGAAGAAGAAGAAGAAGAAGAAGAAGCATCCAGCCTTATTCCCAATACTGTTTCGTGGATGAAACTCATGGAATGTATGTAACTGAAGCTCTCATGCAACACTCAGTGCAAAGGTTCAATGGCAGTTCAGGGGTTTAGGTTTAAAAGGTTTTGGAACTGCAGATTCAAATCAATTTTGCATGAATGGGGGGCATCTATAAACTGCATCTTGTTTTAGCCCCATTTCCTCCTAAGCCCTTGTAGGTCTAGGACAGATTCTACCCTCTATGTATTGGAGGGTTTATTTTTAAGGGGTTCAGGAAACCATAGTTAAGGGAGCAAGAAACTTCTTAATAACTGGGGATGCCTCCAGACTTAATTAGTCATTTAAATCCATTAATGGACTAAACAATTAAATGCAAATCTACTATCAATAAAAATTGGGAGAGCAAATAGTATGGCAAGCATACATCTCCGCCTCTAGATCAGGATATAATTTTAAGATCTCTTTCTCTCTGTTTTCTTCCAGGACAGGCATATATCTTACTAATCAAAGGGGAAAAATGGATAACAAATCCTCAGTCTCTGAATTTCTACTTCTTGAATTCTCAGCAGCCCTGGAACTGCAGATATTACACTTCCTTGTCTTCCTGGTATTGTACCTTGTCACTGTATCAGGGAATCTTCTCATCATCACTGCCATAGCTTTTGACCACCACCTACACACACCCATGTACTTCTTTTTGATGAACTTGGCCATGCAGGACATAGGTTCAGTTTCAGTCATTCTCCCCAAAGCCATGATCAATTCCGTCATGAATAGTAGACACATTTCTTATTCTGGATGTGTCACTCAGGTCCTCTTGGTTGTCTTCTTTTTAGCATCTGATGTTGCCCTCCTTACAGTCATGGCCTATGACCGGTATGTTGCCATTTGCAATCCATTGCAATATGAAATGTTAATGAACAGGACCACCTGCACCCAAATGTTGGTCAGTACATGGATCAGCAGTCTTCTCTATGCAATGTTACATACTGGAGGAACTTTTGCAAGCCCTTTCTGCTCCAATGTTGTGGATCAATTCTTCTGTGAAATCCCACATTTACTTAAACTTGCTTGCTCTGATTTACATCAAATTGAAATTGGAGCTGTTCTCTTTAGTCTTATCATTACATTAGGCTGCTTTATCTTTATTGTTGTGACTTATATATCTATCTTCAGTGCTGTTCTGAAAATCCCATCTGTTCAGGGAAGAAAAAAGGCCTTCTCAACCTGCCTACCCCACCTTATTGTATTCTCCACATTTTTATTTACTGTATGCTTTGCTTATCTCAGGCCCACCTCTGAGAGATCCTCATACCTGGATTTGGCATTTACCATGATATATTCCATTGTTCCACCCTTAATAAACCCAGTAATCTACAGCATGAGAAACATGGAGATGAAAAATGCTCTTTCAAACCTTTTAAGGTTGAGACACTCTGCTATGGATACCTTCTCTAAGTTTGTTTTGTGAAGGTAAATTCTGTCTGTGTATAATTTAACAAGCATGAGAATGCCCTCCCGACATACACAAAAATCCATCATTATAAGCTTCAAAATTCTATTGCTCCTAAAAATAGCAGCTGTTTAGATAATAATGTGAATCCAGGCATCCCTGCAGTTGACAATTATTTAACATTTCAAATTGATCCAATACAAATCCCCAGAGGTACAAGTTTAATGGTACATTTACACTTTTTACTTCAATTTGCATCATGCCACATACTCATATGTCCTTAATATTTTTTGTGAAAAGGACTGATGAACAATATGAATATCAGAGTGTCATATGTAAAAAGTATATCATTGATTAAGAGGGAAAGGGAGGAAAAAAGGAAAATGTATGAATCTATTGCAGGCTTACTCAGAAATTAGTTGTTCTGAACAATAATGTACTAATAATATGTGTGTGCATTTCAGAATCTTTTTAAAGCTTTAAATACTGTAGGGATATTGTATGAGTATTGTGCCCTACTTGTAAAGGTCAGTGGTAAAATGCATGAAACTCTGATGACAGAAGAGTTTATATTCAATAATTATCTCCAGTGCTCAGCCAAAATATTCTCACTGTAGTAAATAAAACATATGCAATTCAATAAAAGGACTTACATATATGAAAAGTTATAAATATAGTGAAGATTCTGTTTATTTTTTCTTTTCAGAAAATGTATTTGATATAATAGAATGGCCCTTTTGTTTTAAACGTTGAAACTACTGAATATAATAATCAATTGAAACAACTCAATAAAATAACAAAAGTAATATATATATATATATATATATATATATATATAATCTAGTGTCCCCAATATTGATTATTGGTTCAGAATTGTGGTGGCATGTGGGAAGTCTCGACAAAAACATGGTTATCTGCACAGTTTCTCTCTCTTTATTATAGATAGGTGTTGGCAAATGATGAACTCACCAAGCAAGAATTATATAGATTGCAGAATCAAGATACTCTCAGATTAATTTTAAGCTGTGGTTTTATTATCAGAGCAAAATGGCTTCATCTTTTTATGTGCTTGCTTTTATCCAGCATGGGCTTGAGGCTTTTTCTGTTAAGGTCTCCAACACTGGGCAAGCTAAACTAGTGCCGAGAGAGGGGGGGGGGAGATGCATACTTTTTAGTTTATGAGCATTATGGAGGATTTCCTCTCCATCACACTGCTACCACCTATGGGGAAACTTTCTTCACTAGCCAATCCCGCTTATAGGGTTTCTTATTTCCAGCAAATGCTTATCTTTCTGGGCCTAAGGAGCTCTCTGCCACTATAACTCAGTTTTCTCCAAGCTTACCCTTCTCTACTGTCACCAACCAATTAATTTGGAATACATAAAAACATCCTCGTAGCATGTTATTAGAGGCTAAGGCAAGAACTGAGCACCAGCGCTAGAGATAAGATGAACTATTAAACAATTTAATTTAGGAAAGGGATAAGATTTACTTTGGGATTTTCAGAAACTGCTTAGTGACAATTTTGAAGGGCTCAAGAGACATTGTTGTTGCAAGAAACCACATAATGACTTGCTTTACTTTATTCCAAATTCCCTAAATTGCCCTTCCAACCCTAGCCATCCCCAGGAGGTGCTCCTTTCTATTTTTATACTTATACCCAGATGCCTGCTGCCTCTCTGCATGTGTATTTTTAAAAAGAGGAGGAGGATTCGATCCTGTGAGTCCTGACAGTCAGGTACACCTACAGAGAAATATCTTAACATTTAGGTCTTGGCTTTTTACTGACTTGTCAGCTTCCTCTTAATTCTTCTAAAACAACCCACGCCAACCAAGTAGTAAAACTAATGAAGTTTCTCCTCACAAGACTACAGTTAACATGGATCTATAGAATTTGACAGACTAATAAAATTAGGTGGATCAGGCAAGGAGGAACCACAAGATAGCCCATCTTTAATTGCCACCACCACTTTTCTTCTCTATAAAATAAAATAAAACAAATGCTTACACTAATTTTTGAGCATGATGATTCCTTAATTCCTATTCTTCCCACAGGAAGAATAGGAATTCTTCCCCCTAGATACAACAATTTGTCCAAACAACACCCCCCTGGCTCCCACGCCAAGATAGCACTTCCCTTCCAAATAAACTGTTGTTCCTTCTGAAACTTTGCAAGATTATTAATTAGGGACACCTCTTGTCTAGCTGTCACTTGAAGAACAATGGTCCACAAGGGACATAGGGAAAGAAGAGCATCCTATTTTAGAGACCCTCAAAAAGTCAAGGCTGCTCTTGCACAAACTCTCCAGCAGCTATTATTCTGAATTAGGCAGGCTCATTTTCATAAAAAGAGGCAATTATCCCTGAAATTTTAATTCAACTCTGTGAAAAAAAATCAAAGTTATTGAAGCAACATAAAGAATCACTGTACCCATTTTACCAAAAATTGGTGGGCATAATCCCATCCAAAGGAGATACTAAAGGACCATCTATACCACGGGCCTGAACTGTTTTTAGTGCATTTCAATACTGCTATAAAGCATTAGTGTGGCTCCTGTCTTTTATATACCACTTTCATGCCACTTTCATAGTGCAAGATCCTGCTTTGTGTAGATTGTATCATGATTAGTAGAATGGAAGTTAAGGACAGGACAGCTCAGCCTTTCAGTTTCAGTTCAAATAAAGCTTTGTTTGTAGGCCTAGCTGTGGCTGCATCTTCTGTTACCACATAAAATGGTGGCAGCGGATAATCTGTAAATTCTCAGAAATATAGTAATTTGAACCCTGAAGCTATGGAATTGGGTCTGAAGCCTCCTGCACCTTTAGATTTCACAGATAGCAACCTCACACAGTGCTAGAGCCGATGGAAAGAAGAGTTCAAGCTGTATATAGATTTGACTGTGGAAGAACAGGACACAACCAGGAAAGTAAAGCTTTTGTTTCATCTCTTAGGGGAACAGGGCAGAGAAGTGTGCACCACCCTAAAGCTGAACACAGATTCTACCCTGATAGCAGTTCTGGAAGCCCTAGATGGTTATTGTTTCCCCAAACAAAATGAAATTGTTGAGAGGCAAAAAAAAATTCACCAGAGAACAATCAGAAGGGGAAAGTATTGACTCCTTTGTTACTGCCTTGCACACACTGGCTACAATTTGCAATTTTGGAAATTTAACAGATTCTTTGATTAGGGACAGGATAATCTGTGGCACTTGGGACAACTCTCTGCAAGAGCGACTCCTCAGAGAAGGTGATCTCACACCGCATCAATGATTAGACATGGGGCGTGCAGCAGAAGCCTCACGAGAAAGAGTAAAGGCCCTGGGAGGTCCAGCACCTTCTGAAATATTGGCAGTGAGACAACAGCTAAAGAAGAAAGAAAAAACCCAGCCCTCCAGCCCCAGTGTGAGATGTATTTATTGTGGAAGGCAGCATGAGATCATAAAGGAAAAGTGTCCGGCATTAGGACAGCGCTACAGAGAATATGGCAAACTGAATCACTTCAGCAGTATGTTCAAAAGCAAAAGGAAACCCACTAGAGACACTGTCAGACTTGTTGAGGAAGGCGATGGCACATCAGACAGTAGTGAGGACATAATGGCCCTTTCCCTTAGTCTACAAAAAAGTCAGGTGGGGGCTGTTGGATCACAGAGGAAAAGAACCTCATCACAAGCTGCAGTCTATGCAACAATGCTAGTGGGACTACAGCCAGTGCGTTTCCAGCTAGATAGTGGGGCCTCTTGCAATGTGATCCCACAAAGTGAATTGGAACCCAACACACTTATCAAACAGAGCAGACACACTTTGATTATGTACAATGACAGCACAATGCAGCCTATAGGAAAATGCAAAGTTATAATAACTAACCCAAAAAATGAGAAGAAGTACCAGCTGACTTTTGTGGTTGTGGAAGTAGACCAGCATAAACCCCTGTTGGGGTGCACTGCTATAAAGGCCATGGATCTGATCAAGGTCCAGCATCAGAATTTTATACCTCCAGTTGGGGAAGCAAGAAGTACTCACCCATGGACAAAGGAGAGAATTTTAAAATTATATGTGGTTGTTTTCAGGGGTGAAGGTTGCCTGGAAGGTGAGCTGCAACTTAAAGTAGACACAGCAGTAGAACCAGTATGCCTCCCATGAAGAAAACTGCCTGTTGCCCTTTACCACCCAGTATGATAGCAACTTGAAAAATTGCAAAGCAGAGACATCATCATAGCACCAGTAGAAACTGATACTTCTTGGGTAAGCACCATGCTAGTGATAAAAAAAACCATCAGGCAAATTTTGCATTTGCATTGACCCGAAGCCACTGAACCAAGCACTGAAGAGCTGTCACTACCCATTACCAATAATAAATGACATATTTCCTGAACTTTCAAAAACTCGACTCTCTTAAGTCTGTGATGTAAAGAATGGATTTTGGCATGTTAGATTGGATGAGGAATCCAGTATGCTTACTACTTTTGCAACATCTTTTGGTCGATTCAGATGCCTTCGGATGCCAATGGGAATCAGTCCAGTTCCCGAACTGTTTCAGAGGAGACTATCCCAGGCACTGGAAGGACTTCCTGGGTTGAAAATAATAGCAGATGATATCCTCATAGTAGGAGATGGGTCTAACGTCTCAGAAGCTGAGCAGGACCATGATAAAAAAAAATTACAGGCCTTTCTACAGCGATGCAGAGATAAAAATATTAAACTGAATGCTGAAAAGATGTGACTTGAAGTAGAAAGAGGTAACATATATTGAACATGTCCTAACAGTAGAGGGTTTGAAAGCAGATCCCCACAAGATTGAGGCAATCCAAGACATGCCACTTCCAGCAGATGTAAAAGCAGTGCAAGCATCATTGGAATGATCAATTTTCTAGCCAAGTTTTGCCCTCATTTGGCAACAGTTGCAGAACCAATGCGCCAGCTTACCAGGCAGGATTTGGAGTGGGAATGGGGCACTCCACAACAGCAAGCATTTGATTCAGTGAAACAAATGATTACCAATGCTCCAGTATTGCAATATTATCAGCCAAGACAACCACTAACACTACAATGTGATGCATCTGAGAAAAGCCTTGGGGCAATTTTTTTACAGGATCATCCAATTGCCTATGCAAGCAGAGCACTATCACAGACTGAGCAGGGTTATGTCCAGATAGAGAAAGAGCTCTTAGCAGTGGTTTTTGGAGTAGGTCGATTCCATCAATACACCTATGAACAAGCAGTCAGAGTGCTATCAGACCATAAACTATATGAGACTATAATAACAAAACCACTTCTGAGTGCTCCATAAAGATTACAGCACATGCTCATGTGCCTACAGTGCTATGATGTTGAGATCAAATAATGCCCAGGTCGATTATTGGTGTTAGCAGATACCCTTAGCAGAGCCTATACACCCAACAGCAGTGACTTTGGAGAAGGAGACCTAGACATTGAATCCATCAACATGTTGCATTATATTCCAATTTCAACATCTAAGCGCAATGACATTAAAGAGGCTACTGAAAAAGACATCCAGCTACAGGCAGTCAAAGGAGCAATTCTGAAAGGATGGCCTGAGGACAAGAGTCAGGTACCATCTGGAGCAGAACCATATTTCCTAATCAAAGATGAGCTCAGTGTACAGAATGGTATTATATTTAGAGGACAGAGAGCAGTTATTCCAGTTTCCTTGCGTAAGGAAGTCATGCAAAAAATACATGCATCACACTGTGCATTGACAGCTGTCTTAGGAGGGCCAGAGAATGTGTTTATTGGCCAGGAATGGATTCACAACTTCAATTCTTGTGAGATATGTCAGTCATGCAACAATAGACAACAGAAAGAGACTCTTCTACCACATGAATTACCCATCAGACCATGGGAAAATATTGGAATTGACCTGTTTACTTTCAGGGCGAAGCAGTTTCTACTTACAGTTTATTATTACTCCAATTTCTTGAAGTCAATGCTCTCTCAGACACAAGGAGCAAGGCAGCCATTGTTAAACTGAAGGTGCATTTTGCAAGATATGGCATCCCTGGCACAGTGTTTTCAGGCAATGGGACACAGTTTGCATCTGAGGATTTTCATTCATTTGTAAAGAACTGGGAGTATGATCACCACACATCCTCTCCAGCATACCCACAAAGTAATGGCAAGGTGGAATCTGCTGTCAAAATGGCTAAAAAAAAATGCTACATAAAGCAGTGTTATCAGACTTTGACCCTTGGTTAGCCTTCCTGGCACATAGGAATATACCATCACAGGGTTGCCAGACCAGTCCAACACAAGCATTGATGGGCTGTTGAACCAAAACCTTATTGCCAATGAGAGGAGACCTTCTGCAGCCAACAAGAGTGGATCAATACAGAGAAGAAATGGCAAACATTCAGAGATGGGAAGCATCTCTGTACAATAGGACAGCAAAGGATCTACCACCTCTAAAACCAGGTGTACCTGTAAATAGTCAACCAACAGTCCTGAACCAGAAGGAATGGACAAAAGGTATAGTGAGATGCGAAGTAGCATCCAGGTCGAATGAAGTGGTTACACAAGAAAGGCAAGTGATATGGCGACAGCAGGGCGAAATGCCGTTACAGGGGAAGGAGAGATCGATATTTAACACCCATCTTGCCTTCCAGTCGCCCTGCTAACCCGGGGATCTTAGGGAACGATCCAGGCCACCCACAGAACCTTTCCTTGCTCCTATGCAATGCCAGGTCAGTTAAAAACAAAACAAACATAATCTATGGCCTCCTCAAAGAAGAGGAGGCCGACCTGGCTTGCTTCACAGAGACCTGGCTGGGAGATGACAGTAGCCTGACATGGGCTCAGGCTCTCCCAGCTGGGTACTGTGTTAGTGAGCAGGTGAGGGAAAGTGGGCGGGGGGGCGGAGTAGCTGTGGTCTACAAAAACAATCTTAACCTGACCAGACATCCTGTCCGGGAATTGAATCACATCGAGTGTGTGTACCTGAGTCTGAAGGCCAGGGATAGACTAGGGATTCTGTTAGTGTACCAGCCACCCCGATGCCTATCAGACCCCCTGGCCAAGCTCACGGAACTGGTCTTGGAGCTGGTGTTGGATTCACCCAGGCTTTTGGTCCTGGGCGATTTCAACATCCCATTCGAGGCCAGTTTGTCAGGTGGAGCTCAGGAGTTCATGGCATCCATGACAAACATGGGCCTATCCCAATTGGTCTCTGGACCCACACATTCAGCAGGTCACACCCTCGATGCTGTTTTCAGTTCCGAACAGACGGATCTGTGGGAGGAGGTATTGAATACCTCTGAATTGTCATGGACAGACCATTTTCTGGTCAGGGTTAGTATCACGGCTACAACCCGCCCCTGCAGAGGTGGCGGACCTATTAAGATGGTCCGCCCTCAAAGGCTGATGGATCCTTCTGGATTCCAGAAAGCCTTGGAGGGTTCTATGGCTGGTATCGTTGACGATCTGGTAGAAGCCCTCGTCAATAGATGGAATCAAGACCTAATTAGGGCTATCGACACGATCACCCCCAAACGTCCTCTCCAGCCTGCTTCTAATAGGGTACCCTGGTATACAGAAGACCTCAGGGAGTTGAAGTGGAAAGGACGACGACTGGAGCACCGATGGCAGAAAACTCGACTTATATCCGACAAGACACGACATAGAGAACATCTTCGTTTCTATGGGGTGGCAATACGTGCAGTGAATAAAGCTTTCTTCTCTGCATGCATTGCATCTGCAAATTCACGTCCAGCAGAACTGTTCAGGGTGGTGAGGGGTCTAACCCAGGCACCTTCTCCCCTGAATCCGATTCTACAGTCTTCGGTAGTTCACTGTGATGCCTTTAACGATCATTTCTCAGATAAAATCTCTCAGATAAGAGCAGACTTAGATGCCATTGTTATAGCTGAGGCTGACAGTGGAGTGTCCAGCGACTCCGCGAATAGGATTACACTTGATCAGTTTCAGTTGGTGAGTACCGAGGATGTGGACAAGGTACTTGGATGTGTGAGGAGGACGACTTGCCCTCTCGTTCCCTGTACTTCTTGGCTGGTCGTCCAGGGAGGAGATGCAGTTAGATCACATTTACAACATATCATTAATGTATCTCTCAGGGAGGGGAGCTTTCCATCACGTTTAAAAGAGGCAGTGGTAAGGCCGCTTCTAAAAAAGCCCTCCCTGGATCCCCTGGACCTTAATAACTACAGGCCAGTATCAAATCTTCCATTTTTGGGCAAGGTGATCGAGAGGGCGGTTGCCTTTGAACTCCAGGCATTCTTGGATGACACTGATTTTCTAGACCCATTTCAAATCGGCTTCAGGGCAGGATACGGAGTTGAGACCGCTTTGGTTGCCTTAGTGTATGATCTACGCCTCAGTATTGACAGGGGGAGTGTGTCCCTGCTGGTACTCTTGGACCTCTCAGCGGCTTTTGATACCATCGACCATGGTATCCTTCTGGAGCGCCTGGGGGAATTGGGAATCGGGGGCACTGTGCTTCAGTGGTTCCGATCCTATCTCTCGGGCAGATTCCAGATGGTGATGCTTGGGGATAGCTGCTCTTCAAAAAAAGAGTTGCTATGTGGTGTACCACAAGGTGCCATCCTTTCCCCAATGCTGTTTAACATTTACTTGAAACCGCTGGGAGATATCATCTGGAGGCATGGGGCGGGGTGCTATCAATATGCTGTTGACACCCAACTATATTTCTCTATGCCTTTGACAACATCGTCAGTTAAGGATAGTGTGTCTCCTCTGAATGAATGCTTGGAGGCAGTAATGGGCTGGATGAGGAAAAACAAACTGAAGCTGAATCCAGACAAGACAGAGGTGCTTGCTGTCAAAGGCCCCAACCTGGGTTTGGAGGTGTGTCAACCAGTTCTGGATGGGGTTACACCCCCCCTGAAAGACTGTGTTTGGGGGTGCTCCTGGATCCGTCGCTCCAGATGACAGCTCAGATTGATGCGACGGCCAGGAGTGCCTACTATCAGCTTCAGCTGATACATCAGCTGCGCCCCTTCCTAGAGTTGGAAGACTTAAAGACGGTAGTGCACGCGCTGGTAACTTTGAGGCTTGACTTCTGCAATGCGCTGTACATAGGGCTGCCTTTGTGCCTAGTCCGGAAGCTTCAACTTGTTCAAAATATGGCAGCCAGGTTGGTCACCAGTACATCTAGGGGTGATCACATTACACCAGTTTTAAAATCACTTCATTGGCTGCCAGTCAGTTTCCGGGCGAAGTATAAAGTGTTGGTTATTACCTTTAAAGCCCTACATGGTTTGGGCCCAGGCTACCTGTGGGATCGCCTTCTTCCGTACAATCCACCCCGCACACTTAGGTCCTCTGGGAAGTACTTACTCAAGCCAGCCAGAACTAGTCTGGCGGGTGTTACCCAGAGGACCTTCTCTTCCATCGCTCCCAGACTATGGAATGGTCTGCCAGAGGAGATTAGACAAATTAGCAGTCTTCATGAATTTAAGAGAGTCATGAAGACTGCTGTCTTCTGGCAGGCCTATCCGGATGAATTTTAAGATGTTTTAATGATGCATTTTCTCTTGTTTTTTAATTTTTTTTAACTGTTTGTGATTTTTGTATTTTACATTGTGTTCCCCGCCTCGATCCGAAGGGAGAGACGGGTTATTAATAATAATAATAATAATAATAATAATAATCCACAGAAACAGAAAGCATTTACGATCTGCAAGACAGAACACCTTGGAATGGAGAAAAAGAGACTTACCCAGAAGGGAATGCAACAGAAAAAGCTGAGGATCCCAAAAGAGAACCAGACACAAAAACCATGAGAGGATACTCTCAATATTGTCGCCTTTTGAAAAAACCAGAGCACATATGTGGAACAGAAACCCCAAAAATGAGAGATAGCAGTAATAGAGAATATGCTTTTTGGAATGACATCCCTACCATTAAGTCATTAAGGAGGATGAAATGGCCTGCCTCAGGCAGAAGATTATGAGATAATATTAAATGATGTAAATAGTAAATTGTTTGGACTATTATAGCATTTTCATCACCAGCAGGTGGTTGCCCTTGGGGCTTTTAGGTTAATTGTCTAAAATGACTATAGTCCTTTCTACTTCATGTAACTCCAGTTGAGCTGCTGCATGTTTGAGGAGTACAAAATATTCATAGTGTGGAGAATGTGGATAGGGAGATTCTCTCTCTCTCTCTCTCTCTCTCTCTCTCTCTCTCTCATAATACTATAACCTAGGGTCATGCCAGAAAGCTGATTGGTGGGAGATTCAGTACAGATAAATGGAAGTACTTCTTCACCCAGCACACAGTTAAACTATGGAATTCACTTCCACAAGATGTAGTAATGGTCACCAATTGGGATGGCTTTAATAAGGGTTCAGATAAATTCCTGGATGAGAAGGCCATCAATGGCTACTAGTCCTGATGGCTATGTGCTACCTCCAATATCAGAGGCAGTAAGCCCATATACACCAATTGGCAGAAGGGTGTTGTTGCACTCATAACCTGTTGTGGGTTCTTGGCTGGCAGCTGGTTGTGTGAACAGAGTGCTGGCCCATGTGGACATTTGGTCTGATTCACCATGGCTCATCTGATCCACCATGGCTCTTCTCATGTTCTATGTATGTGAAAAAATCAGTGGAAATAAGATAGCTCTTTCTACTGCCCCCTCACAATTCTTCTCCATGCTGATACATCTCTCAAAATCAGAGAACATGTTTTACCAAATCCCAGCCTTCTTCGTTGTTCCAAATGTGGGCCTTCTCCAGCAATCTAAAATTACAACACTGATACTATTTCCTGATACCTTGAGGATGTCCTAGAGGAAGACAAGACATCAGCCACTTTTTAAATTATTCCTCTAATGGCTGTGGCTATGTTGGCATTTGGGCTCAGATCCAGTATTAGCACCTCAATATCCTCACTTAGTGTTTCAGGGTTATGCCAATATGCCACAGTGAACTAGGTTGCTTCAAATGTTTTCTTACAAACGGTTTGGGCCTCCTCCACACGAGACATTTAATGAGCCTTGAAGGCTCATTATAAATTTTACCTACACACGAGCGGAGCGCAAAACGGGCGTACAGGCGCGTTATCTCCCCGATAATGCGCATTTTCGAACGCGCGTTAAATAGCGACTTTTATTTTGCTCCGGCCGTTAAAGCGCATTTTCGCTGTGTGAACAAGCGATTATGCGCATTAACTACCTGTAAAGTGCTTTTTGGGCATCTTTTAATGCGCTTCGCCGCTTCTCGCCGCCTCCCGTGCAGAGGGATTAGGCGTAAATGCGCCTCCGCGAAAATGCGCATAATCCCCGAACCGGGCGCAAAAGCGCATCCTTGTGGAGGGGGCCTTGGCTGAAATGGAAGCTTTGAGGGCTGTAAATGTAACAGCTGGAGATAGGACACTAGCTTGAAGAACATATCATATATTGAATGGAATGTTAAGGGAGGTCATACATTACACTGCAACTTACTTTTCATTTTAAAATTTAAATATACATATACTTATATAAAATTGCAAAATAGAGATATGTGGAGACATACCTGAAAATATAATTAAATTTTGTTAGAGAAGAACTTATTTCTCATCTTCACTTTTTCATTCTCATGTACCTAAACAGAGGCAGTATCTCGCTACTACTGTTAGCAGTCTACAGAACAAAAAGTTAACTTTTCTCCATATGTTTTGTTTTCTGTGTTGTGTTGGCCTCTTGAGACCAAGCCTCCAGTAACACAATCACTGATTTCTGTTGGACTCCTGATACCCAGTCTCCAGGGACACAAATCTTATATTAATAATACTCTTCCCCATGGTTACACTTTTGTTCTGCAGGGTAAATCTTTTGACAGTCTCACAAAGAAAGGGAGTGTATGTCTTTGTTTCAAATAGAAAGGAGAAGAAAAGGAGAACTGGCTTGGAGGATTCACAATGCTCTAAGTGGCTGGAGAAGAAACCGCATCTCAAAATATAATTTCCATGAAGAAACATAGTAAGTTATTTATGCTCTTACTACTGTAATGATCACCTGATTAGTTTCTCCAAGCTGAAGGCAGATACTACACATACGAAACCTGTTTGATTTGTGTTTCATAGATTGTCAGGTGTCTGGGCATTAATGGAATCAGACAACTTTTAAAAAAAATAATAAACAAAATAAAACAAAAAAGAATTTTGTTCTGGTTGTGGTAATCCATAACAGCTAATCCTGCAGATCCACTGCTAATCAATGTCAATACTACTTTGCTAGATGGACCAATGGTCTGACTCAGTATAAGGCTTCACTTTATGTCCTTTATGTAAGGAACAAAGGGAGATGAGCACATCCTTTTAAAGATACTTTCAAAATGTAAAGATGGCTCTTGCATTCAACTCTCTGTACCTTTCTCTAATGTAGAAGGGTTACTATCCCTGCAAACATCATCCTCTTCAGCCAAGAAATGGGGGTGGGGGGAAAGATTTGTCAATTCCCTTTAAAAAATCAAAGTATACAGGTGTGTAGCATAAAAATCAATGTATAAGTTTTGGAGGCACATGATCTTTCAGTTTATATGAGTGCTGGTGCCCACCATGGATTAAATAAGCCAAAGGGTGTTGTGGTGCATACCGGCCACTGTTGTGAATATTCCAGCTGAGAGGTTGAATGCTGCAAACTGCAGTAGGGTTCTGGGGTGCCTTGTTAACCATGGTGACAAGCTACCCTGCCCAGGTTTGCACATTAAGCTCTGGAACCTGCCCACCACAATTTAAATATCTACAATGACCGGTAGCATACTCTGCTACCCATCAAAGCTGATTGAAGACATGGTGGGGGTGGTGATCATGTAAACTGCCCATTTTACTTCTGTGTCCTTTCAATCCCAAATCATCACCAAAGTTCAGATTCAGAATCATCTGCTTCAGAGACAGCTCTCTTCAATTTCAATATCTCCCCAATTTGACAAAGTCATCCCAATTTGGTTAGGAATTCAGGATTCATCATGAGCCAAGGACATGATAGGACATCATGAGCCAAGTTTAAGTCTGGATTTTGTAGGATTTTTTTAAAATTTCCCCCCTAAAACATTTCACTGAAAGTTCACCAGTGTGTTAGTGTTAGGATGTTTTTAGGATGTTTTAGGATGTTTTAATGCAGTTTTAATAATGTGTCATGTTTTTAATCAGTTTTATGTATTTTATCATACTGTTGTTCCCCGCTTCGATCCAAATGGAGAGGCGGGTAAGAAATAAATAATAATAATAATAATAATAATAATTATCATTATTATTATTATTCCATCAGTTTGCCTTTTGGTAGGATCCTTCACAAATGCAAACAGGCGAAATATTGCACTGGTGAATAATAAGAGTATCCTCTTTTTGAGGCCCTCAAAAATTCAAGTCTGCTCTTGCACAAACTCCGTAGCAGTTATCATTTTGAATTAGGCAGGCACAATCCCATAAAAAGAAGCAATTATCCCTGAAATTTTAATTCAAGTATGTGAAAAAATTCAATGTTATTGAATTTTACTAAAATTTGACAGGCATAATCCCATCCAGAGGGGATACTAAACCTGAAGATAACATATATACTGAGAAAGAAAAAAAAAAACCCGTTATAGACATGAATGTCAATTGAAAGTATGAAGCCTCAGATTTCCAAATCTCTCTCTCTCTCTCCCTCCCTCCCTCTTTCTCCCTCTCACACACACACTCCACGCACAAACACATAACATAATCATTGTATATATATTCATCCTTGGATTAAGCCCCAATTTACTTGTCCAGAGGATTAGGATTGGGTTGGGGGGTGGGAGGGGTCCCCCCTTACCTGGGCCTTGTCTGCTGCCATCCGCTGCTCTGAAGTACTGAGAACTAGGCTTTGCGGCCTAGTTCTCAGTAGAGCTACGACATGCCGGGTGACATCATCACCCGGTGCGTCCTTGCTCTACTGAGAACTAGGCTGCAAAGCCTAGTTCTCAGTACTTCAGAGCAGTGGACGGCAGCAGACATCAGTGGGGAAGGCCCAGGTAAGGAGCTTGAGGGGGGAGGGAGGCGTTAGGGTGCACAGGATGATTCACTGCATTGGCATGTTGCGTGGATGGCCCCACCTGAGACAATCCTCCCACATTCACAGCAGCTGGCCAGCCCAAACCGGACAACCAGGGAAACCAACCCCATGATTTGGGGCTCCCCATGGCTGAAAAGGAATGGCTTGTGTGGAAGTCATACTCTCACCTTGATTCTGTGCTCAAGGCTGTCCTGGCAAGGTAGGAATTGAAATTGAAGCTGCTGGAACAGTTGCCTGAGCTGCTGGTGGATGACTGGCCTAAATAATGGCTGGAATTGGCATTTCTAGAGTATCATCAGACCTTTGACATGCCAAGCTGGATGCTGCTCTATCATGTCCAATGTAACTGTGACACATAGGTTATTGTTTGTCTGCTTCTAGTGAGAGTGTGCCCTCTGGCCCTACCTGACCCCTTACTTGGGGGATTAGGCAGAATAATCCGTTTTTCCCATTCTATGGTTTGTAATCTGGCTAAATGAGATGCCATGTTGGGATTCTCTCCTTTGTCCAATGAAGATTCATTTCTGACCCTGGGGCACTTAACCAGGGAGCTGGGGCCTTCCCTTTGCCCTTTTCAAATGAAAACAATGAATTGCTTAACCAGAGGTAGTATGATAATCCCATTACAGAGACAGGTGGACCCAAGCCTGAATTTCCAGCTATATATTGACTCTCACCACCCCCACACCATAACGTCAGGGCCCTTTGCCCTGTTAAGATGACAAAAATATTATGTCCTGGAACGGAGTAGCACAATGCCTTGGCACTGTGCCTTGGACACCGGGTATGATCCTAGCATGCTAGGACCACTGCATGAAAGGCCCCCCCCCCGCTCAGGATTAATATACCCCCCACTGCATCAAATAGGTGCTAGGCCACACTTTAAACCAAGCTAAGAGGCAATAGGCCTGTGCTCCAGCTGGATGCTTCCTCTCCCCCTGCTGCTATGGACCTTGACCTGGCCCAGGCCAGGGACAGAAGCTTGGGTAAGCCCACCATGAATGCTACCTCTTCAGCCCCATGCAAATGATAATTGCCCAACTAGGCCAACAGCGTGGTTAACACAGCTCTATTCTGAGCGGGCGACCTGCGAGACAACAAGGAGGACCGTCTGGTCCTCTTGCCAAACCTGGGTCGAAATGACCTCATGGATCCTTCTTGCCACCGCTCGCTGCTCCGATGAGGTTGCTGTGCTGCTGTGCCCAAGCCAAGCCACGGCGCCCAAGCTGAGACCACTGCCGAGACCACCACTACACCTCTCCCCGCTGCGTGATTCCACCCCTTGAGCACAATCTCTGTGCTCAAAAGCCTGGAAGCCACAACACGAAGACGGGAAGAGGCGCTCCACACCTCATCCACCACCCCGACCCACAATAGCCCACCACCACCCAAGCAGGGCTGGGCATGTGTGTAGGGCTTATTGTGTCCTTCAGTGCACTCCAATATTGCTGTATCACAGTATTGCATATCTAGCCTAGGTTGCTTGAAATGTTTTCTTACAAAAGCTTTTGTTGAATTGGAAGCTTTGGGGTCAGTAAAGGTAAAAGCTAGTGATATGCCACTAGCTTGAAGAACATACCATGTATTGAATAGAATGTTAAGTGCTGTTATACTTTACACTGAGACTTCTCATCTTAAACTTTAAATAGAAGTATATGTATATAAAAATTACACAATAGAAGTATCTGAGATGTACCTGTAAATACCTGTGAAACTGTGTTGGAGAAGAACTTAGTTCTCAGTTCCCCTTTTTCCTTCTCATGTACCTAAACTGATCCAGTTACTCACTGCTACCCTTAGCAGATGAATGTACAGAACAAAAAGTTAACTTTCCTCCATATGCCTTATTTTCTCTTTTGTGTTGGACACCTGAGAAAAAGCCTCCATGAGCACAATTGCTGATTTCTGTTCGACTCCTGAGACCAAGTCTCAAGGGACACAAATCTTATATTAATAATAATCTGCCCCATGGTAACAGTTTTGTACTGCAGGGTAAATCTTTTGATAGTCTCATAAAGAAAGGGAGGGGATGTCTTAGTTTCAAACGGAAAAGAGAAGAAAAGAAGAACTGGCAATTTAAACAACATGATGGGTCCATTCAAACCTGTAATGTTACATCAATGGCCCATTCACAGCCACCATTTCCAAATTATGTTTCCGGAAAACTCTGAGATGCATTTTTATGAAAATAGAGGCTTGCTAATGGGTCGGGCAACCCCACAACACTTGTGGGGTGCTCACTGGGTTATCCAGTAGATTTGAGACTGAGAAACCCTGGGAAAGTGTGGGTGCACAGAGGGTAAGTGGTAAGCATGCACAATTTGTGACATCGTGCAATATCATAACTGATCATGGGGCTCATCTTCCAAATTCCTGTCTATGTGGAGTATGGAGCAAGATAAGAAAGGCTTATCTTCTGGCTCTTTAAATCAGCAGGGTCTTTGATGATTGAATATTATTAACATTTATCATTCTGTTTAATTCCAGATCTGGCATATATCTTAGTAATTATTGAGAAAAATGGATAACAAATCCTCTGTCTCTGAATTTCAACTCCTTGAATTCTCAGCAGTCAGGAAACTGCAGATTCTACACTTCCTTTTGTTCCTGGTATTGTACCTGGTAACTGTATCAGGGAATCTTTTGATCATCACTGCTATAGCTTTTGACCACCACCTACACACACCCATGTACTTCTTTTTGATCAACTTGGGCATGCAGGACATTGGTTTAGTTTCAGTCATTATCCCCAAGTCCATGATCAATTCTGTCATGAATAGTAGACACATTCCTTATTCGGGATGTGTCGCTCAAGTCCTGTTCCTTACTTTCTTTGTAGGATCTGATATTGCCCTGCTGACAGTCATGGCCTATGACCGTTATGTTGCCATTTGCAATCCATTACAATATGAAATGATAATGACCAGGACAGCCTGCACCCAAATGATGGTCAGTACATGGATCAGCAGTCTTCTGAATGCTATGTTACACACAGTTGGGACTTTTGCAAACCCTTTCTGCTCCAATGTTGTGAATCAATTCTTCTGTGAAATCCCACATTTACTTACACTTGCCTGCTCTGATACATATCACATTGAAATTGGAACTGTTCTCTTTAGTTTTATCATTGTGTTAGGCTGCTTTATCTTCATCGTTGTAACGTATGTACATATCTTCAGTGCTGTGCTGAAAATCCCTTCTGTTCAGGGAAGGAAAAAAGCCTTCTCAACCTGCCTACCTCACCTTATCGTCTTCTCCATATTTATATTTACTGCATCCATTGCTTATCTCAGGCCCACCTCTAACAAATCCACACATCTAGATTTGGCATTTACCATGATGTATTCCATTATTCCACCCTTGTTAAACCCAATCATCTACAGCATGAGAAACAAAGATATGAAAAATACTTTCTCAAAACTGTTAATTTTAAGACACTCATGAAAGTAAACTCTGTCTCTGTGTAATTATACAGACATGGAAGTGCCCTTTCTTGCCACACAAAAGTCTCCACCGTTACATGCTAAAAAGAAATATTGTTTGTAAAAATGACACCTGTTTAGATAACAATTTGAAACCCAACATCCTTATTCAATCTGGTGAGGTCTACAGTTCTTCAAAATTTAAACAGAATTATTTAAAATTGCCATACGTACCGCAATTGGAATTATATATATATATATATATATATATATATATATATAAACTCCAATTTGCCGCCCCCCTATGGTATACCGTTTAGGAGTAGCACTCTCATCCTCATACTGTGGATCAGCCATTTTCACAAAAAATGTGTGTGTGTATGTGTTTATCTATTCTTTACCTTTTGTGAAAATGCCTGATGTACATTATGAGGACAACAGTCCCGTTGCTGAAACGTATGTGATTGATTAAGAGAGGGAGTAAAGCAAAAAATAAATAAAATGCTACTAGTATCCTCTGCTCAGAAGTGAGTGTTTCTGAAGGAAGAAAGACAGATGTATTCATTTACACACATATACCCAGGTAAAAGTGTGAGTGTGTGTGTATCATTTTGTAAGTTGTAAATATGGAAGGCCTATTGGTTCAGTATTGTGCCCTACTTGTAAGGTTCACTGGTAAAATACATGAACTCTGGGGAATGAAGAGTTCGTATTGCAAGAAGGGAACATTTGCCTTCTCAAGGCAGTCTGGAAAGAACTTCTTGTAGTTTGCTGTTACCATTGAGATGGGGGAGTGTATTTAAGAGACTCTATGGCACAATTCGGACAACACGCTGAGCCTCGATTGTTGACTCACCTACTGACGGTTGTTGAAAAAGGTGTCGATCTACAGACAACACGCTGCAGCAGGGGCTGCAAGGAATCGGCTACCACCCCGGTTGCAGATTGCCTACTCGGCTCTGACTGACAGCTCGGCCGCCATTTTCCCCACCTACCAAACCCCGTTAGTCCTCCAGCAGGTATCCCAGAAGGCATTGCGGCCGAAAACCATGGGCGCCGCCATTGAAGCCGATGCAGGACACGCCTCCCAAACCCCATTGGCCGCCTCAGTCAGTGGGCGGAACTCAGCAGCCTCGGGCAAAGAGGCAGCCAGGAGGAACGGCAGCACCAATACAACAGTCACACCACACGCCCAGCACTGCAAATTCAACGTTGGCACCCATGCCCCACCCCTCCCCCACCCCACCTCCCTCCTAGAGCATCTTCCGCACACACAGGAAAGAAGGTGAGAGTGGGGTGGCGTAAAAAACTTTATTCAGCAGGGAGACCAGACATGGGCAATAAGGCACATGGGCACCACTATGCCAGGGCAGAACCTACAGAAAAGACAGTTGCCCCTGGGAAGGGAGGAGGCGGCTGGAAGGCACAGTGGTTAAGAGGGGAAGGCCGAGGCCACACCACCAGGGAGCCAAACATGGAACGTGCCAAGGGGATGAGGTGGAGAGGGACAGCATGCCAGGGAGGGATGCCAGTCCAGAGATGGGACTCCACAGCTGAAAGTCACAGGGGGTGGAGGTAGCGCAGCGAGATCCAGGCACTGATGCTTTCATGCACCCGGGACACCTCCGCACAGGCGCGACACTTCCCAACGGGATTCTCGGGGCCCGGCAATGGCTCGCTGTCCAGCCGTGTTGGGCGGATGAGGGGGGGCTCTCTGGTTGCCGCTTCCCCTGCTCTCGTCCTTCTGGGTGATGCGAGGGTGGAGGTGGTGGTGCAATGGGGGTCTACTCTGGATGGGGTGTTGTTCTCCCTCTTGGTGTGGGGGGGGGCTGCCCCGTGCTCCAGGGTGCCTGGGGTTGTTGCTTATTCCATCTCCCCCTTCCCCCTTTGATGTAGTGCCCTTCTGGTGTGCTTCCCTGTCCGTTCGGGTAGCTGACTGGGCACCCTGCGTGAGTGCTTGCAGGAGCTGGCCCCTTGTTGAGCTCCATGCCGGCTGCCTGGTGGGGGAAGCGGGCGTCCTGGTTGCTATGGTGGCGATGCCAGGGCTCTGTTGTGAGTGTGCTTGAGTGGCCGCCCACTTTCTGCCTCTCTTGCCACTCTGCTCTCTGATTTTCCTTGCTCAACAACTCACGGTTGTTGCTTCAACAGCGCCCCAATTCGGACAACACGTTTGTCAGTTGTAAAATCCCCCAACAACTCGCAAATGAGTTGTTCATCTCAGTTGTTACTTTAACAACTGTGGGGTGTTGCTCCGTTGTTTGGCTGAATTCAGACAACACGGTTAACAACGCAATGGGTTGTTGAAGCAACAACCCACAGTTGTTAAACATGTTGTCCGAATTGAGCCTCTGCCCTCATTGTGTTTTACCCTAAAATAAATAGTTTAAGTTAATTCTGATGACACTGTCTATATTCTTAATGGAAGTTAAAGTACTGTACTGAATCTTTATTACAACAGGATCCTGAGCACCAAGTAGTTGCGCCACCCGTGCAATGATGTGCACTTCTGCAGGGGTGCATGGGCACACCAGCATGGGTGCAGTGGCATGGGCAGCTACTCCTTCAGCTGCAAACCCCACATGGAGACAACTGGTAGGAGCGCATGTGCAGGATGGGGGGGGCTCGAGGCACCAATGCGACTTTGTATAGACAATCCCGAGTGTGTCCTCTGCAGACAGTCATTCTCCACATATACAAAGCAGTAAGAATTGTGTGGGAGGGGTTGGAGCTAGCAAGCTCATCCTTGCTTTCTTCTCCCATGAGGAGAATTGCTGGATAGGGCCAGATTCTCACAATCATCTTAATGCATGTGCATAGAGTTTGTTCATTCACTGTGACATGTGAAACATGATCCTTGCATGTCCTTTTCCTACCACTCATAAAGTAAGAGCAAGAAGCAGTATGTTTGTGTGTGGTTTGCACTGCATATCTGCTTTCAGAAAGGCATTGAGAGTCCCTGGACTCATCTGGTCCCTTGCTTGTGCATTCCATATCCAGCCTTTGCCAATTCTTTGAGGGTGGAACTGCATGAATGTTGGGTAGGAAGCTTTAACCTTTTGCTCTATGGCTGCAATTTGCATTACAACTGGATGCCACTTTGGCAATGTAAATTGGAGACCCAGGGAGCCTGAGCTAGACTGAGACCACAGCATGGAGGGTGTGTGGGTGTGGGTGTGAAAGCCTGAAAGTCTCCCTACACACACACACCAAGCTAAGGTCCCAATCTGTGCAGTATTGTTAAAATGGGGAAATACTGTCCCAGCACTTGTCCTAGTACATCAGGTCATTTAGTGCAGTGGTTGATGATGAACAAGTCCAATAATTCTGTGAAACAGCAACCCAGTTAGTGCTTTGGTGATGGAAACATAGGAAGATCCATTGCATCGAGTCCAACAGTTGGTCAGACCATTGAGTTATCTACCTTCGTATTATCTACTCAGCACAAACAAGTTTCTTGAACATCCCTAAGCAATTCCACCAAAGCACATTGCACTTAGATACTACTGAAATCAATGTGAAAACTAAGTTATGAATAACTAGTCAAATTGTTTTCAAGGGGACTTAAATGTGACAAATTTAGATGATACATTTATACCTCACCATTTTTCCTATTGTAAGGAGACCAAGACAGCTTACATAGTACTCCTCCTCTCCATTTAATCTCCGCAACAACCCTGTGAGGTAGGTTAGGCTGAAAGTCAGTGACTGGCCCAAAGTCACCAAGTGAGTCTCATGGCCAAGTGGTGATTAGAATCCATATCTCCCAAGTCCCAGCCCAACACTCTAAACCACTATACAACATTGGCCCTTATTTCTGAATGATCCTGATCATAATTATCATAATTATGATCATCATCCACATCAAGGATTATGGTAGTATGTGATAAATTCTAATACACTCAAGAGACAAAATCTCTTGAGTGTGATAGAATTTATCATATACTACCACAATCCAACAACTCCGTAATGTTATTGTATAGATGTTGATGGTCTCCTACACAGGAGATGGGGAGAGTTTTCCCAACTTACAGACAACTACTACATCACCTGGGCCCTGTGCTACAAAAATTATTCAGTGATGAAGGGAAATGAATGAATGAATGATGAAGCATATAAAAGGATAAAATCTTACAATATAGCTTACCTTTTCAGTCGTACATTTATTTCCATTTCAGATGAAATTCTCCATCATCAGCTCAAGGCAATGTTGCAAAAAAGTGTAACCACAAATTTCACTCTTTCTTCTGAGCAAACCATGATGTCTGGAGATGATATAAAAATGCTGATAATAGACATTTGAAATGTTAGTGAAAGAGATATATTAATGGTTCTACGGGACTTAAAGAGTCTTATTCCCCAGAGTCCAATGCAAGAGTTGTGGGTATTGAAAATAATTACTCTTAAGAGCAGAGGGGACAAAATGAATCTTCTGAGGCCAAAATTATTTCCTCACATATAGTGTTGAATCTAAATTAATAGTAACTGTAGCCAAGGAAGTTGAGTTGCTATAAAGGGGAAATATCATTACTCAAGACAGCAAAGTATGTCTATTATTATCACAGCTTTTTATAGTTCATATATAAACATCTTTCAAAAACCCACTTCTATCACTCTCTCTCTCTCTCTCTCTCTCTCTCTCTCTCTCTCTCTCTCACACACACACACACACACACACACAAACATGTATGAACAAATAGCATGATCCAATTCACTTGCTACAATATTTTGGACATTGCTTCTCCACTCTGTACATAAAATATTAGAGATGTACCTCCCACAATATCATTGCTTGGAGAATGCTGTGTTTGGTAGGAAGTAGGGATGTGCATCAGATTCAGCCAAAGCCTGAGAAGAATTGGGCCCCTTTGGGATTACATCAGTTGCTGGCAGGATGGGTTAATTAAACTGTGAGAGGGTGGCCTGCTCTAGCAGTATGGCTCGGTTATTCATAAAGCAACACAGGACAAGGGCAACATGGGATATATTTGCTGACTAAGAAAAAGTGTGGGTACTTAGAGGATAAGTTGTAAGTAGGGATGTCAAATGTCTGTCTGGGGTATATTTAATCCAGCTTGAAAATTATGGATGCAATTTGTGAAAATTAAACAAACTGCAGCCTCAATTTGTGCAAATTGCTCTTCATGCATTTTTTTAAAAAAAATCCCAAACTTCTTGGATGTCCAGAAGAGACCTGCAACTCAGTGTGCAAATGCAAGCCAAGGTGTGTGTGTGTGTGTGGCTGGGGAAAAATTATGGTAAATCTAAAAAGGGCCCAATTTCCCGGTGATAGCGGCATCCCTAGGCTGACCATATGAAGAGGAGGACAGGACTCATGTAACTTTAACAGTTGTAGAGAAAAGGGAATTTCAGCCAGTGCCATTTGTATGCAATTAGTTCCTGGTGAAATTCCCTCTTCATCACAACAGTTAAAGTTGCAGGCACTATACTAGAGTGACCATATACAAAAGAAGACAGGGCCCCTGCAACTTTAACTGTTGTGATGAAGAGGGAATTTCACCAGGAACTAATTGCATACAAATGACACTGGCTGAAATTCCCTTTTCTCTACAACTGTTAAAGATACATGAGCTCTGTCCTCCTTTTCATATGGTCAGCCTAGGCATCCCTATTTGTAAGCATGAACAATTTATGACATTGTACAACATCATCACTGATCATAGGGTATGTCAATTCAGGCATCGGACTTAGGGACTTTCTATACCTACAGGTGTAGAGGGGGGACAATACTAGACGTACCTGCTTCTGGGATTGTCCCCCTCTTTCCATATTAGGAAATGTGATGACACAGCTTCTTCCCAGGCCATTGCACTGTCATGCCCGCCATTTTGTTTTTTTAAAGGATCCAAGAAGAGTTTACTTGCGCTCCAACAAAAAGGTAAGTTTTTTAAAAAAAAACTGAAATTGCCCCCCACCATCCTGGGGATGGCAGACTTGCTTTTCCCCCTCTCTTGATGGGAACAGAGCCACATGGCATGGCCCCATGCCCATTTCTGGTGCCTGCTTACTCACGAGTAAGTGGACACCAGGTGGGACAGACGCCCACTCCTCTTGCAGTATTGGGACGTTACTGGTACTGCAGGAAGTATTGGGTTATTCCTGGGATCCCTTATCCTGGGGAAAACCTGTGCCTGCCCCCCACCCCCGGGAGTCCCTGTGCATCATTTTCACACACAGGGATGACCCAGGGACTGTCCCATAAAAAATGGCCAGTGTAGAAACGGCCTTAGTTTCCTACTGACGTTGCACTACAACCATTAGTATGCTAACACAATTACAATAGCACTGTGCTACCACTGGATACTGCCCATAGAACTCCATGGAATTCAATGCCCAGTGACATATGGAGCATCATCAGACAGGTGGATTTTCACATCTCCCTACCATCACTATGGCCTCCTGCTGCTGCCCCACAATAGCGATGGTCTCTTTACACAGGGAGAGAAAGAGGAAGCAGCAACGACCATGTGCTGCTTTTCCTGCACACAGCAGGAAATAGCAGAACAATCATATTTTTTAAAAAAGAGATGGATTAAAAGGGGTCTATTTTGCGATGGAAAAATGTGTGTAAGGAGCTGGAGGCACATGGGAAGTGGATAACAACATCTAAAGGACATGCAAACATCCATAAGTGGGCACTGGCGAGCATGGGATAAAATGCTCATCTGATGATGCTCAGGGTGACCTGATTTGGATAGATCTACGAGCTTCATCACACCAGTGTTTTATCACACCTTCGTCCCACCTTGTTCACCGTTTTGCCCCGTGATCCTCACATGACGTCGTCCCCGTCCTGCAGTCATCTCACCTGTTCCACTCCATTTTCTATGTTTTTCAATTGGCTGGAGCAGAGGCAAATAAAAGTCACGTTTGGAATAGAGGTAGGCACATTGGCCAATTGATAAGAGTTGTCCCCTTCTGGGTTGGGTAGGCACATTGGCCAATTGATAAGAGTCCCCTTCTGGGTAGGCACATTGGCCAATTGATAATATATGAGTCCCCGGCAGGCACATAGGCAAATTAATAAGAGTCCCTTCTGGGCAGGCGTAGGCCAAATTCATTTGCCTGGACCAAATTCTCAAAAAAGAAACAAACAAACAAAAAATGCGTGAGGGGGATGCTTCTGCAGTCCCTCACTAACAGACTCCATGAGGAGCAGACCCAGGGGATGTAGTGACGAAAAATAAAAATACAGGAATCTCTCTCAAAGCTCCCTAAAGCAGTCCCTCCAGTCCAGACTGGAACCATTGGCTGGAGCAGTGTCTTTCAAAAAGAAATAAAAAATGTATGAGAGGGAGAGATAGGCACCCCAAAACTGCCCCCAGCAGCAACAGCATCTCTCCTAGACCCAGAGCCACCTCACCCAAGAGCCGCGTTTCATACTGCTACAAAGTAGAAAATGATTGCAACAAAAAAGTATGCTTTGCCCACAGTTTGCGACTTTGCGTGCTGCTTTGACCACACAGATCCTGCGTAGCGGGCTAGACACAGCAGCAGCACACTCACAGTCAATCAAGCAAACACACACACACACACACACACACATACACAGAGTGGGAGATAAATATAATTTTTAAAAACATAATATATTTCTGTTTTTTTAAAAGAAAGTTCAACAGGGCAGAGGACAAACACACTCCCTCTCAGTCACAGTACCCCCACTAAGTACATGCTAAGTACCTATAACTTCAAATCAATCCAACCAGAAAATGTACTATAAAAATAAAAATTATAACTCAAAGTCTCAAACACACAGGCAGCAACGCACAGCCAAACGAACCTGAGACACAAAGATACAAGAAATTACAATGAATCTCCAACAATTCGCCACCAAGACCCAGGAGCCAGGACAGAGCTCCAACAAACCCATCCTTCTCCCCTCAACGCCTAACTCCCAACAGAGCCTGGAACACCAAGTGTGGGGGTGTTATGCTGGGATATCCGCCCTCCTCCAACATTGTGATTGGCTCCTGCTGGAATCCTTGCTGCACGGTCGGGCACTGAAACTGTCAGTCTCATCAAGCACACTCCACCCTTTAGCTCCGTCCACGTGGCGGCAAAAGAGAAAGCGCCTTCCGATAACACAGTAAAATACGATACTTATCATTGGGATTTCTAACGTTTCCAATAATTATTGTTGGATTCCTTATGGTTTCCTATCGTAGCATTATCATTAAATGGAGACATTACAGAGAGCATATTGTATCATTATCCACGATTTTAACGATATGATACACATCCCTAGTTATTATCCCACGGCTGTCACAATGTGTACAGGATACATTTAAGCTCAGCAAGATTCTCCAAATATCAGCTCGCAGTGCATTTCTCTTCAATTTGTGCTCATGTGTATATTCACTGTTCATTGTACACAAATGGGAAAATTGCACAAAATGAACAGCTATTGAATGTGAAAGTTGTGCAAGCGATTCCACAATTTGCACAAATTTCTCCCATAGATGGATGATTTCATGGCTATGGGAGTAAAGATCAGCAAGGCCAGCTCCCCTCTAGACACATCACAAGCCTGTAATAATAATCCTACTGTGGTCCACTGTCATGGCCTTGAACGGCTGGCAGCTTGTTGCCAAGACAACAGTAAGAGATAGCGGCTCAGCAGCAGAAAGTGCAGGCCTGGGAGGTACCAGTCTACAGAGGTTGGAGAGAGCAGGAGGGAATAGAGGTGGGATGAGGCTAGGCCTCTTCCTCAGAGAACACTACTTTTGAACTTTTGCTGCAAGGTGCCTTTTCCTCACCTTCTCCAAGTGTCCCCATTGAGGAGGAGTGGTGACAGCTCTGAAAGTCTTTAGCACCTCGAGGCAGATAACCTCTCCATTTTCAGGCATCACCTCTTTAAGCCAAATCCAGGGCATGGTGCAACAGGCAGGTAATGCTGGGGTGTGTTTGTACATGAGTGTGTATGTGTGTTAAAATCTTTTTCATAATAATACCTTTCAGTAAACTTGAAAAAAAATATTGTTGTGGTCTCTTTTATGTTGGGTTGCCCACTCCACATCTAGAAGCTGAACCTCACACTATTTAAAGATATTACCAAACACACGCAGAGATAGGAGGTTTTAAGGCTGTTTAAGGCAGCTGGGGAAAATAAAGATTTCCACCATGTGGTGGAGGAAAAGTCACAGGAATGGAAGGGGGAACAGGAGTGGGGCAGTCTCACTCTGTTTGACCTGGGCAGGATCTACATTTTAAAATGGTCTATAACAGTAGTGATAGGGTGACCAGATACAATCCAGGTCAGGGCTCATGTAACTTTAACAGTTGTAGAGAAAAGGGAATTTTAGCCAGCGTCATTATATGCAATTAGTTCCTGGTGAAATTCCCTCTTCATCATAACTGTTTAAGTTGCATGGGCCTGCCTTCTTTTGTATATGGTCACTCTAGTGTAGTGCCTTCACCTTTAACTGTTGAGATGAAGAGGGAATATCACCAGAAACTAATTGCATACAAATGACACTGGCTGAAATTCCCTTTGCTCTACAACTGTTAAAGTTACATGAGCCCTGACCTGGATTTTATCTGGTCAGCCTAAGTAGTGACAACTGTTGGGGCCCAGAACACACATCATATACAGTTTTCAAAATGTTTTCCAACTGTCATATCCTGCTTGGTGTAGATCTGGCTCTGGTCTCCCTTCACAAGGAAAGGGGATTGCTGGTCCTATTACATCCACTAAATGGCCAGGAATGCTGGGAGACAATGTCCAAAGCATCAGTTTGTGTAAGGCTTGTCTAAACAGTCACACATTCATAGTATGTATAGCTACCATTTCTGTCATGTCTGGCTAGAAATACAAACCAGGTAGCCAGAAATATTAGCAACTTAAAAAAGGAAAGTAAAACATGCTAAGCCTAAAAGGCATAATCAATCAATTCTCCATTTATTCATTTTCAGAATATTCCAGTAATTGTGGAGGTGACGGAGTGGGCAGAATTTCACAGATTTGTATTTGCTCCAGAGAAATTATGCCAGGAACCTAGGTCAGAAAGTTCTTCCCCCCCCCCCTCCCGTGTGCCTCTGTTGCTGAGTTGTGTTGAACTCCTGAGACCAAGTCTCTAGAATCACAACACAGATATTAATACATCTCATCCACATGCTATGAATGCCTAATTGCCATCAGAGTCTGAAGAGTAGGAGGACTTTATATAAAGGCTTCATGGATGCCTGGCTCAAGGCAAAAGATCATTTGAAGTTAAGACAGATGAATGAACAAAGAAATAAAGGGTAAGCTGGTAAAAATAACTGTACTTATCCTCGTAAGAATTTCTTACTGAATCTTGCATGTATACTTTCTCTCTCCTCTTTTTCTTTTATATCCAATATCTCTCTTCACATCAACACTCTCTAGGTCCCTGGAATAAGTGGAAGTATTTCAATTCATATGAATTGTTTATCCAGGGCATTGGTATATATATATATATATATATATATATATATATATATATATATGAGGGGGGCTTGGATCCATAAAACTAGACTGGTGGAAACAGGCTTCCCTAGATCTCTGTTGTAGATTATACATTCAATTTGTTTTATACATTTTATGATTCACATGTTTGTGCATTAATAACTTTAGGTTTGACTTCTCCATTCCCTCCTCCCAGTGGAATCCCTTCCACAACACTAAATGAAAAACAGTGGTTTTGAGGGGCTGCTGAACGGAGTAGGCTGTGTTGTTGCTGGAATGGGGGAGGGGGAGCCACTGTTGGCACCAGTAGTGGCCTTTTCTCTTCGTTTTCTTCCCCTTATGCGTGGAAAATTTAAGAGGATTGAAGGGGTTAAACCTAATTTCTCTTCCTTTTCATCCATATCAGAGTCAGTAAGCATATATACACCAGTTGCTGGAGAACATGGTTTGGAGGGTGCTGTTGCACCATGTCCTGCTTTGTTGGTCCCTGGTCAACAGCTGGTTGGCCTTGTGGGAACCGAGTGCTGGACCAGATGGATCCTTGGTCTGATCCAACATGGCACTTCTTCTGTCCTTAGGTTCATCCCTAACCATATCTGTCCAACTTTTTTTTCCATTTGCTGTTGTTGGTGGTGGTCATGGCATATTATTATTATTATTATTATTATTATTATTATTATTATTATATCTCTTTCTCGCTCGTGGTGGTTTTCCTAGATGGACATGACAGGCTTTGCCAAGTCATGCTGTCTTGTACAGATTCAGGAATTTCCTGACAATTGAGCATGTTTTAATTATTACAGCTCTTTGGTTGTTGGTGTGGATATATTTTGGTAGGTCCAATTTCTGAATGTTTTCTGTGTAGCTTTTTGATGTGATGCTGGTGACTGATGTGACTAATGGAATAATTGTGACCTTTTCCTGGTTATTATTATTATTATTATTATTATTTACTTTTCTATACCGCCCAGTAACCGAAGCTCTCTGCCATGAAGTATGATGGAATATTGGGAGTATATGAGATGAATATTTTTGATATGAATGTGGTTAGATCCAAACTAAGTTAGCATCTCTTATATCTTATTCAAATGAACAGGACAAGTTAATAATGAATAACATATGTCTCATTCATCATGGTGTGACTGAAGTGTGACTAATGTAGCTTGCATCCAAGCAATTGATTATATTTTACTTTATAATGTACAATACATGATAGAAGATTCATTATAGATAATGTTCAAAATGGTGATAATTTCATGGTCATCTGTGTGACTACATGTTCTATTTCACCAATTTTTCAATTCCTGCCTCAATTTTATTCCATTCAGATTTTATACAGATTTTAGTCTTTCACTTTATGTGTCTATATCATTGTGGAGAAAATCACTTTAAATCAGCATCAGTATATGAGAAAGAGAGTCCTTGCTGGGATAGTGCCAGTGTCTATATGGTCTGGCCACATATGAGAGGATTGAAATTTTAAGAGGTCATCTGACATATGGTGGCTTTTGGATAAAGAATCCAGCATAATCGTCATTGTGGCTTCTGGAACTAAGAGGGTACAGTACAACTGGCTACCTATCACTATAGCCAGTCTCTGATCAAGATTATAAAATCCCTCCCCTGTTGTGGTTTCATACTGCTTTTTCATACTGTTCTCACACCCAGAGAGAGAGAGACAGTACGTTCACAGCCTGGCTGCCTCAACTTTATGTGTTGTGTACAATATTCCCATCAGATTAAAAAATGGCTTGCTATGAGATGTGTGGTTCTGATATTCAAGGAGGGGGTTCCAAGTCCTCCTTTGCCATGCAGATCTAGCTGTTTTGTACTGTTGATCCAAACCACCTTTCAGTTATGGATAATGGATTGGGCCCATCTAGTTGCACCAGACAAGAATGGTTGGGCACCAGTCTAGCGACTACAACCGGGTAGGGTCCAACTGACAAGTCTTCTCCAGAGTTGCTCCTCTTCTCCATCATTGCAACTTTCTTGATCATCTGCCTCTTATTCTGGACCAGACAACAGTGGTGGTGTGAAAGGAGCAGAAAATGCCATTGCCAACTTGTTCTGACACCGCTCAAGCAAGCAAATGGAAGCAATGATGAGAAAGAAGATGATAGCAATAGTAGCTGGTGACATTGGCCGTAAGAAGAGAGACTCATTGAGGTTGGGGGCTTATTGAGAATGTCATGCCCAAGGGCACTCCCTGACTGGGTACAGCATCCAAACAGCCTTGGTTGATTACCTGGATTGATTACCTTTATCAGGAGAGAGTCTGAAGATAATGATGGGCCATAGCAGAGTGAGTAAACTGAAACGGAATTGAAACAACACAGAGATGCGGTGAATAGAAGGTTCTTGTGTCTGGGAGATGCAGTGGGGGAGATTCTTCGGGGATGGGGTTGCAGCATTTGGAGGAGTTAACCCTCCCCTTCATTCCTCTAAAAGGTTCCCCTGTGCTGCAATGTGCTCTGTTGGCACTAATGGAAGCTTTTAAAAAGCAGTACAGTAGGGGGAAGCAGAGAAAATCTTTCCGATGTGGTCTCTGGAGAGATAAGAGAATATAAATAGATATATTTTTTGTTGGGAAAATCTCTTCTCCCCAATCAGCTGTTGAATGTAGAGAAGATTTTTTTTTGTCTTGAGGAGCTTACGGAGAGGAAGAAATTGTGGAGAATCTGTTAGGCTGAATGGGGAACCATCACAGGATGTATTCAGGTTATGTGCTTGAAACTCCCAATCCCTGCCTAAATGAGTATGTCTGTATGTTAAGGACCAGCTTGAGAACTGTCCCTTTTAATACAGACTTAAATTCATGGATGGTCCTGCAGCAAGTGCTCAACCCATCCTGAGAATAGATATGTACACATTCATTCTATTTTGTTATTCATTAAACAAAAAACCTACGGTTTACAAAAACACACCAGTTAAAGTTGCAGGGGCCCTGCCTTCTTTTGTATATGGTCACTCTGGTCTAGTGCCTGCAACTTTAACTTTTGTGATGAAGAGGGAATTTCACCAGGAACTAATTGCATACAAATGACACTGGCTGAAATTCCCTTTTCTCTACAACTGTTAAAGTTACATGAGCCCTGTCCTCCTTTTCATATGGTCAGCCTAAATATACAAAAGTTAAAAATATAATTAAATACTTTTCAATATTAAAGCATTTTAAACATTTTAAATACATAACAGTTTTAAAGTCAAAGGTATAGACAGAGGTCCAGATTATTTGCCAAAGGCCTGCTGGAACAAAAAAGGGTTTGTCTTCTTCCAAAAACACATCAAGGAGGGAGCCAGTGTAGACTGCAAGGATTAGAAAGAAAATCCATGTGTACACTATGCAAAATAAACGACACCTCAACTGTTTCTAAACCTTATTAAAAAAAAGGGTGACTAGGCCGAAACCAATGTTGTAGGCCCAGAAGCACTTTGAAAGGTTTCAACATTGTACTTAAAACTTACACCGGCCCAAACTAATTAAATGAAGTGTTTGAAGCTTTCAACTTTATAGCAGTATGGACCAAACTCTTAGTAAAGAGGGAAATTAAAAGAAAGGTATAGCTACCTATTCCCAGGAGAGATCTGAAGATCAGGTTACCATGGATCCAGAGGAACCACACCCTGCTTCACCAGGGAGCACAAGAGCAAACTGGCCTTATGAAGATAGCCCAAAATACTCTCAGAGCCAAAGGAATGCATGTTCCAGAAGAGAAAAGAGAAACTCTTCTTCTTCACCCAAAAGGTCTGTGCTAGAGGGAGCGGCCATTTCACTCACCCACCCCACATTCTAAGGCAGGAGGGAGAGGGGAGAGCGATGCTACTGAGCATGTGTCAGTGTCGAGTTATGAGGGAAGATGGCCACCTCATTGACTTGAATGAGAGATTAAAGTAGTCCTTAAAAGTCAACCGAAGGGAATTTTTAAAAAACGAAAAGCTTTCCACCAACTACAGTCAAGGAGGAAGAAGACCCCACCACTGGATTAATTAATAAGGTGCTAGAAATTATGCAGATTGTGAGCACAAAAAGTCTCAACCCGGAAGTAAATTTACAAAAGCAGGGAGACAGGTTTGTATTCGTTTTCTACCTTAAACTGCTCTCCTTTCCTCAATCTTTCACCAATCTTCTTGAAATTTTCAGGTAATGTAAAACAAACATTTCTATCTGGCACCTGTAAATTTCAGAAAGGTTGGTGAAACATTTTCGATTTTATGGCTGTTAGAATGAACCCCCCCCCAATTATCACTTTAACATGGCGGGATGTGTTTTTTACTGACGGCTCTTAACAATGGAGGCACGACTGTGCCTCCATTAATTATTATTATTATTTTTAGTGCCCAACATGGATTTCAAAATCCACTCTGGATTACACAATCCATTGCAGGTATTTGTTGGAATAAAAACCTTTAGACATAACTAAACAGAGAAGAAATCAGAGGTTCCACCCATCCTCAGCATTGCCAGTTGGCTGGCTTTATACTGACCTTTGATCTTACAGGAACCAGGCCCTGAAAGCACATAATGAGGACTCCCCAAAGTGCAGGATCCAATTTAGTGTAAACAAAAAGAGCGGTGATGAAGATACAGAAACTATGATGGTCCCAAGTACAATAACTCAAGTACAGAAACTTGGCAAGATTCTCCAAACATCAGCCCACTGCTTATCTCTCCTGAATTTGTGCTCACTTTTGCAATCACTGTTCATTTTGCATGAACAAGATAATCGTGGAAGCAGTTTCCAAATTTGCACAAATTTCCACCATCCGCAAAAGTTTGGGTGATTTAAAATATGCGAATTTTTAGAAAGTTGAACATTTTTCAAGTGCACATTTTGCAGACATGAAGGCAAGTTCAGGAATTTGCATTTTTTCAGAGAAAATGAACTCCTGTTCACATTTGGGATTATGAAGAAAGCATTTTCCATTGGTTTGTGAACTGAAACAAAATTTGCATGCATCACGAGATGTAACAGTAGGGTCTCATCCATTCCCCACTACTCTGGGAAGCCACTTTCTGTTTTAATAGTTCTTATCAACAAATGGCAGCAATAGCCTTTCAAGCAGGTAGGCTGCAATGGAGGAGAAATACTTTTCCCTGCGGTACTGGTTAGAGAGCTCAGGTTTACCCCACCAAATTAAAAGAACAGTCCTTTATTAATACAAAAGTATCAATACAAATACTGAAGAAAAACAGAAGGTCAAAATTATATAAAAAAGCAAACCGATCTCTGCTTTTTATATCCTACTTACAATAGTAACTTAACCCTCCAGGCAATCCTCTTTTCACTCCACCTCCTTAACTGGGACACAAACCAGGGTCCAAAATCAATTCCACTAACAACTAACCCCATTGCTCAGAAGCAAGACTAGTAGACCTTATTATGTAGATTCCCTGAGTGAGAAGGACAAGTGAAGGGCACCTGTTCCCAATTATTTTGGAACAAGGAGAGAGACCTTTCAGTGTCCTTTAAAAAAGATGTTGGGAGGCAGTCCAATGCCACAAGCTCTGTGCTTGCAGCCAGACCCCACTCTAACCCTTTCCCCAGCGGTTCGCTCTGCAGCCTCCCCAAGTGTCAAACACCACCTCAGTTGTGTAGTTGCAGCTGCACAGGGTTGTCATTTTTCCTTGTGTGTATCCCTGCCATGGGATGCTGTGTAAGAAGTTTTGTCCCACTCCTGCACTTCCCCGTTTTGGCAAAAAGTTTCTTTTGCTGGCATGGCTTTGTCACCACACAGGGTTTTCAATGGCCCTTGTGTGCAACCCTGCTAGGGGAGGTTGCGTATGAAGCTTATTTGTCTGATCATGTGGTGGATAACTGTAGCTTCATTTCACAATAAGATACTGTGGGTAGCTTATTAATCCATCATGGCTTAAAGTGACGCAGCCTCTCTGAATGGGGCACATCCATATGAAGTTCAAGACAAACTTCCAAGTTTATATGATACTAGAAAAGTGATGACGTTATATACATACAACATCATCACTTTTCTAGTTGAAAATGTGATCTTGAATGATTGTTGTGTCTGGTCCTGTGTTTTTGCTAGCTAGGGCCTTTCACTCTTCTCTGAGAATGTGTCACCTTCCACTATGTAATAGAAACAACTCCACGCACAAGACATTTGCCACATAATACTTCAAAAGGAGTGATATCTGTACTACAGCTAGACATTGAATGAAATGGGATGAACAGAGAGTGATGCAGAGATGTTTCTTTTGTGGTTGGTCTAGATTGGACCAGACATGGGGTAACTATTGTTTTTAAAAGAGTAGGGCTCAGAAATGTCTTCCTGCTGAATAGAATTGCCCTGATTTGGGTTTGGAACAAATTCCTTGAACAGGCTGCCCTTAAATTTGGGATTTCTTTGGGCAAACAAACTGCCTATGTTGTTCCCTGCCAGTTTTCACTTCCTGAAGGGGCTTGGGGAAATAGATGAAGTGGAATGGGTAGCACGCAGTGGAGGGCACCCATTGGCCGAATCTGGTGTTAACTGATGTAAAGCGCTAGAGGCCTTATGAACCTTGTTAATTTAAGAAGCAATCTGTATCATCAATCTATGCTAAAGGAAGCCTTCTGCTGTGCAAACACATCAGATAGTGAACATAAAAACCAAAATAAAAACACATTGAAATATTAAAAGAAAAAAGAAAAAACTTGTAAAAGCTGAAAATTAGAACAATTGTTCATCATAGAACAGGAAATTAATGGATGGATTCAAAGATAATACTGATTAAAATCTATGGGACATAAGTTAATCATCTCTAAGTAAAGTTGCAATAATTTCACTGATTCTGCTCTAAGTATGACGAAGTCTGGACTCCACCTTCTATCATCTTCCCCCTGAATTTGACATATATTGGTTGTGTTGGTTTGGGACATATGAATAAAATGGATTGGCTGGCCTAGATGGCAGCCTAAGCAGAATCCATCATAGAGTAGGTCCATTGTCCCTATTCCATCCACACCAGTGTGTGTGTGTGTGTGTGTGTGAGTATGTGTATACACATATATATGTAAAGCCTGTTAGTTTCTTCAATTCATTCTCCTCATTAGATGCTCCTTTTTATTCAGATCAGGTTTTACCAGCATAATATAGCATTTGGGACAAAAGATACAAACCAGTAACCCAGCACTGGAGGCTAAAATGGAGAAGATCTCCACAGCCACCACATATTTGCCTTTAGTGCCCACATAGGTTGGAACAAAGGACACCCAAACACTGCAAAACACTAGCATGCTGAAGGTGATAAACCTAGCTTCGTTGAAACTATCTGGCAATTTCCTGGCTAAGAATGCCACAGTGAAGCTTATGATGGACAGGAGTCCCAGATAGCCCAGGACAATATAAAACATGTTAACAGATCCTTCATTACATTTTAAGATGATCTTTCCTATTACTGACTCCATTTCAACATCTGGAAATGGAGGAGAAGTTCCTAGCCACACCATACAAATAAACCCTTGAACAAGGGAGCAAAAAAGAACAGTGGTGCTGGTCAGTCTTTTCCCAATCCATTTCCTCATGCTAGAACCAGGCTTGGTGGCCGTGAAAGCTAAAACCACCATAATGGTTTTGGCCAGTACAGAAGAAACAGCCACTGAGAAGATGATTCCAAAAGTAGTTTGTCGGAGAAGACAGGTCAGCTTTCTAGGCCTTCCAAGGAATAACAAAGAACAAATGAAGCAAAGCTGGAGAGAGATCAAAAGTATGTAGGTTATATCCCGATTGTTGGCTTTGACTATGGGCGTATCTTTGTGCTTAATGAAAAAGCCTAGTACTAAGACTGTGATCAGGGAAAAAGAGACTGCGAGAGCAGCTAGAACGATCCCTAATGGTTCTTCATACGACAGAAAAATTATAATTTTGGGAATACATTTATCTTGGTCTTCACTTGGATACTGATGTTCTGGGCATTTGAAACAATCATCCATGTCTGGAGGGAAGAGAAAAGAAAAAAAAAAGTCAGTGCCAATAGTGAGCAAACCGCTTGGTTTCAGGATGAGCCCTGAAGCCCCCCCACTCAGGACCATCCCTGAGATAGAGCCCCAGATGAGGAGTTCTTTTTCTGCCCATCTCCCCCATAATCAGTTTTGCAGGGCCACCTAGAGGATTTATGGATCCTGCTGCAGGTCTGATGTCCATTGAGAACTAGCTGACCTCTTACAGCTTACTGCTTTATTTCATTATTATTTATATAGTGCTTATAGTGTTTACAGTATTTGAAGTGCTAAGGGCTTGTTAGCATTGACTCAAAGTAAAGCTGTGTCTCCATTGAAAGTGAAAGAGAAAAAAGGAACGCATTTAAAGGTAATTGAAGGACAATCATTTTTGTAGTTAGTACCCAAAGAGGTACATTCAGTTGAACACACAGTGCTCCTATGAGCAGGAACCCTATCTTATCAGGATGCCTGATCGTGAGTGCTCAGTTAATGTGTCTTCCAAATAAACTTTCAAGCCCCTGCAATGAAGCCCATTCATAGGGCATGTTTGGTATCCTAAATCTGTACAATATGTGGCAAATGTTGCTTAGACTTTACCCTTTTGGTTTGAAATCTTCCCTGCTTGGCATGGAATACAATCATAGCAGCAAAATTTCTCGCCTTCTTTCTTTTTCTTCTGATAACCGGGATGGCAGGAATTGCTGCACAAAGAAATGGGCAGCTCCTGTATAGCAAATACAAGAGAGATGTTACATGGGAGAAATGGGGATGAGGGGGATAGCCATTGATTGATTTAAAAAGAACCAGAGCTATTGACATGCAATAATAAAGTTATACTGAATTGTCCTCATACGAAAAGTCTAATACCTTACTGAGCATTTTATTTTTATTCTATTGATTGTGTGAGGAAAAACTTGGAGAAAATAAATTATTTACTCAGTCCAATTCCATATATTTATTTATTTATTTGCAACATTTATATACTGCTGAATATAATAGAAACTCTCAGTGGTTCACAATATTGAAACACAACATTAAAACACAGCATTGAAACACTTCCAACTACAGTAAGAGGAGTAAAATGGGCTAATTAATGTACTTACAGCCTAGGGAAAGCCTGGGTAAATAAGTGAGTCGTCAGGAAGTGTCTAAAAGATGCCACAATTTCTGCCTCCCAAACTACAAGAGGAAGGTGGTGGGTTGTTGTTGTTTTTCCAAATGGTGAGTGACGCTACAGAGAAGGCCCACTGCTTGGGTACTTCATGGTGACATTCTGTCCATTCTCCCACAGACAGAGGGGCCTTTTTTACATTCTTATGATATGAAGTTCTGGATTTATTATGGAGGCTTATCATTCATGATAGCATCAGTTATTGAGCAAATAAATTCCTCAGCCCCGAATGCATCCATCTCTAGAATGGACTAGAATGCAAGAGAACTCTAAAATACACACCTGGTTAAAGTGTCCATGCCATGTAATTTTATCTTGATTAATGCTAAATTCTTCTGTAAGAGCTTTGCGTTGGATCCTTCCAATGTTCACTCTAAGGAATGAGTTATTTGGGAGAATTAGCAAGTTCATTATGTCAAATCCTGCTTCTATTTCCCTTTTAGCATTAAAAGATACTGTTTCTCCAATGGAGTTGTTAAACACGTGGCCTTGAAGAAATGGGTGGAGCTAGTGGAAAGACAGTGGGTGGAAGAGAAATTAGACAATGACATATCTTATTGGTTTGTTTATTACAAGTATCTAGATACTGTTCCGTTAGTCAAAACAATCATAGACAGCTTACAAATTTAAAATATTCTAAGAGGATAAAGAATTAAAAACAAGATTATTTTACAGACAAAAATGCTAATCCTGTCCAAACATTTAACCTAAACTTAATTCAAATCAATACCAGAAACCACACAAGGCCATAATAGAACATATACAACTCCAACATATACAACTGCAGATTAAAGTTGATCTAAAGACATATTTTGATTAGGGTGACCAGATAAAATCCAAGTCAGGGCTCCTGTAACTTTAACAGTTGTAGAGAAAATGGAATTTCAGCCAGTGTCATTTGTATGCAATTAGTTCCTGGTGAAATACCCTCTTCATCACAACAGTTAAAGTTGCAGGGGTCCTGCCTTCTTTTGTATATGGTCATTCTAGGATAGTGCCTGCAACTTTAACTGTTGTGATGAAGAGGGAATTTCACCAGGAACTAATCGCATACAAATGACACTGGCTGAAATTCCCTTTTCTCTACAACTGTTAAAGTTAGAGGAGCCCTGACCTGGATTTTATCTGGTCAGCCTAATTTTGATGTCACATTTATTGAAAAACTCATCACATGAATATGGAGGAAGGCCACATCAAATAGTTCTGTGCTAACATTGCACATAACATTAATAACATAAGAAGAACCATGCTGGAACAGACTAAGGTAGGGTGACCAGATAAAATCCAGGTCAGGGCTCATGTCACTTTAACAATTGTAGAGAAAAGGAGATTTCAGCCAGTGTCATTTGTTTGCAATTAGTTCCTGGTGAAATTCCCTCTTCATCACAACAGTTAAAGTTGCAGGGGCGCTGCCTTATTTTGTACATGGTCACTCTAGTATAGCGCCTGCACCTTTAACTGTAGTGATGAAGAGGGAATTTCACCAGGAACTAATTGCATAGAAATGACACTGTCTGAAATTCCCTTTGCTCTACAACTGTTAAAGTTACATGAGCCCTGAGCTGGATTTTATCTGGTCACCCTAGACTAAGGGTCCATTTAGTCCAGTGCTCTGTCTGCACAGTAGCCAACCAGCTGTTTACAAGGGACCCACAAGCAGGACATGATACCATAGTGCTCTCTCACTCATGTTCCCAAGCAACTGGTGTATATAGGCTTGCTGCCTATCTCTCTGGCATCTGCATATATCATGCAAATATCTGCAGAGAAGGGGTCTTCACACATGGAAGAAGTGGGGCACTGAAACAGGGGAAAAAAACCTCCTTTGGAGTCTTACCGGAATGTAATGCCATGTTATACAACTCTTCCTTTGCTGACAGTTTTATGGAGTTTTATGGAGTTGTTATGAAGGCCCAGTGGTGCAAGTTGGAATATATACAGCCTCCACTCTCATTTTAAGCTCTTAATATTGCAGAAAATGTGACGATTGATGAATTGTTATAATCAGTGAATAATGTGTATACTATTGTATCAACGGTTAATCAGTGAATAATTGGAACTTCAAATTTTCATGTTGTCTCATCTTGCATTGAATTGTTCATAGAAACAAAGCCATTTCATTGTGAAGATATTTAAGATGGTAGATTTCAAAACAAGTAGTATTTGAAACAAAAAGAGCTCCGATCTTATCCCCAAACCATTACTCTAACCCTACTTAAAGCAGTACCAGCAGCAGCAACAGAACTTCAAAACTGAAACTTGTACAAATCCATGTGAAAGTTTATCTAAAGATGACACTAAAAGAAAAGGGCAAATGAAAAGATCTTCACCCAGCTCCAGAAAACTGCCTGACTATAACCTTTTCCTGGTAAATGATTCTACAATTGGAGCACCACAACAGAAAATGCTCTTTGGGTCCTTATTGGAATCTTCAAACTTTTTAACAAATCATCTTTTTGGAGTATTTATGTAGACTCAGCCTGACAAACCAAGTATCTTTCAGTGGTACAAGATGGAAACTGTAAAGTATAGTTCCCTATTAAAGCTCCTAATATCGGAGAAAATAAAAATGTGTCCCAATCTATCAAAGAATGCGTACACCATAATTTCACTGCTTACTCTTAGAATCACTGGATCTTAGATGTTTCATGTTGGCTCATTTTACACCAAGGTGCTCATGGGAATGAAACTATTTTATTGTGGATATATTACCTGCCAAGGTTGAGCTCTCCTGCCCTTCACCTTCATTCTGTGATTGGATCTAGATGAGTGCATTTCATGGAAAGCATGCACCACAGCATAGACAGCATTATAGATGCTGTAGCTGTGGCCAGTTACTACTATTTCAAAAAGTGGTCCAGGAAGGTTCTCCAGCCTCTCCTCCCCTGTACATATTTCATCAACTTCCATTGGCTCCTGGGGTTTTGGAAACCAGCAGTCGAAGGCTTGCTCACAGAAATCCTTGAGAAAACTATTTTCTTGTGTCTGGCAAGGTTTCATGAGCTGAAGAAATTTCTTGAAGTTTAAAAGCTGATGTGAGTGTACTGTGAAGGAAATTGCACCTTGGAAGACGTGCAAATCTGCTTTTCTTTGGATGCTTGTTAATGCAAAATCAACTTGAGCTGTCATAATCCATACTTTTTTCATTGATATATTAGTTCCCTCATATAAATTATCCATTATTAGAATCAACCATATAATGATCATTGTTTCTCCATAGACAATAAATACATTGGCTGTGCTATTTTTAACATGCACATGAAAATTTAAGGCCATAGTGATCATTTGCTCGCCTGTTTGCCATGAAGCTTGCTTTGGCATTCTTTCTATGAAGGCTGAACACATGCCATTCTGAGAAAGCAATGGCTCCAGCACTTGAAAGAAATGTTCTCCACTGTCATCATCCACAGCAAACAGCCCAACCCACAGCCATCCAAAATGTTGAAGTAATCGGGTAATCCCCAGATACTGGTGGGATTCATTTGGAACCATGCGGTAAAAGGAATCTTGTAGCTGTATTGTATCACTCTCCTCTGAGGAAAAAGAGCCATATGCAAACTAGAAGAAAATTCACAATTTATTTTAGAGGTGAGTTAGGAGGGGCATGCAAGGAAAGGCCTATTTATCATCTCCCAGGGAAACAAAATCAAAATATCAGTATGCAAGTTCAGTGAGAGTTGAATTCAATTACATTTCTGTTTGAATTTAGTTTAGGGTTCTTTGTTGTTGTTGTTGTTGTTGTTGTTGTTTTAAAAAATTTAGATCTTAGTTGGATTCAGGATCTTTCTTTGAACAAAAGGGAAGATGTCTCTCGCTAATTTCCCAGGGTCCCCACTCTGCTTCCACACCACCCCCTAAGTTGCATTTTAAAAGACCTAGAGAGGTTGTTGTGGGGAAAAGTGAAAGGGGATGTATGACTCTGGTTCCACCAGCCCTGTTTCACACAGCGAAATACGGATCTAGTCATTTTTTTTACCATACTGAAATAATATTGGAAGAATTAACATGTAAACAGTGGCCCAAAGAACATGATACAATGCAATAGCAGCAGATGAAACCAAATGTCAAACAGCTGCAATGGTTTGAAAGTAAAGCACAGAATAACAGCAGAGTGAGGCACAAATCCTTGGAATCACTTATGAGAAGAAGTTCCATAAAAGGATTTGATTCTGTTTTTCGCCACTGTTTCCCATGTCAGTCTGAAGACACCCATTATTGGGATTTGTTCGTTAGTAATTGGCAATGCTTCATTTTTTCTGACAATCATACATGCCCCTTCTACTATTTATTTGTTAAAGTCCCTGCACTCCTGTGCACAGCTTTCTACCTGTGGAATCTTGTAGAGACCTAATATCTCTGATATATGGAAGGAGGTATCTGAGCCAAGGCCCCCAATGACAGCCATTAGGTTTTTTGGGGTGTCACATCTGTAGTTTGGAACAAATCTATGCAATTTGAATAGCAGGTCCAGAGTAGTACGATAGGTCATTCTTGCATCATAGTAGCTGTCATAGATGTGGAAACCAAGTGTGACATTGGGCAAGATCTTTGGGTTCTCGTTGATCTCTTTCACAGTAAATGCCAAGGCCAGGATGTGCTGGTACAACTTTGCCACCACACTGCAAATGGAGTGATATATTATTTCACAGGAGAATTCTACAATGTCTGAACTATACCCACAATGGCTTTAAATGAGGCTCACAAATGTTGAATCTAGTTAATAGAATCATTATTTACTTCCGATGTAATTGAAATGAAGGATTAAAAAAAAGAGCCACAAAGAGAAATTAGAAAGGTGATCTGATGCAGACGAGGAATGAGCAAAGCATAGGAGATGATAGGAGAGTGGGTGGGAGCATATATCGAAAGTGTACAGCCCACTGGTTCTCCATGGCTTGTCAGCAACCCCATACCCCCCACTGAGTTTCCACATAACAAAAATCTGCAGTGGAAGGGGCCTGGATTGCCATAGTGGACTGTGGTGACTGACTTCTATTTCCAAGAAATACACAGGCAAAAAAATAAAATAGTATTCTAGAAAGAACTTCAAAAGTATTCCTTGTTCTATTTCTTCCTAGCTATGTTCACATGGGGGGGGGGACCCCAAAAAACTTTCTCATCCTTTACTTTCAAGTCAATCTCCTGGGCTATTGAAGGTATTCCTATCAATATGTTTGAAAAAAATGTTTCATTTTAAAATCAAATTGCAAATGTTTTCCAGTCCATCAGTTTCTATGGAGATCACTTGTTCAGGTTTCTTATCTTCACCTTTGATTGTCTCCCTATCTGTGCATTCCAGTCAACATGATTTTAAAGGTATGTGTTGTTTTTTGTTGTTTGACATCAACATCTCAGATGCATTCCCCCCCCCCCCACACACACACACACACATGACAATTCTTAGGCTTTAAAGAAAGTAGAACTGATTTATGCAAATCTGGTGCAATTAAAGAAACACATCCTTCCACTTGCCTGAAAACTGGTATATAGTGAATGGGGTGGGTAGGAAAGGAAGGCTTACACAGTGTCAATTCTGCGGCTGCCCCATCTAAATTGTTTCAAAATTCTGTTTCTTGCATAACTTACACTTGAAGGTCAAAGACATCCTGAGAAGGGTGTTTGTTGAAGGAAACACCATCTGGGGAGATGTACATAATCTGAGAACCAATCCCACCAATGAGGAGGCTGCCTGGTTCATACCACTCATGTGGAATACGGACAGGATCATTCTTAAGGCAATTTGTGGTACCTGTGCTGAATGTCACGTGAGGCAACAGAAGAAGCAGAAATAACACCACAGGCTCCATTATCTTGACAAGAAAGCTTCTCTCTAGACACAAGGTCTTCTGTGGTTTATTATGGAAGCAGCCACCTGTTAAAGAAAACATGCTGTTACGGATGGTGACTGATTCTTCCAGTAGACTTCATAAATAGAAATGTGTCAGCCTTCTTTTTAGCATTGTTATGATTACTGATGCATGATGCAAATGCCAGCTAAGATTTCTCTTACTCTAGGCTGGTTTGAACCACATAAAGGGGGAGACTAAGAGATTAAACTGGCATAGTCTAGCATAACCTTCCTAGTCCCAGTTCTCAGTCGTACAGAGGCTTGCTTATTGATTTTGGTCATGGGAAATCACTGGTGATTTGGCAAAGAAAGCCAATGACAGTGTTTAGGATAATTGCAGGGGAGATAATTACATCTACAAATGTTGCAAACAGAGAGGCACCACTGATAGCATTTTATTCCCCTTTGGATCAGATATTGTCCTTTTCAGCTAGAACTAGCAGGGACACATTTAATCTCATCCTCTCTGATCATGATAATAATAGCATATTTCCCCAGCCTGGTGCCTTCCATTTAACAGGATCCCATCAGCCCCAGCCAGCATAGCTGATGATGAAGAATTCTAGGAATTGTAGTGCAAAACGTTTGGAGAGGACTAGGCCATGTTCAGCTAGCATTTGTAATTGAAAGTCTGGCATATGTAATCCTCAGGGGAATTGTCTTTTGAATCTTTGCCCAAGTTTATGTGGAAGTTTGTTATAGATTCCTTTCTGGTGGTTTGGACACTACATTTTTTCCCTTTGGATCTGATCATTGCCCTTTCCATTTATTTATTTATTTATTTATTACATTTGTATACCGCCCCACAGCCGAAGCTCTCTGGGCGGTTTACATAGGATTAAAAACAATTAAAAACAATATACAAAAATTAAAATAGCAAAAACATACAAAACAAGCTACAAAAACAAAACAAAACAAAACAAACCCAGGCTCCTCAGATATTGCCAAATGCCTGAGAGAAGAGGAAAGTCTTGACCTGGCGCCGAAAAGATAACAATGTTGGCGCAAGGTGGGCCTTGTCAGGGAGACCGTTCCACAATTGGGGAGCCACCACAGAGAAGGCCCTCTTTCTTGTTGCCGACCTCCGAGCTTCCCTCGGAGGAGGCACTCAGAGGAGGGCCTTAGATGTTGAACGTAGTGTTCGGGTAGGTTCATGTTGGGAAAGGCGTTCCATCAAGTATTGTGGTCCCAAGCCGTGTAAGGCTTTATAGGTTAAAACCAGCACCTTGAACCAGGCTCGGAAACATACAGGCAGCCAATGCAAGTGGGCCAGAGTAGGGCTTATATGTTCGAATCTACTGGTTCCAGTTATCAATCTCGCCGCTGCATATTGCACAAGCTGCAACTTCCGAACCACCTTCAAAGGCAGCCCCACGTAGAGTGCATTGCAGTAATCTAACTTGGAGGTTACCAGAGCATGGACAACTGAAGCCAGGTTATCCCTGTCCAGATAGGGACGTAGCTGGGCCACCAACTGAAGTTGGTAGAAGGCACTCCGTGCCACTGAGGCCACCTGCGCCTCAAGTGACAGTGATGGTTCTAGGAGAACCCCCAAGCTATGAACCCACTCCTTCAAGGGGAGTGCAACCCCATCCAGAACAGGTTGAACACCCTCCATCCGGTCAGTGGAACCACCTACTAACAGCGTATCAGTCTTGTCTGGATTGAGTTTCAGTTTATTAGCCCTCATTCAGTCCATTGTCGCAGACAATTCCATAGCAATTGTCAAGTCATTCACCTGGAATAAATACAATTGAACTCAATGGGACTTACTACTGAGTACACATGCATAGTATTGAGCTGTCCATTCTTAGCATCCCTCGACAACCTCTCTTCATTCTTCATGAAATCACCTCTGCAATTCTAGGCTATCTGATGGTACAGTTTGAATTACAGCATCACTGAAGAAGACTAATAACGTCGAAACGCGTTTGGCCTAACTCCTTCATTAATTTGTAGAGCAATTTCCTTGAACATCTCTGAAGGGAAATTAGATTGTGCATTTCAATTGCTCTATTTGATTGTTAACATATTTATATAAAATATATTTTTATAATTTGTAAACCTTAACTCTTTGGTTCTTCCACAGTTCTTTAGTGACCTGTCCTTTCTTCCACCTCCCATAGGTCTCCTCTTTGGATTGCTGATCTGTAGAAGCCTGGACAATATTGTGATTCATTAAAGAAAAAACCTACGGTTTACAAAAACAATGTTAAGGCTCTCCAGTTTCCAACCAAGCACCAAAAAGCAGGGAAATTGGCAGTTAAGATTCACAAGCCTTAACGCCACATCCTCCCTAAGGAGGCAGAAAGTACAAGTGAAATTCTCATTCTCCCAAAGCAGATAAACCATGAGGACAGGATGGAGAATATGATATGCAGAGGTGACTGTGGGGTTGTGGAAAACTGTTCAGGAACAACTTAGGGCCACCTACTTCTCTTTTTTTGTTTAGAGCAGCCCTTCCCCAACTTGGTGCCCTCCAAAGGTGTTGGACTACAACTCCCATCATTGCAAGTCAGTATGTCCCATGGTCAGGAATGCTGGTGGAGGAAAAGTCACAGGAATGGAAGGGGGAACAGGAGTGAGGCAGTCTCACTCTGTTTGACCTGGGCAGAATCTACATTACAGTTTTAAAATGGTTTATAACAATACTGATAGGGTGACCAGATACAATCCAGGTCAGGGCTCATGTAACTTTAACAGTTGTAGAGAAAAGGGAATTTTAGCCAGTGTCATTTGTATGCAATTAGTTCCTGGTGAAATTCCCTCTTCATCACAACAGTTAAAGTTGCAGGGGTCCTGCCTTCTCTTGTATACGGTCACTCTAGTATAGTGCCTGCACCTTTAACTGTTGTGATGAAGAGGGAATTTCACCAGGAACTAATTGCATACAAATGACACTGGCTGAAATTCCCTTTTCTCTACAACTGTTAAAGTTACATGAGCCCTGACCTGGATTTTATCTGGTCAGCCTAAGTAGTGACAACTGTTGGGGTCCAGGACACACATCATATACAGTTTTCAAAATGTTTTCCAACTGTCATATCCTGCTTGGTGTAGATCTGGCTCTGGTCTCCCTTCACAAGGAAAGGGGATTGCTGGTCCTATTACATCCACTAAATGGCCAGGAATGCTGGGAGACAATGCCCAAAGCATCAGTTTGTGTAAGGCTTGTCTAAACAGTCACACATTCATAGTATGTATAGCTACCATTGCTGTCATGTCTGGCTAGAAATACAAACCAGGTAGCCATAAATATTAGCAACTTAAAAAAGGAAAGTAAAACATGCTAAGCCTAAAAGGCATAATCAATCAATTTTCCATTTATTCATTTTCAGAATATTCCAGTAATTGTGGAGGTGACAGAGTGGGCAGCATTTCACAGATTTGTATTTGCTCCAGAGAAATTATGCCAGGAACCTAGGTCAGAAAGTTCTTCCCCCCCCCCCCCCCCCGTGTGCCTCTGTTGCTGAGTTGTGTTGAACTCCTGAGACCAAGTCTCTAGAATCACAACACAGATATTAATACATCTCATCCACATGCTATGAATGCCTAATTGCCATCAGAGTCTGAAGAGTAGGAGGACATTATATAAAGGCTTCATGGATGCCTGGCTCAAGGCAAAAGATCATTTGAAGTTAAGACAGATAATGAACAAAGAAATAACGGGTTCTATCTATCTATCTATCTATCTATCATCTATCTATCATCTATCTATCATCTATCTATCATCTATCTATCATCTATCTATCTATCATCTATCTATCTATCTATCTATCTATCTATCTATCTATCTATCTATCTATCTATCTATCTATCTATCTTGGAGGGGTGGGGTGGCTTGGATCCATAAAACTAGACTGGTGGAAACAGGCTTCCCTAGATCTCTGTTGTAGACTATACATTCAATTTGTTTTATACATTTTCAGATGCACATGTTTGTGCCTTAATAACTTTAGGTTTGACTTCTCCATTCCCTCCTCCCAGTGAAATCCCTTCCACAACACTAAATGAAAAACAGTGGTTTTGAGGGGCTGCTGAATGGAGTAGGCTGTGTTTTTGGTGGAATGGGGGAGGGGGGAGCCACTGTTGACGTGATGCTGGTGACTGATGTGACTAATGGAATAATTGTGACCTTTTCCTGGTTATTATTATTATTATTATTATTATTATTATTATTATTATTTACTTTTCTATACCGCCCAGTAACCGAAGCTCTCTGCCATGAAGTATGATGGAATATTGGGAGTATATGAGATGAATATTTTTGATATGAATGTGGTTAGATCCAAACTAAGTTAGCATCTCTTATATCTTGTTCAAATGAACAGGACAAGTTAATAATGAATAACATATGTCTCATTCATCATGGTGGGACTGAAGTGTGACTAATGTAGCTTGCATCCAAGCAATTGATTATATTTTACTTTATAATGTACAATACATGATAGAAGATTCATTATAGATAATGTTCAAAATGGTGATAATTTCATGGTCATCTGTGTGACTACATGTTCTATTTCACCAATTTTTCAATTCCTGCCTCAATTTTATTCCATTCAGATTTTATACAGATTTTAGTCTTTCACTTTATGTGTCTATATCATTGTGGAGAAAATCACTTTAAATCAGCATCAGTATATGAGAAAGAGAGTCCTTGCTGGGATAGTGCCAGTGTCTATATGGTCTGGCCACATATGAGAGGATTGAAATTTTAAGAGGTCATTTGACATATGGTGGCCTTTGGATAAAGAATCCAGCATAATCGTCATTGTGGCTTCTGGAACTAAGAGGGTACAGTACAACTGGCTACCTATCACTATAGCCAGTCTCTGATCAAGATTATAAAATCCCTCCCCTGTTGTGGTTTCATACTGCTTTTTCATACTGTTCTCACACCCAGAGAGAGAGACAGTATGTTCACAGCCTGGCTGCCTCAACTTTATGTGTTGTGTACAATTATTCCCATCAGATTAAAAAATGGCTTGCTATGAGATGTGTGATTCTGATATTCAAGGAGGGGGTTCCAAGTCCTCCTTTGCCATGCAGATCTAGCTGTTTTGTACTGTTGATCCAAACCACCTTTCAGTTATGGATAATGGATTGGGCCCATCTAGTTGCACCAGACAAGAATGGTTGGGCACCAGTCTAGCGACTACAACCGGGTAGGGTCCAACTGACAAGTCTTCTCCAGAGTTGCTCCTCTTCTCCATCATTGCAACTTTCTTGATCGTCTGCCTCTTATTCTGGACCAGACAACAGTAGTGGTGCGAAAGGAGCAGAAAATGCCATTGCCAACTTGTTCTGACACCGCTCAAGCAAGCAAATGGAAGCAATGATGAGAAAGAAGATGATAGCAATAGTAGCTGGTGACATTGGCCGTAAGAAGAGAGACTCATTGAGGTTGGGGGCTTATTGAGAATGTCATGCCCAAGGGCACTCCCTGACTGGGTACAGCATCCAAACAGCCTTGGTTGATTACCTGGATTGATTACCTTTATCAGGAGAGAGTCTGAAGATAATGATGGGCCATAGCAGAGTGAGTAAACTGAAACGGAATTGAAACAACACAGAGATGCGGTGAATAGAAGGTTCTTGTGTCTGGGAGATGCAGTGGGGGAGATTCTTCGGGGATGGGGTTGCAGCATTTGGAGGAGTTAACCCTCCCCTTCATTCCTCTAAAAGGTTCCCCTGTGCTGCAATGTGCTCTGTTGGCACTAATGGAAGCTTTTAAAAAGCAGTACAGTAGGGGGAAGCAGAGAAAATCTTTCCGATGTGGTCTCTGGAGAGATAAGAGAATATAAATAGATATATTTTTCGTTGGGAAAATCTCTTCTCCCCAATCAGCTGTTGATTGGAGAGAAGATTTTTTTTGTCTTGAGGAGCTTAGGGAGAGGAGGGAATTGTGGAGAATCTGTTAGGCTGAATGGGGAGCCATCACAGGATGTATTCAGGTCATGGGCTTGAAACTCACAATCCCTGCCCTAAATGAATAGGTCTGTAGTCTCTGAGGGCTCAAGACTGTCATTAGAGGCATAAATTGCCTTAGTGGCAATGAAGGTTAATGACCAGCTTGAGAACTGTCCCTTTTAATATGGACTTAAATTCATGGATGGTCCTGCAGCAAGTGCTCAACCCATCCTGAGAATAGATATGTACACATTCATATATGTTCACAAATAAAATAAAAGGAATAGACGCAACGATTTGGGATTAGAGTAGATGGAGGAACACAGAAGCCACTGGTACAGCATAGGTGAATGGCTCTGACTATGCATGTATCCAACATTCTATATTGTTATTATTATTATTATAGTGCCCAACATGGATTTCAAAATCCACTCTGGATTACACAATCCATTGCAGGTATTCGTTGGAATGAAAACCTTTAGACAAAACTAAACAGAAAAGAAACTAGAGGTTCCACCCATCCTCAGCATTGCCAGTTGGCTGGCTTTATACTGACCTTTGATCTTACAGGAACTAGCCCCTGAAAACACATAATGAGGACCCCCCCAAAGTGCAGGATCCAATTTAGCTTAAACAACAAGAGCGGTGATGAAGATACAGAAACTATGATGGTCCCAAGTACAATAACTCAAGTACAGAAACTTGGCAAGATTCTCCAAACATCAGCCCACTGCTTATCTCTCCTGAATTTGTGCTCACATTTGCGATCAGTGTTTGTTTTGCATGAATGAGATAATCGTGCAAGCAGTTTCCAAATTTGCACAAATTTCCACCATCAGCAAAAGTTTGGGTGATTGAACATATGCAGATTTTGAGAAAGTTGTACATTTTTCAAGTGCACATTTTGCAGACATGAATTTGCAAACATTTTCAGAGAAAATGAACTCCTGTTCACATTTGGGATTATGAATAGAGCATTTTCCATTGGTTTGTGAACTGAAACAAAATTCACATGCATCCTAAGACGTAACAGTAGGGTCGTATTCATTCCCCACTACTCTGGGAAGCCACTTTCTGTTTAATAGTTCTTATCAACAAATGGCAGCATTAGCTTTTCAAGCAGGTAGGCTGTAATGGAGGAGAAATACCTTTCCCTGGGGTACTGGTTAGAGAACTCAGGTTTAGCCCCACCAAATTAAAAGAACAGTCCTTTATTAATATAAAGGATCAATACAAATACTGAAGAAAAACAGAAGGTCAAAATTATATAAAAAAGCAAACCGATCTCTTGCTTTTTATATCCTACTTACAATAGCAACTTATCCCTCCAAGCAATCCTCTTTTCACTCCACCTCCTTAACTGGGACACAAACCAGGGTCCAAAATCAATTCCACTAACAATGAACCCCATCGCCCAGAAGCAAGACTAGTAGACCTTATTATGCAGATTCCCTGAGTGAGAAGGACAAGTGAAGGGCACCTGTTCCCAATTATTTTGGAACAAGGAGAGAGACCTTTCAGTGGCCTTTAAAAAAGACGTTGGGAGGCAGCCGAATACCACAAGCTCTGTGCTTGCAGCCAGACCCCACTCTAACCCTTTCCCCAGCGGTTCGCTCTGCAGCCTCCCCAAGTGTCAAACACCACCTCAGTTGTGTAGTTGCAGCTGCACAGGGTTGTCATTTTTCCTTGTGTGTATCCCTGCCATGGGATGCTGTGTAAGAAGTTTTGTGCCACTCCTGCACACTTCCATGGAGTTATATTTGCCCCCCCCCCCATTTTTGGAAAAAAACTTCTTTTGCTCACATGGCTTTGTCAGCACCCAGGGTTTTCAATGGCCCTTGTGTGCAACCCTGCTAGGGGAGGTTGCGTATGAAGCTTATTTGTCTGGTCATGTGGTGGATAACTGTAGTTTCATTTCACAATAAGATACTGTGGGTAGCTTACTAATCCATCATGGCTTAAAGTGATGCCCCATTCAGAGAGGATGCAGCCTCTCTGAATGGGGCACATCCATATGAAGTTCAAGACAAACTTCCAAGTTTATATGATACTAGAAAAGTGATGACGTTGTATATATACAACGTCATCACTTTTCTAGTTGAAAATGTGATCTTGAATGATTGTTGTGTCTGGTCCTGTGTTTTTGCTAGCTAGGGCCTTTCACTCTTCTCTAACAATGTGTCACCTTCCACTATGTAATAGAAACAACTCCACGCACAAGACATTTACCACATAATACTTCAAAAGGAGTGGTATCTTTCTGTACCACAGCTAAACATTGAATGAAATGGGATGAACAGAGAGTGATGCAGAGATGTTTCTTTTGTGGTTGGTCTAGATTGGACCAGACATGGGGTGAATATTTTTTTTAAAAGAGTAGGGCTCAGAAATGTATACCTGCTGAACAGAATTGCCCTGATTTGGGTTTGGAACAAATTCCTTGAACAGGCTGCCCTTAAATTTGGGATTTCATTGGGCAAACAATCTGCCTACGTTGTTCCCTGCCAGTTTTCACTTCCTGAAGGGGCTTGGGGAAATAGATGAAGTGGAATGGGTAGCAGGCAGTGGAGGGCTCCCATTGGCCAAATCTGGTGTTAACTGATGTAAAGAGCTAGAGGCCATATGAACCTTGTTAATTTAAGAAGCAATCTGTATCATCAATCTATGCTAAAGGAAGCCTTCTGCTATGCAAACACATCAGACAGTGAACATAAAAACCAAAATAAAAACACATTGAAATATTAAAAGAAAAAAGAAAAAACTTGTAAAAGCTGAAAATTAGAACAATTGTTCATCATAGAACAGGAAATTAATGGATGGATTCAAAGATAATACTGATTAAAATCTATGGGACATAAGTTAATCATCTCTAAGTAAAGTTGCAATAATTTCACTGATTCTGCTCACTGATTCTGCTCTAAGTATGACGAAGTCTGGACTCCACCTTCTATCATCTTCCCCCTGAATTTGACATATATTGGTTGTGTTGGTTTGGGACATATGAATAAAATGGATTGGCTGGCCTAGATGGCAGCCTAAGCAGAATCCATCATAGAGTAGGTCCATTGTCCCTATTCCATCCACACCAGTGTGTGTGTGTGTGTGTGTGAGTATGTGTATACACATATATATGTAAAGCCTGTTAGTTTCTTCAATTCATTCTCCTCATTAGATGCTCCTTTTTATTCAGATCAGGTTTTACCAGCATAATATAGCATTTGGGACAAAAGATACAAACCAGTAACCCAGCACTGGAGGCTAAAATGGAGAAGATCTCCACAGCCACCACATATTTGCCTTTAGTGCCCACATAGGTTGGAACAAAGGACACCCAAACACTGCAAAACACTAGCATGCTGAAGGTGATAAACCTAGCTTCGTTGAAACTATCTGGCAATTTCCTGGCTAAGAATGCCACAGTGAAGCTTATGATGGACAGGAGTCCCAGATAGCCCAGGACAATATAAAACATGTTAACAGATCCTTCATTACATTTTAAGATGATCTTTCCTATTACTGACTCCATTTCAACATCTGGAAATGGAGGAGAAGTTCCTAGCCACACCATACAAATAAACCCTTGAACAAGGGAGCAAAAAAGAACAGTGGTGCTGGTCAGTCTTTTCCCAATCCATTTCCTCATGCTAGAACCAGGCTTGGTGGCCGTGAAAGCTAAAACCACCATAATGGTTTTGGCCAGTACAGAAGAAACAGCCACTGAGAAGATGATTCCAAAAGTAGTTTGTCGGAGAAGACAGGTCAGCTTTCTAGGCCTTCCAAGGAATAACAAAGAACAAATGAAGCAAAGCAGGAGAGAGATCAAAAGTATGTAGGTTATATCCCGATTGTTGGCTTTGACTATGGGCGTATCTTTGTGCTTAATGAAAAAGCCTAGTACTAAGACTGTGATCAGGGAAAAAGAGACTGCGAGAGAAGCTAGAACGATCCCTAATGGTTCTTCATACGACAGAAAAATTATAATTTTGGGAATACATTTATCTTGGTCTTCACTTGGATACTGATGTTCTGGGCATTTGAAACAATCATCCATGTCTGGAGGGAAGAGAAAAGAAAAAAAAAAGTCAGTGCCAATAGTGAGCAAACCGCTTGGTTTCAGAATGAGCCCTGAAAACCCCCCACTCAGGGCCATCCCTAAGACAGAGCCCCAGATGAGGAGTGCTTTTTCTGCCCATCCCCCCCATAATCAGTTTTGCAGGGCCACCTAGAGGATTTATGGATCCTGCTGCAGGTCTGATGTCCATTGAGAACAACATTGTTACAGTGTGCAAAAGTCAAAGTTTCAGAACCCACATTCTGTGTAGTGGCAGTGCTCTATACTACTGAGCAGAACTACCTCAGCTTTTACTTCTCATATTTTTGTTTGTTTGTTAGCAGTTCATATCTTTCGGTAAGCATTTTTTTAAATTTTAGAGTATCCATTAGTTTTATTTTAAAAAATAACAAAGAAGTTATAAATGAAAAAGGATTCTAGCTGACCTCTTACAGCTTACTGCTTTATTTCATTATTATTTATATAGTACTTATAGTGTTTACAATATTTGAAGTGCTAAGTGCTTGTTAGCATTGACTCAAAGTTAGGGTGACCAGATAAAATCCAGGTCAGGGCTCATGTAACTTTAACAGTTGTAGAGAAAAGGGAATTTCAGCCAGTGTCATTTGTATGCAATTAGTTCCTGGTGAAATTCCCTCTTCATCACAACTGTTAAAGTTGCAGGGGCCCTGCCTTCTTTTGTATATGGTCACTCTAGTATAGTGCCAGAAACTTTAACTGTTGTGATGAAGAGGGAATTTCACCAGGGACTAATTGCATACAAATGACTCTGGCTGAAATTCCCTTTTCTCTACAACTGTTAAAGTTACATGAGCCCTGACCTGGATTTTATCTGGTCACCCTACTCAAAGTAAAGCTGTGTGTCCATTGACAACTTAGCACAAATGATATCAAAGTGAAAGAGAAAAAAGGATCGTATTTAAAAGTAATTGAAGGACAATCATTTTTGTAGTTAGTACCCAAAGAGGTACATTCAGTTGATCACACAGTGCTCCAATGAGAAGGAATCCTACCTTATCAGGATGCCTGATCGTGAGTGCTCAGTTAATGTGTCTTCCAAATAAACTTTCAAGCCCCTGCAATGAAGCCCATTCATAGGGCATGTTTGGTATCCTAAATCTGTACAATATGCGGCAAATGTTGCTTAGACTTTACCCTTTTGGTTTGAAATCTTCCCTGCTTGGCATGGAATACAATCATAGCAGCAAAATTTCTCCCCTTCTTTCTTTTTCTTCTGATAACCGGGATGGCAGGAATTGCTGCACAAAGAAATGGGCAGCTCCTGTATAGCAAATACAAGAGAGATGTTACATGGGAGAAATGGGGATGAGGGGGATAGCCATTGATTGATTTAAAAAGAACCAGAGCTATTGACATGCAATAATAAAATTATACTGAATTGTCCTCATACGAAAAGTCTAATACCTTACTGAGCATTTTATTTTTATTCTATTGATTGTGTGAGGAAAAACCTGGAGAAAATAAATTATTTACTCAGTCCAATTCCATATATTTATTTATTTATTTGCAACATTTATATACTGCTGAATATAATAGAAACTCTCAGTGGTTCACAATATTGAAACACAACATTAAAACACAGCATTGAAACACTTCCAACTACAGTAAGAGGAGTAAAATGGGCTAATTAATGTACTTACAGCCTAGGGAAAGCCTGGGTAAATAAGTGAGTCTTCAGGAAGTGTCTAAAAGATGCCACAATTTCTGCCTCCCAAACTACAAGAGGGAGGTGGTGGGTTGTTGTTGTTGTTTTCCAAATGGTGAGTGACGCTACAGAGAAGGCCCACTGCTTGGGTACTTCATGGTGACATTCTGTCCATTCTCCCACAGACAGAGGGGCCTTTTTTACATTCTTATGATATGAAGTACTGGATTTATTATGGAGTCTTATCATTCATGACAGCATCAGTTATTGAGCAAATGAATTCCTCAGCCCCGGATGCATCCATCTCGAGAATGGACTAGAATGCAAGAGAACTCTAAAATACACACCTGGTTAAAGTGTCCATGCCATGTAATTTTATCTTGATTAATGCTAAATTCTTCTGTAAGAGCTTTGCGTTGGATCTTTCCAATGTTCACTCTAAGGAATGAGTTATTTGGGAGAATTAGCAAGTTCATTATGTCAAATCCTGCTTCTATTTCCCTTTTAGCATTAAAGGACACTGTTTCTCCAATGGAGTTGTTAAACACGTGGCCTTGAAGAAATGGGTGGAGCTAGTGGAAAGACAGTGGGTGGAAGAGAAATTAGACAATGACATATCTTATTGGTTTGTTTATTACAAGTATCTAGATTCTGTTCTGTTAGTCAAAACAATCATAGACAGCTTACAAATTTAAATTATTCTAAGAGGATAAAGAATTAAAAACAAGATTATTTTACAGACAAGAATGCTAATCCTGTCCAAACATTTAACCTAAACTTAATTCAAATCAATACCAGAAACCACACAAGGCCTTAATAGAATATATACAACTCCAGCATATACAACTGCAGATTAAAGTTGATCTAAAGATATATTTTGTTGTCACATTTATTGATAAACTCATCACATGAATATGGAGGAGGGCCACATCGCATAGTTCTGTGCCAACATTGCACATAACATTAAGAGCATAAGAAAGACCATGCTGGAACAGACTAAGGGTCCATTTAGTCCAGCACTCTGTCTGCACAGTAGCCAGCCAGCTGTTTACCAGGGACCCACAAGCAGGACATGATACGATAGTGCTCTCCCACCCGTGTTCCCCAACAACTGGTGTATATAGGCTTGCTGCCTATCTCTCTGGCATCTGCATATATCATGCAAATGTCTGCAGAGAAGGGGTCTTCACACACAGAAGAAAAGGGGCACTGAAACAGGGGGAAAACCCTCCTTTGGAGTCTTCCCGGAATGTAATATCATGTTATAAAACTCTTCCTTTGCTGACAGTTTTATGAAGTTGTTATGAAGGCCCAGTGATACAAGTTGGAATATATACAGCCTCCACTCTCATTTTAAGCTCTTAATATTGCAGAAAATGTGAAGGTTGATAAAGTGTTATAATCAGTGAATAATGTGTACACTATTGTATCAACGGCTATTCTGTGAATAATTGGAACTTCAAATTTTCATGTTGTCTCATCTTGCATTGAGTTGTTCATGGAAACAAAGCCATTTCATTGTGAAGATATTTAAGATGGTAGATTTCAAAACAAGTAGTATTTGAAACAAGAAGAGCCCCGATCTTATCCCCAAACCATTACTCTAACCCTACTTAAAGCAGTACCAGCAGCAGCAACAGAACTTCAAAACTGAAACTTGTACAAATCCATGTGAAAGTTAATCTAAAGATGACACTAAAAGAAAAGGGCAAATGAAAAGATCTTCACCCAGCTCCAGAAAACTGCTTGGCTATAACCTTTTCCTGGTAAATAATTCTACAATTGGAGCACCACAACAGAAAATGCTCTTTGGGTCCTTATTGGAATCTTCAAACTTTTTAACAAATAATCTTTTTGGAGTATTTATGTAGACTCAGCCTGACAAACCAAGTATCTTTCAGTAGTACAAGATGGAAACTGTAAAGCAGAGCTCCCTATTAAAGCTCCTAATATAGGAGAAAAAGAAAATGTGTCCCAATCTATCAAAGAATGCGTACACCATAATTTCACTGCTTACTCTTAGAATCACTGGATCTTAGATGTTTCATGTTGGCTCATTTTACACCAAGGTGCTCATGGGAATGAAACTATTTTATTGTGGATATATTACCTGCCAAGGCCAGTGATCCTGAGGTTGAGCTCTCCAGCCCTTCACCTTCATTCTGTGATTGGATCTAGATGAGTGCATTTCATGGAAAGCATGCACCACAGCATAGACAGCATTATAGATGCTGTAGCTGTGGCCAGTTACTACTATTTCAAAAAGTGGTCCAGGAAGGTTCTCCAGCCTCTCCTCCCCTGTACATATTTCATCAACTTCCATTGGCTCCTGGGGTTTTGGAAACCAGCAGTCGAAGGCTTGCTCACAGAAATCCTTGAGAAAACTATTTTCTTGTGTCTGGCAAGGTTTCATGAGCTGAAGAAATTTCTTGAAGTTTAGAAGCTGATTTGAGTGTACTGTGAAGGAAATTGCACCTTGGAAGATGTGCAAATCTGCTTTTCTTTGGACACTTGTTATTGCAAAATCAACTTGAGCTGTCATAATCCATACTTTTTTCATTGATATATTAGTTCCCTTATATAAATTATCCATTATTAGAATCAACCACATAATGATCATTGTTTCTCCATAGACAATAAATGCATTGGCTGTGCTATTTGTAACATGTACATGAAAATTTAAGGCCATAGTGATCATTTGCTCGCCTGTTTGCCATGAAGCTTGCTTTGGCATTCTTTCTATGAAGGCTGAACACATGCCATTCTGAGAAAGCAATGGCTCCAGCACTTGAAAGAAATGTTCTCCACTGTCATCATCCACAGCAAACAGCCCAACCCACAGCCATCCAAAATGTTGAAGTAATCGGGTAATCCCCAGATACTGGTGGGATTCATTTGGAACCATGCGGTAAAAGGAATCTTGTAGCTGTATTGTATCACTCTCCTCTGAGGAAAAAGAGCCATATGCAAACTAGAAGAAAATTCACAATTTATTTTAGAGGTGAGTTAGGAGGGGCATGCAAGGAAAGGCCTATTGATCATCACCCAGGGAAACAAAATCAAAATATCAGTATGCAAGTTCAGTGAGAGTTGAATTCAATTACATTTCTGTTTGAATTTAGTTTAGGGTTCTTTGTTGTTGTTGTTGTTGTTGTTTTAAATAATTTAGATCTTAGTTGGATTCAGGATCTTCTTTCTTTGGACAAAAGGGAAGATGTCTCTCGCTAATTTCCCAGGGTCCCCACTCTGCTTCCACACCACCCCCTATGTTGCATTTTAAAAGACCTAGAGAGGTTGTTGTGGGGAAAAGTGTAAGGGGAAAAGTGTAAGGATGTCTGACTCTGCTTCCACCAGCCCTGTTTCACACAGCGAAATAAAGATCTAGTCATTTATTTTTTTTACCATACTGAAATAATATTGGAAGAATTAACATGTAAACAGTGGCCCAAAGAACATGATACAATGCAATAGCAGCAGATGAAACCAAATGTCAAACAGCTGCAATGGTTTAAAAGTAAAGCACAGAATAACAGCAGAATGAGGCACAAATCCTTGGAATCACTTATGAGAAGAAGTCCCATAAAAGGATTTGATTCTGTTTTTCGCCACTGTTTCCCATGTCAGTCTGAAGACACCCATTATTGGGATTTGTTCTTTAGTAATTGGCAATGCTTCATTTTTTTCTGACAATCATACATGCCCCTTCTACTATTTATTTGTTAAAGTCCCTGCACTCCTGTGCACAGCTTTCTACCTGTGGAATCTTGTAGAGACCTAATATCTCTGATATATGGAAGGAGGTATCTGAGCCAAGGCCCCCAATGACAGCCATTAGGTTTTTTGGGGTGTCACATCTGTAGTTTGGAACAAATCTATGCAATTTGAATAGCAGGTCCAGAGTAGTACGATAGGTCATTCTTGCATCATAGTAGCTGTCATAAATGTGGAAACCAAGTGTGACATTGGGCAAGATCTTTGGGTTCTCGTTGATCTCTTTCACAGTAAATGTCAAGGCCAGGATATGCTGGTACAACTTTGCCACCACACTGCAAATGGAGTGATATATTATTTCACAGGAGAATTCTACAATGTCTGAACTATACCCACAATGGCTTTAAATGAGGCTCACAAACGTTGAATCTAGTTAATAGAATCATTATTTACTTCCGTTGTAATTGAAATGAAGGATAAAAAAGAGCCACAAAGAGAAATTAGAAAGGTGATCTGAAGCAGACGAGGAATGAGCAAAGCATAGGAGATGATAGGAGAGTGGGTGGGAGCATATATCAAAAGTGTACAGCCCACTGGCTCTCCATGGGTTGTCAGCAACCCCATACCCCCCACTGAGTTTCCACATAACAAAAATCTGCAGTGGAAGGGGCCTGGATTGCCATAGTGGACTGTGGTGACTGACTTCTATTTCCAAGAAATACACAGGCAAAAAAATAAAATAGTATTCTAGAAAGAACTTCAAAAGTATTCCTTGTTTTCTTTCTTCCTAGCTATGTTCACATGGGGGGGGGAACCCCAAAAAACTTTCTCATCCTTTACTTTCAAGTCAATCTCCTGGGCTATTGAAGCTATTCCTATCAATATGTTAGAAAAAATGTTTCATTTTAAAATCAAATTGCAAATGCTTTCCAATCCATCAGATTCTATGGAGATCACTTGTTCAGGTTTCTTATCTTCACCTTTGATTGTCTCCCTATCTGTGCATTCCAGTCAACATGATTTTAAAGGTATGTGTTGTTTTTTGTTGTTTGACATTAACATCTCAGATGCATATCCCCCCCCCCACACACACACACACATGACAATTCTTTGGCTTTATAGAAAGTAGAACTGATTTATGCAAATCTGGTGCAATTAAAGAAACACATCCTTGCACTTTCTTGAAAACTGGTATACAGTGAATGGGGTGGGTAGGATAGGAAGGCTTACACAGTGTCAATGCTGCTGCTACCCCATCTAAATTGTTTCAAAATTCTGTTTCTTGCATAACTTACACTTGAAGGTCAAAGACATCCTGAGAAGGGTGTTTGTTGAAGGAAACACCATCTGGGGAGATGTACATAATCTGAGAACCAATCCCACCAATGAGGAGGCTGCCTGGTTCATACCACTCATGTGGAATACGGACAGGATCATTCTTAAGGCAATTTGTGGTACCTGTGCTGAATGTCACGTGAGGCAACAGAAGAAGCAGAAATAACACCACAGGCTCCATTATCTTGACAAGAAAGCTTCTCTCTAGACACAAGGTCTTCTGTGGTTTACTATGGAAGCAGCCACCTGTTAAAGAAAACATGCTGTTACGGATGGTGACTGATTCTTCCAATAGACTTCATAAATAGAAATGTGTCAGCCTTCTTTTTAGCATTGTTATGATTACTGATGCATGATGCAAATGCCAGCTAAGATTTCTCTTACTCCAGGCTGGTTTGAACCACATAAAGGGGGAGACTGAGAGATTAAACTGGCATAGTCTAGCATAACCTTCCCAGTCCCACTTCTCAGTCGTACAGAGGCTTGCTTATTGATTTTGGTCATGGGAAATCACTGGTGATTTGGCAAAGAAAGCCAATGACAGTGTTTAGGATAATTACAGGGGAGATAATTACATCTACAAATGTTGCAAACAGAGAGACACCACTGATAGCATTTTATTCCTCTTTGGATCAGATATTGTCCTTTTCAGCTAGAACTAGCAGGGTCACATTTAATCTCATCCTCTCCGATCATGATAATAATAGCATATTTCCCCAGCCTGGTACCTTCCATTTAACAGGATCCCATCAGCCCCAGCCATCGTAGCTGATGATGAAGAATTCTAGGAATTGTAGTGCAAAACGTTTGGAGAGGACTAGGCCATGTTCAGCTAGCATTTGTAATTGAAAGTCTGGCATATGTAATCCTCAGGGGAATTGTCTTTTGAATCTTTGCCCAAGTTTATGTGGAAGTTTGTTATAGATTCGTTTCTGGTGGTTTGTGTTGGGGAAGCAAACAAACGCTGCCTGCACTTGTGTAAGCAATAAGTCCAATAAAAATCCAGAAGTTGAAGAAATACTCACACACAGTAAGTTGTGTATAATACAAGTCGTTTACTTGTGTTCCAATATCGAAATATATACAAGGCACAACTGGTTCCTCCAGATATATACACAGGCTCCAAATATATACAGTCCTCCGTCCAAATCTCTCATACACAGTCTCCGTCCAAAATACTCCAGCCTGACTCCCCACACAGCCATTAAAACTAGAGCTGTCTTTATACATTTCTGGACCCTAGCTCAGCACAGATCAATTACCTTATCATAGCAGAAACATTACCACTATCAGATTGACCTTTACAATTTCAGACTAGAAAAAACTCTTTCCCTGCTTATTGTATTCAGCTGGCTATTCTGCCCTTCTGGACTTAGACTTAGAATTTTCCCTAACAGTTTGGACATTACATTTTTTCACTTTGGATCTGATCATTGCCCTTTCCATAGCAATTGTCAAGTCATTCACCTGGGAATAAATACAATTGAACTCAATAGGACTTACTACTGAGCAGACATGCTGTCCATTCTTAGCATCCCTCGACAACCTCTGTTCATTCTTCATGAAATCACCTCTGTAATTCTAGGCTATCTGATGGTACAGTTTGAATTACAGCATCAGCATGTGCTGGTACGTACAGGCCACTGAAGAAGACTAAAAACGTCAAAACGTGTTTGGCCTGCCTCCTTCATTAATTTGTAGAGCAATTTGCTTGAACATCTCTGAAGAGAAATTTGATTGTGCATTTCAATTGCTCTATTTGATTGTTAACATATTTATATAAAATATATTTTTAAAATTTGTAAACCTTAACTTTTTAGTTATTCCACAGTTCTTTAGTGACCTGTCCTTTCTTCCACCTCCCATAGGTCTCCTCTTTGGATTGCTGATCTGTAGAAGCCTGGACAATATTGTGATTCATTAAAGAAAAAACCTACGGTTTACAAAAACAATGTTAAGGCTCTACAGTATCCAACCAAGCACCAAAAAGCAGGGAAATTGGGAGTTTAGGCTCACAAGCCTTACCGCCACATCCTCCCTAAGGAGGCAGAAAGTGCAAGTGAAATTCTCATTCTCCCAAAGCAGATAAACCATGAGGACAAGATGGAGAATATGATATGCACAGGTGACTGTGGGGTTGTGGAAAACTGATCAGGAACAACTTAGGGCCACCTACTTCTCTTTTTTTGTTTAGAGCAGCCCTTCCCCAACCTGGTGCCCTCCAAAGGTGTTGGACTACAACTTCCATCATTGCAAGTCAGTATGTCCCATGGTCTGGAATGCTTCTCCCAGGCATTTAACAGCATATACTGAGTTTTTAATTGACCCCAGAACTATATTTAGGCCTGGCTGAGAGTTTGCAGCTGTTTTAAATGTACACTGTTTTTATATGTTGTCTGTTTTTATGGTTTTAAAATTTGAATATCAATTTTTAATGTTCAAAGTTTTAATTTTTGTAAACTGCGGAGAGAGCTTCGGCTATGGGTTGGCATATAAATGTAATAAATAATAATAATGTTCCATCCACCCTGCAATGGATAATCATTAGACTCTGAGGTCAGATGCTTACCACTATCACAATAAGATTGAGCCTGAAATTGAATTTTAGAAAAGAAATCTCATTCCATCAACTATTATAGAAATGGAATAGGGAAACATATATAGTTTTCTTACAAAGCTGAAGTTTTTCACAATTGATGAGCACAAAAGTTTGCCAACACATGTTTTTAGGAACACTTTTGTGTGACTGAGTGTTGTTGTTGTTTTACTGTTAAATGCCCTTTCTCCTTCAGTTTTTTAACGATCTTTCAGAAATTTTCTAGTCATTAAAAAAACCCAAAACATTTCTGTCTGACATATGCAAATTTCAGGAATACTGATGAAACTCTTTCAATTTTATTATGGTTAGACTGACCCAACCCTAATTTCCATTTAACTATAGTGAATATTTTTCTTCTACTGATCACCTTGTCTATTAGATCTACAAATGTGGCTCCAATAAACACTACACATATGTGCTACACATATGTGCCAAATTTGAGATCGATCCCTCCAACTCTCAATTTTATATGAATTTATTAAAGATCGTTTCTGTTCTGACAGATCAGAATGACAGCTCGCCAGACCTGTCAGAATGGAAACGATCTTTTAAAAAATCATATAAAATCTAGGGTTGGAGGGATCGATTTCAAATTTCATACACATACTTAGGCATACCCCAGAAGCACTGAGATCAAGTTTCAAGCCTCTAACTTTTAAAATACAGAAGTTCTAGGCATTTTTTCTTTCTGCCAAAAATATTGTTTTTTAACGATAATTATCATGAAGACAATATGGATCACCTACGATATGAATGAAGATGATAATTTTTTGGGTCTGAAATGACAATAACGATAAAAATGATATTTTTTGGCGTGCACACCCCTACTTTAAATATGTAGAACATACATGGCATACAAAAACAAAGGAAGAACGAAAGAAAGTCAATTTGATCAGATTACAGGATATGTTTTATATAAAGGTGGGTATTAGATAGACGAAAATAATGTGTTTACAAAATTGGCATTTTGTATGTCCTAACATAAGACTGCAAGCTGTTATTTGGGGGTCGGGAGACAGAGGTCACATTTGTTTGAACTGTAGTTCTATAATCTTGTGTAACACAATTGTTTTTCTTTAAATATATCTAATGGTATCAACATACGTTCTTGGTCAAATATGCAAAAGCAATAAAAACTGGGAGTGCCAAAGACAACCCACTTTTTATCAAGACAATACATCAAAAACTGACAACATTTTAGTATCATCACAAAATTCATCATCATCTGCTACAGATTTAATAAATTTACACTGAAAAGATATGATGTTTACTTAGTGGTAAACCCCACTGAGTGTAGTGGGGGTAATGTGGCTTACTCCCAGGTAGGTGACTGGAGGATTTCATCCTTTAGGAGATGGTAAACAAGCATCTCTCCTCTAAACCAAGATGTCACCTGGAAAATGAAGGGAGTCTGAGAAGACACTATAGCAGCTCGGGAAACAGAAAGTAAGCAGTTGGATAGGATCAAGAGACAGAAAGGAAAGAGATTCATGACGTTGGATTATTACCGAGTATAACCTGAGGAATACAATTTTCATTTTATCTACAATACATCTCAGCTGTTGTTCTAGAACTCTGTCACAGCAGGAATTGTGGCATGTCATCAAACACAAATGACATGAAATTATTAAGTGTTTTATTGGTATTTTATTGGTATTTTAATAATGTATTAGTTTTATGTGCTTTTAATCAGTTTTGTGTATTTTATATTTGATGTTGTTCCCCGTCTCGATCCGGAGGGAGAGACAGGTAATAAATAAATATGTTATTATTCTCTATGACAATAACCAAGAGCCTTGTAGCACCATAAACATTAACATAATTATTTAAAATGTGCTATTTCAAAACAGAACGAAATTCATTTGGTAATTTGTTAAGCCCTTACTCACCTGTTAATTTACATTTTCTTTTAAGTGTATGCACATTGGCTCATTTACTGATTCAGCACTTCAGAAAATGGCTTACTTCTGCTTTGCCTGATTCAGAGATTGTCTTCGTTGAAATGTTACTGAACCCAATCTGAGGTTTAAGAAATGAGACATTATGTTTCACAGAGACTAGCATGGGAAGTCAAAACATGGCAATAACTTTTTTTGTCTTGGACAGAATTAGATTATACTTGCAAATCAAACAGCCAGTTATTTATTTATTTATTTATTACATTTGTATACCGCCCCATAGCCAAAGTTCTCTGGGTAGTTTACATAGGATTAAAACAATTAAAAACAATATACAAAAATTAAAACAGTAAAAACATACAACATACACACAACACACACACACACACACACATTTAAAACCACTGCAACAACCCAAAAAGCTACAAAAACAAAAACAAACCCAGGCTCCTCAGATATTGCCAAATGCCTGAGAGAAGAGAAAATCTTGACCTGGCGCTGAAAAGATAACGATGTTAGCGCCAGGCAGGCCTCATCAGGGAGATCGTTCCACGATTGGGGGGCCACCACAGAGAAGGCCCTCTCCCTTGTTGCCGACCTCTGAGCTTCCCTCGGAGTAGGCACTCGGAGGAGGGCCTTAGATGTTGAATGTAGTGTTGAGGTAGTTCATATCGGGAAAGGCGTTCCGTCAGGTATTGTGGTCCCAAGCCGCATAAGGCTTTATAGGTTAAGACCAGCACCTTGAATCGGGCTCAGAAACATATAGGCCAGAGTAGGTCTTATATGCTCCAACCTTCTGGTCCCAGTTATCAATCTGGCTGCTGCATTTTGCACAAGCTGAAGCTTCAGAACTGCCTTCACAGGCAGCCCCACATAGAGTGCATTGCAGTAATCTAACTTGGAGGTTACCAGAGCATGGCCAACTGAAGCCAGGTTATCCCTGTCCAGATAGGGACATAGCTGGGCAACCAACCGAAGTTGGTAGAAGGCACTCCATGCCACTGAGGCCAGCTGAACCTCAAGTGACAGAGACAGTTCTAAGAAAACCCCCAAGCTATGAACCCGCTCCTTCAAGGGGAGTGCAGCCCCATCCAGAACAGGTTGAACACCCTCCATCCGGTCATCAGAACCACCCACTAACAGCATCTCAGTCTTGTCTGGATTGAGTTTCAGTTTATTAGCCCTCATCCAGTCCATTGTCACAGCCAGGCACCTGTTCAGCACATCCACAGCCTCACCTGATGAAGATGAAAAGGAGAAATAGAGCTGCATGTCATCAGCGTACTGATGACAACACACTCCAAAACTCCGTTTGACCACACCCAAAGGTTTCATGTAGATGTTGAACAGCATGGGGGACAAGACTGACCCCTGCGGAACCCCATACTGGAGAATCCACGGGGCCGATGCACCACCTTCTGGAGCCGATCCGCCAAGTAGGAGCAGAACCACTGCAATGCAGTGCCTCCCACTCCCAACTCAGCCAGTCATCCCAGAAGGTTACCATGGTATGAGAGATCAAGGAGAATCAACAGAGTCACACTCCCCCTGTCTTTCTCCCAACATAAGTCATCATACAGGGTGACCAAGGCTGTTTCCATACCAAAGCTGGGCCTGAAACCTGACTGAAATAGATCCAGATAATTGGTCTCATCCAAGAGTGCCTGGAGCTGGCTCGCAACCACCCGCTCCAGGACCTTGCCCAGGAATGGAACATTTGCTACTGGCCTATAGTTATTAAGATTTTCAGGGTCCAGGGAAGATTTCTTTAGGAGTGGTCTCACTGCCGCCTCTTTCAGGAGGCCTGGGACCACTCCCTCTTGCAAAGAGGCATTAATCACTTCCCTGGCCCAGCCAGTTGTTCCACCCTGCTAGCTTTAATTACCCAACAGGGGCAAGGATCCAATATGGAGGTGGTTGCACGAACCTGTCCAAGTATCGTGTTCACCAGGTCTTTTTCTGGGAAACCAGCCAGCATAGTGATTATCAGTCCGTTCTGGGAATGCAGCCAGCAGAATTGTTTGGAATTGTTTTAGTAGAGAGATTTAACTCCTGCAAAGACTGAAGTGCTGGGTCTTAGCAAGGTTTCACAGTTTTCAGTATCCACAGACCAGTTCAAAAGCCAGGGGGAAAATCCAGATAGAGAGAGTCCAAGAGCCAATTCCGAAGTCAAGGGTCAGAGAAAGTCCACAAGCCAAATCCAAATCCGTAGTCAAAAGCCAATAGCCAAAGCAGGAGTCCACAAGCTAGGATCAGGAAGAGAAGCTAGGTAGCTTTCACGTTGGTTGTTCCTAGCAGAGAAACGTCTTGCACTCTGAGGCTTTTTAGGCAGCTTCTCAGCCTGGCCTCACCCATCCCCAGGTGTGCCTTATTATTCTGCTTTAGCTATTTAAGCTCAGCATCCACCATGCCACGTTTCTGCCGTCGCAGACTTCTTCTCGCCGGCCAGACCTGCTCTGCTCGCTTTAGACGCCTCCATTGCCGAGGACTTGGTGGCTTCCACTCTTCGTCTTCAGAAACATCTTCTGGGGAGACAGGAGGTGGAGGAGGATAACTTTCCTGGGACTTCTCTGCCTCTTCTGCCTCACTGCCCCTCTCCTCCTCTGACGCTGCCTCCGATAGACTCTGAGGCAAAGAATCTGCAGCCCTGGGTGAGTCAGCTTCATCCTCTGATGAAGATTCCTCAGGAGGGGCCATGATATTAAGCACCTTGTCAACTTCCTCGAGCTGCACCAACTGAAACTCATCCAAGAAAACAGGACAAGCCTGTGCTCTGGATACCTCACTAGATTTACATGCTATAACACTGGAGTCTAAGTCCTGGCGGATGCCAAAGATTTTATTCTGGAAGTGCCCAGCAAATGTATTACAGCGGGCCTCAGATGATTCTACCATGTCCTTGGGGCTGGCATGTAAAAGCCCCCGGACAACTCTGAAAAGCTCCGCTGGGTGGCAGGTTGATTGAATAGTGGCAGCAAAGTCTTGGGTTTTTTTGCTGCCCTCACTGCCCCTGAATACAGCTTACCATAAGCACTTACCAGTGTTTGATTGCATCCATCAGGAGTTGGTCTCCATCTGCCTCAAGCCGTCTCCTGTTCTGTTTCATCACTCTCAGCTCCAGAGTATACCATGGAGCCGTACGAGCTCTACACTCGTGGAGGGCGCTCAGGAGCAATCGTGTCAACCACCTGGGTCATTTCTGCATTCCACAGATCAACCAGGGTTTCGACAGGAGAGCCAACCCTATCAGCCAGAAAAACTCAGCCGGAATAACTGTTTACTATCAGAAACAAAGCTAAAGAGTTTTCCATTTTAAAGACCTTCACATTTTGTATATATTTTTGCTTATGAGTCTTTAAATTATCATTTTTGGGGGAAACTGGATGGAAATTGCAAGGATTATTGCTTGTCCTGTGTTGACAAAGCCTACCAAATTTCAGAATAAGAGTTGTAGGGAATTTTGTTTAAGAGCAGCCATCACATTTTAAGACAGAGAGATGTATTTATTTCCTTATCTTAATTAAGGGCAATTGCTCTGAAAATTACAAGAAGCTCAGTGGTGTTCCTAAGTAACACAATTGCAAGGATTTGGGAGCATAGGTGCAGCATATCATGTAGAAGTTGAGCTCTACAATTTGGAGTGGGTGTTGGTTGACTTTCCCTTTCCTCCACCCCATGGTTTTTTTAACAAGGGGATGACAAAATGAATTCATTAATAGTACCTAAATGCTCAAACAAGCACACATAAAGAGAGGCACACAGCATGGAAAAATGGAAGTGGCTGCAAAAACAACAAGTATGGAGTAAGGCCTGAGCTGGAAAAGAATTTTGAATGAAATCTTAACAAACTAAAGTCAAAGCGAAGCCTCAAGCCAGCGTCAGGACACCCATTCCTGACTTGTAAGAGTAACCAATGATCTATTCAAGTTCCTTCCAGCAAATTGCCCCACTGCTACACTGAGAGACACAAAAGAGTTTGGCCTTTTAATGAAAGACAAAATAGAGCCAATCTCTCCCCAAAGCACATTGACATAGAAGGTGGACCTGTCAGTCAGTCAACTACACTCCCCCACCCCCAGCGGTTTTGTATTTGACAGTGGTTAACATTTATCTCAGAATAAATGGCAGGTCTGTGCAACCACATGTAATGTCTATAAAACACAAGAGAAGTCTAATTCTGCCCTGGGGTTCATTTCTGTCAGTGTAACTGCTTTGACTTGGGACCCCACAAAATGCACCAAAACTACCCACTTCTGTCCCGAGTTCATGGTTCATCAAATCCAGTACACATCTTTAGTTCCTATGCCACACATTTCTGAGAACGTTGGGCCAGATCTACACCAAGCAGGATATAGTGGTATGAAAGTGGTATATAAAAGGTAGGAGCCACACCAAGAAGGATATAATGGTATATGGTATGTGTCCATGGGCCCCAACAGTTGTCAGTGCACTTCAATACTGCTATAAAGCAGTAGTGTGGCTCCTGCCGTTTATGTACTGCTTTCATACCGCTTTCATACCACTATATCCTGCTTCGTGTAGAACTGGCCTTGCTGTTCACAATCCTGCTATGAGATTCTTTTTCTTATTTTGAGGGGTATTTTCCACACAGCTAAATGGATGTCCTTGTTCCGGAAGCTATAAATGACAGGATTTAGAACTGGTGGCAATACTGTATACAATACAGCAGACAGCAAGTCCACAGTTGGAGAGGAAAGTGCTTTAGGCCTCAGGTATGAAAACCCAGTTGTCATAGTAAACATACAAAAGACAATTATGTGGGGAATGCAGGTAAAGAAAGCTTTATATTTCCCCTGAACAGATGGAATCCTCAGCACGGCAGAAAAGATGTAGCCATAAGAAGCAAAGATAAATACAAAACAGAATGACTCTACACTTATTCCTAAGAGAATAACCACAATTTGGTTTATTTTAATATCTGTGCAAGAAATCTTTTCCAACTGAGGTATATCACAGAAATACTGCCCAACTATATTTGTCCCACAGAAGTTTAACCTGAAAGTGAAACTGGTTTCTAAGACTCCATGCATCAGGGAGCTGATCCAGGAAGCAATAGTTATTTGGATGCATGTATTCCTGCTCATGATTAGCCTGTATTGCAGAGGATGGCAGATTGCGACATAACGGTCATAAGCCATGATGGTCAGCAAGGCAAGCTCACCTCCAACAAATGTGACCACTAAGAACACCTGTGTGACACACCCAGCAAAAGAAATCCCTCTGTTGTTTGTCAGAGAAATGCTGAGGGATTTGGGAACAGTGGTAGAAATGTAGAAGACATCCACAAGTGATAGGTTGACCAAAAAGAAGTACATGGGGCTATGAAGATGGTGGTCTAGGGCCACTGCTGTAATGATGAGGAAATTTCCCATTAAGGCTGTTAAGTAAATGAAGAGGAACAACACAAAATGCAGGATCTGCATGTCACGGTCATCAGAAAATCCCATCAGAAGGAATTCTGTTACTGTAGATTGGTTGATCATTTCACTCATTGGAATCCTTCTGCAGAAAGGAGTGAAAGAACAAACATTTAGTGCAGGATATACATTTAGGGACAATATAATTGCTATATTATTATTATTATTATTATTATTATTATTATTATTTACATATATATACTGCCCCATAGCCTAAGTTATCTGGCTGGTTTACAAAGATTAAAAGATTGAACATTAAAATGTCAATATACAAAATTTAAAACCATAAAACAGCTGATATTTAAAACATTTTAAACTTTTAAGCCTGGCCACAAAGTCAGTAAAAACCTCAACTTAAGCTGTTAAATGCCTGGGAGAAAAGAAAAGTTTTGACCTGGTGCCGAAAAGATAACAGTGTTGGCACCAGGTGGGCTTCATCGGGGAGATAATTCCAAAATTGGGGGGTCACCACAGAGAAGGCCCTCTCCCTTGTTGCTGTCCTTCGAGCTTCCCTCAGAGTAGGCACCTGGAAGAGGATCTTTGATGTTGAGCGTAGTGTACAGGTAGGTTCATGTCGGGAAAAGCGTTCCATCAGGTACTGTGGTCCCAAACCGTGTAAGGCTTTATAGGTTAAAACCAGCACCTTGAATTGAGCTCGGAAACATACAGGCAGCCAATGCAAGCAGGCCAGAATTGGTCTTATATGTTTGAACCTTCTGGTCCCTGTTACCAATCTGGCCGCTGCATTTTGCACAAGCTGCAGCTTCCGAACCATCTTCAAAGGCAGCCCCACATAGAGCGCATTGCAGTAATCTAACTTGGAGGTTACCAGAGCACAGACAACTGAAGCCAGGTTATCCCTGACCAGAAAGGGACATAGCTAGGCAACCAGCCGAAGTTGGTAGAAGGCACTCCATGCCACCGAGGCCACCTGAGCCTCAAGTTACAGAGATGGTTCTAGGAGAACCCCCAAGCTACGAACCTGCTCCTTCAGGGGGAGTGCAACCCCATCCAGAAGAGGTTGAACACCCTCCATCCGGTCAGAGGAACCCCTCACTAACAGCATCTCAATCTTGTCTGGATTGAGTTTCAGTTTATTAGCTCTCATCCAGTCCATTGTCGCAGCCGAGCATCGGTTCAACACATCCACAGCCTCACCTGATGAAGATGAAAAGGAGAAGTAGAGTTACGTGTCATCAGCGTACTGATGACAACACACTCCAAAACTCCAGATGAGTTAGCTATCATTGGGCCACCTTTAAGAAGCCATGAATTAGGTGTTTTCATGTTCTAGAAGGCTGTTAGTCTCAACACTGTCTGTCTGTCTGTCTGTCTGTCTGTCTGTCTCTCTCTCTCTCTCTCTCTCTCTCTTACATCAAACAGAAATGTGCTCATGAATCCTAGATTCTTGTCCTCTGCTCAACATATAGTGGGCATATTGAGATTCTGCTAAACTTAAACAAAACAAAATCCTAAGGAGATAGGAAATGAAAAATACATCACAAACATGGTGCAACACAGTTATTAGCAGAAATTGCACAGCCAGGGTGCCATCAGTGAAAAGCCATTTGCCAGATCTACACTAAGCAGGATATAATACTTTGAAAACAGTTTGAAAATGGCATTTGGAGTGAGGCCTTGAGACCCCACAGTTTTCAATTTGACTATAAACCTTTATATAGCACTAGTGTAGATCCTGCCCCTGTCTTTCATCCCAGCCAAATGCAACTCCCTTCTCTCCTGGAAAATAGAGCAGACTTCCTTAATTAAAGAAATATAGAAAAAATATATTTGCCATAATTCAGTTAGTACACAACAGCTAAGATGCACACTTGAGTCTGCAACAAGGTGGGCATCTTGTGGTTCTCCATATATTTGGGTCTACAACTCCCATTAGGTGTAGCCAGTATAGCCAATCAAGATGGAAGTTTAGGGCAAAAGTTCTGGAGGGCCACTAGTTGCTGACCACTGGTTTGCAGCCTTGAATTGCCAGCACAGCTTAACTGCATGCTCATATAGGTGTTAGTTTGGGATGCGTGGGTGTACCACCATCTCCTACTGCTGATAAGGCAGAAGGGATGACTAGAGATGTGGGGTAAAGTGACTGAACAGGGTGGGAGTAATTGGGACAACAGTGGACCTTCTTGTAAGCAACACTCTGCCTCTGGAAAAACCCTACCCCATGCAGTTCGTGAGGCATAAATTGTTGCATCTTTCAAACACCTCCTAAAAATATACTTTTCCACCCAGTCTTTCATTGGCTTGTCATTAAATTAATCATGCTGGTCTGTCTTACTGCTCCATGTTACTGCTCCTGTTACTGCTCTTTTTTGAATGTGATCTTCATATTTATAGTTAAATAACTAGGGATTTTATTATATTTAGCAGGATATGAATATCAGAAATGAATGAATGAATGAATAAATAAATAAATAAATAAATAAATAGTAGATTAAGTTGCACAGCCAGGGTGTTATCAATGAAAAGGCCCTGTCCTTTATTCCAGCCAAATGCATATCTCTTCTCTGTTGGAAAGCAGAGCACAATTCCTTAATTAAAGAAATACAGAAAACAATATTTACCAGAATTCAGTTACAACACAACAATTAAGATGCACACTGGAGCCTACAACACGGTGGCCATCTTATCGTTCTCCAAATGCTTGTGTCTACAATGTCCGTCAACCCTTGCTTGCATAGCTAATGGTCATGGAAGTTGTAAGCCAGATTGTAAACCATCTAGAAGGCCACATACCTGATCTCCAACTTCTGGTATAGGACTTTTTAATAAGTTATTGGATGGTCTCATTGTGCATCTTAACAATGAAATTATATTCAGTGATATGATGACCATGTAACATTATTACTTAATCTACAATAACCTTTAAACATACATTGAATTTACTTTAATAATTCATCCTACAATTCATTGTTTTAGCAATTAATTATTTACATAGCAAGGTACATCTTTGTTCTGCACCTTGCACTGAGTTCCTCATAAGACATACTTTTTATCATGAATATTGAGATTTCCAATCCATTTGGGGGGGGGTCCATTTCCAGTTTATAAACTGGTATCAGCTGGGTTCTCATCAATGGGCAGCTACAGTAAGGACTGCAAGTCCTGGCATAAGTATACTGAGCAAGGTCCATTTAGGCCAGTATCATAGTCCCAAGAAGAGCCCTCTGCTCAAATCCAAACAATACAATGAAGCGTGTTGATGCTAAGTGTGGAGCAAGATTCTGTAAATGTGTGGAGCAAACTCTGGAAAAGGCATTGGGTATTATTATAGGGTAGGGAGATGAGCATCAGAAAAATGGGATAGGGATATTAAGAGAAAATTCTATAAAAGAGTGTTCCAGTTCTTTGACAAAGGCAAAAAAGACATTTATAATGCAATCCGATGCATAATTTTACAGCAAAAGTCCTAAACTCTGAACATTCCTTAGCCACCCATGTTGGGGGTTGTAAAAAAATTTCTGTCACAACATGCATAGGATAACACCCTTACACTGAAATCCTATGCAAACTTTCTTGGGAGTTAATCTGTTTAAACTCAGTGGGACTTACTACTCAATAGAACTTGCATATATTAGCATATATAAGTTATATATGTCTAAATCTTACTGAAAGCAGTGGGAATTAGGTTAATCATTGACTAAATAGTTCCATTGTTGACAGCAGGGGTGAGCAGTCTGAGGACTTCCCAGATATTGTTGTTCATCTCCCCTTCATCAAACCCAGCATGACCAATGGTGAGGGATGTTGTTGGAATTCAATTCCCTCACCATTGGTCATCCTGGGTTTGGCTAAGGGGAGATGAAGAACAACAATACCTAGGGCTGTTCAGACAGCCCACCCCTGCTGTCAACTTTGGAATAATTTCATTATCAATGGTGCACAGCGTTGATACCTGAATAACACTAACATCTGTAAGAGGCTGCAAATTGCTCATCCCGAATACAACCTCATTCCCTTAGAACTTCACCCACCACACCTGCTTCCTTCCCACCTCTACAATTCTATCCATTCCAGGAAATGATTTTCTTGTACTACAAAATATTGTTCATCAGGATCCAGTAATCTCAACCTCATTCACCAAGCCAACATGCCTTTAGACTGTAATCCTTCATTCACTTACCAGAAAATAAATTCCATTGAAGTCAAGCGATTAAGAGCATTGAGGATTTGTTTCTCAGTAGACATGCATGGGAGAGCATTAATGTAGGAGAAACAAGAGTAAAATGACTGACAGAAAATTTGTGACTTGGGAGCATAAGTAACTTTATAGCTAATGCCAAAATGATCAGTGATGGTGCTGCTCCTCTTCATCTTCAACAGGTCCCCATGTTTTCAACATTGGTGGCAGTGGATGTTGAATTTGACACAACTTGTATTTCTCTCAGGTTTTTCTGGAAATAATTTAAGACTCAGACATACTGGAGAAATATTCTCCATGGGTAGGATCCAGACAAACACCTTCCACTAAAGGTGCTTATTCCACTTGAGGAAGCTTATTTTATACATGTCTAAATACCCCTTAGTGCCAAACAATATTAATTTCCTCACTCATTTTCTCCACTATGAACCAATTCTATACTTATTAAGGTGAAATATATAATTATAGCAACATGGCAGTAAGCTCCATTGTATACAGTGTGTCATACTTAGGATTACCCTGTAAATTAGGTTATAACCTCACAATGAAAATCCTCATTTATGCCTAATATAGATCCCTGCTTTAGCAAAGTGTGGCCCATGTTTCTTACGTAAAACATCCAAACCCAACTGAGTCATATGATATGAATGAAAAACAGAATCCTTCTTAGTAATGTGGTACTTCCTATAGCTATATGAATGAAATGAAACATTTCCATTCTTTCAGGATTCAACCCACTCATATTGTGGCTACCTTATTGATATTAATCTTTCCTATCAGAGGTATCAAAGAGGTTAATATTTAAATATTTTTCCTCGACATTTTACTGCACCATTCAAATTTCCATGTAATACTATTCATTTTTCAGTCACTTCACCCAATTTTTACCAGTCAAATCAAGAGCACTTAGTGTCACATGAAATTAAAATGCTCACCGCTTGCCTGCATTCAGTCCTCTTAGAAAATGTGGCTGCATATATGTCAGAGTCTGCTATTTATTGGCAGAAGTCTGTGTGATGAACAGGAGAGTGAATCATCTCTGTTTCCAACAGCGCTCTGTGAATTTTCATCACAGAGATGTCCCTATGCGATAATGTCTAAGTCACAGACTTTCTCTAACTCAGGAGTTGGTAACCTGGAACACAAGGGAATGTATTTGGTCTTTGGCCTAATTTCATGAGGCTGTCAGTATGATACAGGTCCCTGGACATGGCAAGTCCACTCTTTCTTCCTGGACCCTCCCTCTGGGAATTGCTTCCACTTCTGCTCCATGTGTTTGGGGAGGATGACACAGGCAGACAAAGAAGTAGGCAATTTGGAAAAGCTACAAACTGCACTGTTTTGGTTCAAACCCAACCACCACTGTCTCTAGCTCTAACCATTGCCAGCATTATCACCCATCAGGAAATGTGACTTTTGACAGAAAAAAAATATTCCTCTCTGCTGTTCCAATTCATCAAAACACTACAGTTCATCTTTTCTGAAAGACCATTTCCCTCATGGTTGGAGGCTTTGACCCATAATGGCAGATACATTACAAATGAAGGTGGCAAGTGAAATACATATAGACACAAATCTTTTCCACTATCCAACATAAGGAGGATCAGCTCAAATTAGCTGCAGAAACTAATCTTTCCATTGCTCTTTACATGGAATGATCTGTTCAAAGAAGTTTAGTTTGACCCATGCCAGTCTGTTGCTTGTATCAGTGGCTGGCAGGATGGGTTAAACACTACGAGGGCATTCTCTTTTATCAGTAAAGCTAGATGATCCATATGGCAATACAGGAGTCAGACGATGTGGTGCATCTTTGTTGACCAATGAAAATGTAGCTGCATGGAGAGTGATTTGTAAACAAGCACAATTTTTAAGTGTCCTTGTGCCAGTAAGACTTCTTGGGTTTAAATAGGGCAGAGGAGAATAAATGCTATGTTGCTGAAATGAGCAACAACAAAAGGAGGAGAGCATCCAAAACAGGTAAGAAAAAAGAGAAACGGGTTCTCAGGGTGGGGGCAGCAATTTCACCATTCCTGGGATGGCGGGGGGGGGGGGTTGGCCGCAGAGTTTGGTGGGTGGTTCCTTACTATTTTGCTGCACAATGGGCCTCCTTTTCAAAATAAATGGCACCCGCAACATCCCTCTTCCCTTCCGGGATATCATGAGGCTGTGGGAGGATCTCAGAAGCAGGTAAGTCCGTGATCCTCCCCCTCCCTCCCACTACAACTTTAGGTGTAGATGACCCCTAAGTCTCAATTAAGGGAGAGGGATTCATTTAATCTCTTATAACTGTCTGATAATCCTCCCCACACAAACCCGGCTCATTGGTGTCCTGCTATCTCCCTCCCCCCCAAAAAACAAACAAACAGGAAACTTCCCCCCTCAACCCATTAAACTTGCTTATCTGGTTCCATCAAGGAGAGAACAAAGAGTTCCCTTTCCTTAATTTAAAAATCAAGAACAACTTTCACAGAGGCTTTGCACGCTCAACAACCTCGGTAAATTCTTTCTGAAAAGGGTAAAGGCAAAGGGTCCCAGTTACTCACTCCCTCTCCAGTCACTTTACTCCCTGTCTCTAGTCTCTCTGTCTGCTATATCAGCAATGGGAGATGGTGGTACACCCACCCACAGACCCAATTAACACCTAGTTGGGCATGAAGTGCTGTGCTTGCAATTCAAGGCTACAAAATATGTAGATCAGTGATCAGCAACTAGTGGCCCTCCAGAACTTTTGTGCTAAACTTCCATCACTATAAGCTATAATGGCTACACCTGATGGGAGTTGTAGACCAAAATATCTGGAGAACCACAAGATGCTCACCCTGTTGCAGACTCAAGTGTGCATCTTAACTGTTGTGTCCTAACTGAATTATGGTGAATATAATTCCCTACATTTCTTTAATTGAGAAAGTCTGCTCTACTTTCCAGGAGAAAAGGGACTTGCATTTGGCTGGGATGTAAGACAGGGGCAGGATCTACACTAGTGCTATATAATAATGGAATTGAAAACTGTGGGGTCCCAAGACCCCAATCCATATACCATTGTCAGACTGTTTTCAAAGTGTTATATCCTGCTTGGTGTAGATCTGATCCAACAGCTTTTCACTGATGGCACCCTGACTGTGCAACATCCACTAATATCTGTATTGCACCATGTTTGTGATATATTTTTTCATTTCCTATCTCCTTGGGATTTTGTTTCTGGGATGGGGTTATTTTAATACTTCCTTGGTTTTTTAAAATATACAAGTAAAGCAGAAGCAGAATCTCAATATGTCCAGTGTCTTTTAAACAGAAGACAAGAATCCATGATTCATGAGCATTTTGCTGTTTGATGTGTAGAGAGAGTAGGGGGAGGGGAGCCTAACTGCTTGCTAGAGCATGAAAACACCTCATTCATGGCTTCTGAAAGGTGCCCAATGTTAGCTATAGCAGTCATGTTGTCCCTCATTTATATCCTTCACTAAATGTCTATCCATTCACTCCTTTCTGCAGAAGGATTCCAATGAGTGAAATGGCCAACCAATCTACAGTGACAGAGTTCCTTCTGATGGGATTTTCTGATGACCGTGACATGCAGATCCTGCATTTTGTGATGGTCCTCTTCATTTACTTAACAGCCTCAGTGGGGAATTTTCTCATCATAACAGCAGTGGCCCTAGACCACCATCTTCACAGCCCCATGTACTTTTTTTGGGTCAACCTATCACTTGTGGATGTCTCCTACATTTCTACTATGGTTACCAAATCCCTCAGCATTTCGCTGACAAACAACAGAGTGATTTCCTTTCCTGGGTGTGTCACTCAGGTGTTCTTAGTGGTCACACTAGTTGGTGTTGAGCTTGCCTTGCTGGCCATCATGGCTTATGACCTCAAGGAAGGGCTTGAGTGTCCTGTTTGTATCTTTAAAAATAAAAAAATGGGAGGCATAACTGTATTTACCCCACTACTACCCATTTTTCAAAAATTCATTGCCACACCAGGCAAGCATCCATGGTTCTGGAATTTCACACACATGGGTCCCAAGATACCACCTACAATGTGGCAAAGTTTCATGTGTGTAACTTTAAAAATGACAAAGTTATAGGCATTCCTGGTTATTTATTAAAAAATTAATTGCCACAAACTGCATGCACCAATCTTTCTGAAATTTCTCACAGATACTTATCCCTAACCAGTCTACAAAGTGCCCAAGTTTCATCCTTCTATCTTTAAAAATGAAAAAGTTATAGGCATTTTTGTAAAACAATAGTTTGCTATGGGAAAAAGCATTCAAAATGGCGTCCGATCCAGATCGGGACATCCGATCCGCAGATCGGGATTGGGTCCGATCCGATCTGACCAGCCTCTGATCCGATCCGATCTGATCCGGCCCCCCAGGTCCGATTCCGATCCGCTATCCGATCCGGGGGGTCAGTGCACATCCCTAGTTAAAACTCTGCTCCCACCTACCCCCATCCTCCTGTGCCAATAATATTTCTACACTCAATAAGCTTCCATGGGTCACTGGAAGCTTATTGGCATAATGTATTATTTGGATTTATGCATAAATATATAGGATGAGCATAAGTGGAAGCATTTTTATCATAATATACTGTGAATAAAATGGGGAGTTCTAGACCAAATGGTTGATGGAGCTGGAGCATATGGTATGGTGGTGTTCCTCTCTGCCCCCCCCCATGCGTATATACACACACACACACGTTCCTCCTTTGTCCTTTCTATAGCACACAAATTCCGCCCTATTCACTCAAAGTGAGAGCTTTTCTACACAAATAATTCATTGTGGGCTCATGGATCCTTATTGACAATTGTGTATGGACTCTTTGAATGACATCATAATCCTCCAGTTTCACTTTTAAGGAGAGTTTTCCCTGATATTTTAGAGTGGGAGAAATGGGGTATTATTTCTGAAAGCATAAGAAAAGTTATTTGCCTAGTTTTGTAATTGCAATATTCTGCTATAACACAGTGCCACCTGGAGTTTATGTATCAGGAAAGCAGGAAAGGAAAAGCTCTTTGTGTAGAACCTGGATCTCCATTCTGTTACAAAACAGATTATATATACAGCTAATAACAAATTATTGTAGATAAGTTTCTTTACTTCTCCCTCCTTCCCTCTTTTATCATTCTCTACTTGTACAATTTTAATATTCTGCTATAGCGGTGCTTCTCTTTCCTCCCCTGCCACTTCATGCCTGCTGATCACATGCTGGGTGGATTTCCCTGGGCCATTATCGGGGGAGGGTCCTGTTTGCTTTTAGATGCAGTCACAAGCCACACTGTCTAAGTTCACACAATACAACAAACCAGTGTGTAATTATGCAAATCACTCATTCACACACACAGACACACACCATAGATCCCCCCATAATCCCCATGAAAATTTGCCACCCAACAAAAAATGTGTATTACTGGAATCACAAACTACACTGGAGACAGGATGGGAGTTCCTGGCCCCAGAATGACACTTTTGTGAGCAGACCATTTTATATAGAGAACAATGAAAAGCCTAGTTTCAATGGCTAATCTGAGTTGATCCTCCTTGTCTTGGAAAATGGAAAAGATTTGTGTCTGTATGTATTTTACTTGCTAACTTCATTTGTTATATAATTGCTTTTCTCCTGTTGAAAGTCACATTCCCATAGGGGAAATCTGTCATAGCCTACATCCTGGCAATGGTTGGAATCACAGCCAGTGGTGGGTGGTGTTAGAGCCAAAAGTGAGGAGAGTTCCCAGCATTTTGAAGTTGCCTACTTTTTTCTGCTTGTGTCATCCTCCCCAACCACATGAAACAGAAGTGAAAGCAATTCCCAGAGGGATGGTCCAAGAAGCAGGGGTGGACTTGCCATTTCCAGGGACCTGTATCATACTGACAGTCTCATCAAATTAGGCCAACGGCCTAATACATTCCCTTGTGTTCCAGGTTACCAACTCTTGAGTTAGAGAAAGTTTGTGACTTTCTCAAGACATTGGTTATCACCAAGGGACAACTTTGTGATGCAAATTCATAAAACATTGCTGGAAATAGAGATGACACACTCTGCTGTTCATCACACAAGCTTCTGCCATTAAATAGAAGATTCTGACAGATAAGCAACCACATTCTCTAAGCAGGACGAGGACAAGCAAGAGGTGAGCATTTTCATTTCACGTAGTACTAAGTGCTCTTGATTTAACATGTAAAATTGTGTGAAGAGACTGACAAAACAATACTATTATGTGGAGATATGAACAGTGAAATCTAAGGTAGATGATGTCTATTTCAGTTCTTACCTCTTTTATTCTTCTGATAAGATTTAATACCAATAGGGTATCCACAATACATGTGGATTGAATCCTAAAATGATGCCAACATTTCATTGCATTCATATAGTTAATGGAAGATTGCTAAGAAAGATCCTGGTTTTTGCATTCATAACATATGGCCAGGTTGGGGATGGCTGTTTTGAAAAAGAAAGGCCCCCTCCACAAGGATGCGCTTTTGCGCCTGGTTCCCCGATTATGCGCATTATCGCGGAGGCGCATTTACTCACAATCCCTCTGCACGGGAGGCGGCGAGAGGCAGCGAAGCGCATTAATTCATGTCCAAAAAGTGCTTTAGAAGACGTTAATGCGCATAATCGCTTGTTCACAAGGCAAAAATGCGCTTTAACGGCCGGAGCAAAATAAAAGTCGCTATTTAACGCGCATTCGAAAATGCGCATTATCGGGGAGATAACGCGCCTGTATGCCCGTTTTGCGCTCCGCTGGTGTGGAGGTAAAATTTATAATGAGCCTTCAAGGCTCATTAAACGTCTCGTGTGGAGGAGGCCAAACATGGTCCAGAGTTTGCTAAAACAGGGATCCATATCAGATATTTACTGTGAGGTTACATACTATTTACACAGTAATCCTAAATATGATCCTTTGCATACAATGGGTCTTACTCCCATGTAGATTTTTCACCTTAATAAATTAATTAATTAGTTTATAGTGGAGAAAATGACTGGGGAAATTAATATTGTTTGGCACTAAGGGATATTTAGACACGTGTAAATTAAAGATTGGATCCAGATTAGCTTCCTCCAGTGGAATAAGCAACTTCAGTGGAGGATGTTTGTCTGGATCCAACCCATGGAGAATATTTCCACAGAACCTCTCTGAGTCTTGATTATTTCCAGACAAACATGGAAGAAATACAAGTTGCATCAAATTCAACATCCACTTCCACCAATGTTGAAAACGTGTTGACCTATTGCAGATGATGGGGTCCAGCACCATCACTAATGGTTTTAAATATGTTGATGTAAAGATGCTTATGCTCACGCATCAAAATTTTTCTATCCATCATTTTGCTTTTGTTTCTCTTTCATTAGTGCTCTTCCATGCATGTCTACTGAGAAATAAACCCTCGATGTTCTTTTTTTATTTCACTTCCATGGAATTTAATCTCAGGTAAATAAGTAAAGAATTTCAGTCTAAAGCTATATTGGCTTTGTGAATGAGGTTGAAATTACTGGATTTTGATGTAAAATATTCTGTAGTAGAAGTAAATTATATCCTGGAATGGATAGAATTGTAAAGGAGCGAGGGAAGAAGGTGTGACGGGTAAAGTGCTAATGGAATGAAGCTGCATTCAGGATGAGCAATTTGCAACCATTTACATATGTTAGTGTAAATAATAATAATAATAATAATAATAATAATAATAATAATAATAATTTTATTCCTTACCCGCCTCTCCCTTTGGATCGAGGTGTGGAACAACATTAGTACAATGCAATATAGATAAAATACATAAAAATAATTAAAAGAGCAAATAAAGCAATCAATGCATTTTAAAATTCTTGGTTTGAAGTTCATCAGGACGAGGCAAGTTTTTATAGCTGCCTTAAACTTGGAGAGAGTGTTAAATTGACAAATCTCCTCTGGCAGGCCATTCCACAGTCTGGGAGCGGCAGAAGAGAAGGTCCTCTGGGTCACAATGTCAGCCTAGTTTTGGCTGAATGAAGTAAGTTCTCCTCAGAGGACCTGAGTGGGCGGGGTGGATTGTATGGGAGAAGGTGATCCTGCAGGTAATACCCAACACTTTATAGTTCACCTGGAAACTAATTGGCAGCCAGAGAAGTGATTTTAAAGTTGGTGTAATATGGTCACCCATAGGTGTACCAGTATTCAAGTATGCAGGTATCAAAGTTGTGCATCATTGATAAGTGAGGAGGAAAGATGGGCCATACTAAGCCAAAATCTCTCTCTCCCTCTCTCTCTCTCTCTCTCCTCCCTCCCTCCCTCCCTCCCTCCCTCCCTCTCTAATAATAATAATAATAATAATAATAATATTTATTTATTTATTTCTTACCCACCTCTCCCTCTGGATCGAGGAGGGAACAACTTCAAATATAAAATACATAAAACTGATTAAAAGCACACAAAACTAATACATTATTAAATTACTGGAAGCAGTGGGAATTAGGCTACTCATGACTAGATTGTTCCATTGTTTACAGCAGGGATGAGGAGTCTGTGTATCCCCAGGTTTTGTTGCTCTCCAACTTCCCTTAATCAAACTCAGCATGACCAATGGTGAGGGAGTTATAATCAAAAAATATCTGTAGTCCACCAACATATGTAACTTAATGATAACTAACATCAGTTGGGTTGGGTTGATCAACTGAGTTATCCATCCTTTGCTTGTCCCTAAAGGTTGCTATTGTTTATTAACAGAGCTAATCTATACATGTTCTAGTTCAATAGAAGTAACCACCAGGAAAGTGTACATAGGATTTCAAAGTAAGGGTACAATCCTATTCATGTTGAGACAGCAAAACATCTCACAACTCCCAACATTTTTCAACAAGGATGGGTGGGAGTTTTGTATGACCTTTTCTGCAAAATCATGCATTTGATTGCATTCTAAATGTCTTTTCTTTTTCATTGCTGAAGAACTGGAATGCCATTTTATAGAATTTTCTCTTAATTTCTCCCTATATTTGTGTTGTTCATCTCGCTACCACCATACCCTATAACAATTTTAGGTATGAGGCATTGTGGGGGGTGAGAAATGGGGGGCAGGCGGCCAACAGAGCTGCTGCAGTTGCTATTTGCAGTGGCAATTCAAAGAGACAAAAATCCTTATGAAAAAAGAATCTATTGGGCAGTTTCGGCTAATGATGAATCACAGCTCTGATGCACTCTTGGAGCATTTCTCCATCTCCTTGAGGAATTCAGTGGTATCACCCCACCAATTTATTTGCCCTGAAATAGGGTGGACAATTTTGAATGTCCATTTGCACACAGCTATAATAAATATCCACATGATGCAAGGAAACCTAGGAAACACAACACAATACAGAGCTGACAAGCCAACTCTGTTGCACACATATTTATGGGATTTTACCCCTTTGTACTGTCTGGGTTTGGGTGGAGAGCTCTTCCTGGAACTGTGATGGTGGTCTAACTGGATGTTGATCAGTATGCTTGCAATTCTTACTGTAGCTGCCCATTGCTGATAACCTAGCTGATACCAGTTTAAAAACTGCAAATGGAAATCTCAGAGATGGATTCGAAATCTAAAAATGCATGATTAAAAAATACTTCTTACAAGGTACACTGTGCCAGGTGCAGAAGGAAGATGTACTTTGTTATGTAAATAATTAATTGGTAAAACTAGGAATTATAGGATGAATATTGAAGGAAATTCCATGTCTGATAAGAGGTAATTGTAGATCAAGTTGTAATGTAACAAGGACATCATATTCTGAAAAATACTTCAGGGTTAAGATATACCGTGAGAACACCTGATAAATTAATAAAAAGTCCTATACCAGAAGTTGGAGATCAGGTATGGGCAACTTGTGGTTCTCCAGATAGTCTAAAACATGCCTAAAGCTTCCATGCCCATTAGCTATGCAGGCTAGGGCCAATGGAAATAGTAGGCACAAACATTTGGAGAACCACAAGATGCCCACCCTAGTTGTACACTGAAGTGTGCATTTTAACTGCTGTTTCATAACTGAATTCTGGTAAATATTGTTTTCTTTATATCTTTAATTAAGGAAGTCTGCTCTGCTTTCCACCAGGAAAGAGAGGAACATTTGGCTGGGGAAAAAGACAGGGCCTTTTCACCGATAATATCCTGGCAGTACAACTTTCTCTAATATTTATTTATTTGTAATATTTATATTCTTCTAACTAAAATAAATTGCCTAGCCTGTTTACCTATAAATATTAATATTACATTTAAAATGTAATATTAAAAAGAATTCCAATTATAAGAAGAGCAATAAAAGAAGAAGTAAGATCGAGCAGTAAGACAAAGCAAGCAGCATGATTAATTTAATGACAAGCCAATGAACGGCTGGGTGGAAAAGTGCATTTTAAGGAGATGTTTGAAATCTAGGGTACATGCCTCCCAGAGTTGAGTCCCAAAGCAACCTGCCAAAACATACATACTCCTCTGTTATGGACTGATGAAAGGGTGCTATACATTATCAACAGCAATCATATTGTCTCTACGTTTATATGCTTTACTGACTGACAGTTCTGTTACTTCTTTCTGTAGAATGATCCAGACAAGTGAAATGGCCAACCATTCTACAGTGACAGAATTCCTTCTAATCGGATTTTCTGATGATCGTGACATGCAAATCCTTCATTTTGTGATGTTCCTCTTCATTTACTTAATAGCTTTAGTAGCAAATTTTCTAATTATTACAGCAGTGGTCCTAGACAACCGTCTTCACAGCCCCATGTACTTCTTTTTGGTCAACTTATCACTTGCAGATGTCTGCTACATTTCCACTACAGTTCCCAAATCCTTAAGCATTTCATTGACAAATAACAGAGCAATTTCTTTAGCTGGCTGTGTCACACAGGTGTTTGTAATGGTCACACTTGTTGGTGTTGATCTTGCCTTGCTTACTATCATGGCTTATGACCGTTATGTCGCAATCTGCCATCCTCTGCAATACAGGCTAATCATGAGCAGGAATGCATGTATCCAAATGATTGCAGCTTCCTGGATCAGCTTCCTGATATATTCAGCTTCAGAAACTAGTTTCTATTTCAAGTTAAACTTCTGTGGTAGAAATAGCATTGGGCAGTATTTCTGTGATATACCTCAGTTGCAAAAGATTTCTTGCACAGATACAAAAAATAACGAAATTTTCATTTTTGTACTGGCACTCAGTGTAGAGTCGTTCTGTTTTGCATTTATATTTGCTTCTTATGGCTACATCTTTTCTGCTGTGCTGAGGATTCCATCTGTTCAGGGGAGATATAAAGCTTTCTCTACCTGCATTCCCCACATGATTGTCGTTTGTATGTTTATTATCACAGTTGGGTTTTCATACCTGAGGCCTAAATCACTTTCCTCTCCAACTGTGGACTTGCTGTCTGCTGTATTGTATACAGTTTTGCCACCAGTTCTGAATCCTGTCATTTATAGCTTCCGGAACAAGGACATCCATTCAGCTGTGTGGAAAATACCCCTCAAAATAAAAAATATCATAGCAGGATATTGAACATCCATATTCTTGTAAATGTCTGGCATTGAATTAGAGGCGCACAATGAACTTTGAACTCTGGATAGAAGTAGGCAGCTTTGGTCCAATTGTGTGGGGTTCCAAGTCAAAGCTGAGTTCCCTATTACACAGCACAACTGTACCCCAGGGCAATTTTCAGCTTCACCATTGACTTGTGTTTCATAGACAGTACATATGGTTGCATAGACTTCATATCTCCTGGAATACATATAAAGCAGTGTCAGATACAAAACTGGAGAGGGAGGGGGAGGAGGAGGAGGAGTGCAGTTAGGTAACTGACATGTCCACGTTCCAGGCCATACTTTACCAGCAGCTCTAATCAATCTGCTTTGGGGAAAATATTGAGTCTATTTTGTCTTGCATTTTAAAAAAATGTTGATCTCTTTTGTGTCTTTCAGTCTAGCAGTAGGGAGGAAATTGTATAAATTGTGTGTTAATATTATGAGTCAGGAAGGGCTGTTGTGATGCTGACACAACAGCCCTTGATGCTTGGCTTCAACTTTTGTTTGTTAGGATTTCAATCAAAACTATTTTCCAATGCAGGCCTCCTTGCAGCCTGTTGCATTTTTTTTATGTTGTTTTCCCTATCTTTGTGTGTTTTTGAGCATCTATATGCACGTAATAAATCTATTTTATATTCCCTTTTTAGGAAAATCATGTGGTGGGGGAAAGAGAAAATGAACCAACACCTCCCCCCCCCCAAAAAAAAATCTAGCGCTCAACTTCCACATGAACAGCAGCACCTATACTCCAAAACCCTTGCAGTTTTGTTATTTAGGGACACCTCCAAGCTGCCTGTAATTTCATAACCCAAAAGATATGAGTGAGATATAGCCAAAAAGGCCCTGAGCTGCAGACATTTTACTCCTGTGCTTTCCTGATCATTTATTTAGTGGCCCTCATGGAAAACCTTCTCATCATCATAATAAATATTTATAGCCATCACCTTCATAAACCCATGTACTTTTTTCTGGCCAACCTGGCATCCCAGGACCTTGGATCCATATCTGTCTCAATCCCTAAATCTATGGCAAATTCCTGCCTGGACATCAGAACCATTTCCTTCTCAGGATGTGTTTCCCAAGTTTTCTTCCTTATTTTTTTTTTCATGGGATCCCAGTAATTCCTCCTTGGTGTGATGGCATACAATAGCTACATTGCCATCTGCAACCTATTATATTATGGGACTGTCATGAACAAAAACAACAACAACCCTGCATCCAAATGGCAGCCAGTGCATGAATCGCTGGTTTCATCTATTCTATAATATATACTGGAAATGCATATTCACACCAAACTTTTGTTCTACTGAGAACAATAATTTCTTCTGTGAAATCCCACAATTAATCAAGATCTCCTGTTCTGTGTCATATGTCATCAAAATTTGGCTTGTCTCTGCTGGCTGTTGCTTAGCCTTTGTTGATTTTATATTAATAATATATTAAGCAATTTTAAGAATCCCATCTGCACATGGGAAACAGAAAGCCTTTTCAACATTCTTACTACATCTCATTGTTGTCTCCCTGTTTATGGTAAGTGGCACTTTTGCTTACTTAGAGCCAGCCTCCAGCACTCCAGCACTTTAAGTCTTTGGTTTTCTGTGTTCTATTGCATTGCACCCCCCACTAATGAACCCACTGATCTATAGTATGAGGCACCATGAACTCAAAATGGCATTCTGGAAGCTGACTGTCAATCTTTTCTCTCAGCACACATTCCCTTACGTTGGGAACTGGGTGCATTTTAGGAAATAGCCTGGTCTGTCCTGGGTTTTTCAAATAAAAATAACACCTTTGGTAGGAGGTGTAAAAATATCCAATAATGACCTAATTCACTTCACCTAATTCAGGTGTAGTAGCCCGGCTTCCATGGGACTGCAGGCTGCACAGGGATGTCCTTCCTCCTCCTCCTCCTCCTCCTCCTCCTCCTCCTCCTCCTCCTTCTCCTCCTCTTCCTCCTCCTCCTGTGGACTCCATTAGTGAGGGATTGCAAAAGCATCCCTCACACCTTGCCTTTTTTTTGAGCCACTGCTCCAACCAATGTGCCCAGCTCTGCCCAAAACAACTGCCTGCCTGCCTGCCTGAGCCTGCCTGCCATCTATGCATGTGGCATCTCACACATTGCCTTTTTTGAGCCACTGAGCCTGCCCGGCCCGCCTTGAAGGTTCAATGTGGATGTGCATTTCTGGCTTCAATAACAGCATGGAGACAAGCTATGTCATGAGTCCACTCCCTACAGCCCTTTGGTAAGATCCTCAACTTCAAGAACTGGATCTTTAAACATGAGGTGTTATTATTATAGCACTTCACAGCAGCATGGAGAGAATTACCTGAAACAGTGCATGTTTTGAGCTTACTTTTGAGTAATGCCTGCAGCTGTGTCTCTGAAATTGGTCCCCTCAAGGCCATCTGTGAGATGCCCATCTGTAATGGACGTCTCTTGAAAAAGGACCACATTTAAGCCACCTGAAAAAGTGGATTGTGAATGCTTACTTCCAAATACCACTTGCATCGATTGTTCTGAAATTTGGCACGCATGACTAGCAACACTCAGTCTACACGGTGACCAAGTTTCAAGCCTGTAACTTTCAAAATAAAGAAGTTTTAGGCATTTCTATCTTGAAAAGCAACTCTATAGGGCAAAACAGGGATCCAAAATGAATTCGATATGATAAACCTCTGATATAATCGGATCTGAAATTTTTTTAGATCCAAATTTCTGATAATAATACAATACAATATTTTCTGCCTTGCGCATCCCTAGACATTTCTGTTCTCATTACTTTCTCTGGGTTTTATGCTGAAGTCAAATATTTAGATGAACCATTTAAATGCAATTCAAACTTGGTCTATGTTTGGATGTTCAATGACACTCAATGACTTACATCAAGAATTTATTTCACCCTTCCCCCCCTAATGTATTTTAACCTCTAGCAAATACAGCATCTGGAATTGAAAGAACCGATATGACATCCAAAATAAATTAAGTTTTATTGGAAAGTATGCAACACATCTTTTTTTCCTACAGCTTCTTCCAACCATCTGAGAAACGTGAGTGGTAAACTCTCTCTGATTTTGGATTTCTGTTTTAAGATACCATAAAATAGAGATTGGGATTGCACAGAAGGATGCCAGAAGAAGATGATAAACTATGGCCAGATTCAAAGGGGAGATTATGTTATTTGATATAATCTAGTGGCCTACTTTTTGGACATTATCGGTATGTACCAGCACCTTGGATAGTCCTCAGAAACAAATTGGTAGCCCATGCTTTTCATAGAAGACTGGTGTAATACGGACAATAAAGTTCACACTAGAAAGGAATCTGGCTGCAACAGTTTAATTAGTGACAGTTTCTGAACACTTTTCAGTGCTATCCACATACAATAATCCCACATTGCAATAATCTAAACAGGAGATATGAATCATTGTGGCCAGTTCTGTCTTCTACATAATTTGTGCAACTGATGCACCAAACAAAGATGGGCATAGGCACACCTGGCCACGGTAAGCACTTGACTCTCCAAGAGCAATGCCAGCTCCAGAATCACTACCATGCAGTGAACCTGATCCTCCAGACAGAGTATCACCCCATCCAGAACAACCTAATCCTTGATTAGCTTTGATACTGGCCAAAAGGATCTTTCTTCTCTGAACTGAGCCTCAACCTGTTAACACACAACCTCTTCAAGACTTTATTCAAGCAATGGTACAGGATTACAATAGCCTCCCTGGCATCAGTTGACAAAGAAAGATAAAGCATAATTACGGGGCCAGGCTACATAATCCTAGTTGAACTCTCCCAGTCGCTTCACAAGGACTTAAGGACAGAATAGTTGTTATAAATGGATATTGTATATATAATCTGTTTTTATGCTTTTCATTTTTGTATATCTTTTTTTAATGTTCAATGTTTTAAATTTTTGTAAACAGCCCAGAGAGCTTCAGCTACGGGGCAGTATATAAATGCAAATAAGAATAAGAATAAGAATAAGAATAATAGTACAACCATGCTGGTTCAGACCAGAGGTATATCTAATACAGTATCCTATTAACTCAGTGGCCAAACAGCTTCCCATAGGAACCCAGAAGCATGACCCAAGTGCAACAGCACTCTCCCACCCATTTTCCCCAGCAACTGGTGTACATAGGAGTACTGACTTTGATACCGAAGGCAGCATATCCCAATGGGACTTGTAGCCATTCATTGTCTTGTCCTCCAAGAATTTGTCTAACCCCTTTTTAAAGCTATTCATCAATATACTTTGTGGTAGAGAGTTCCATATTGTTCTGTGTGGAGAAATACTAACTTTTATCTATCTTTAATCCCCCACCAATGAGCTTCATGGGATGAGCCTGGGTTCTAATATTTAGAGAGAGGGAGAAAACTGTCTCCCTATCCTCTTTCTCCCCACCATGCATAATTTTGTACATCTCTGTCATGTGTCAGGACTGGAGTTGAGCCTCCACCATTGACTCTAGGATCGTGCCTGTCACACCTCCCCCAGACTCCTCATCGTCAGAGGATGAAGGGCAAGGGCAATCACCAGAAGATCCTGGGGAAGGGACTATCAGCAAGGTAGGACAAGACCCTTACTTTCAGGGGGCAGGGAAGACCCAGCTGAAGCCCCTTTAACAGAGTCTGACAGGGATGAAAAGGATCACAAGGCTCCTTCAACCCCAGCTGAGCACAGGGTCATGAGAGTGAGGGATCAACCTCGGCAGGCTGCCAGAGTTTGAAAGCTACAGGCTAATTGTCAGCACCAGTTATAAGGTTAAGAATTAAAATGTTCTGAGCAGCCCAGAGAAGATGCTGGAAACAATTTGCAAACCCCAGTGTTTGGCCCATCTAGTTCTTCACGTATTTGGATATCCTGATGAACCTAGACTCCCTTGGACCCAAACTCTGCCTGCACCTAAAGGCCTCTCTCTGTCTCTGTTATTCACCTCTGCCAGCATCCCAGCCAACTAAGGAATACTAGCCACAATGTTTCTGCCTTGGCCTCCACATTTGGTAAGGGCAGCCAAGACTTTCAACTCCCAGCCCACAAACACAGTGTTGAATTTTGGAGAATGGATCTGTGCAAAGGTTCCAATGTTTATGTTGTATAATCCCAATAATCCCCCTCCATGAATTATTCATATGCTTAATGAACACTCAGACTAGAGCTCATAGTAGCTTGAACAGAGCAATCTATGTCCATTTATCTCATAGGTACATAGGAAACTGTCTAGATGGTTGGTTGGTTGGTTTCAGCAAATAAGACATTGTGTAATGTCCAGGTCCGTGTGTGTGTTTGTGGATCTCAAAAACCGTTCCTACATGGAGCTGAAGTAATAAGAATGAAAACTGAACAGTTGACCTTGTGCAACTCATTTTCTTTATTTCATAGTTTAACCATGTTGTGCTATTTCTCCCCACCATACATAATGTTGTACACCTGTATTATATGTCAGGACTGGAGTTGAGGCTCCACCACCCACTCTAGGATCATTCCCATGATGCCTCCCCCAGACTCCTCATCATCACAGGATGAAGGGGAAGGGGAAGCTCCAGAAGATCCTGGGGAAGGGACTAGCAGCAAGGTAAGACAAGACCCCTTACTTTCAGGGGTCAGGCAAGGCCTAGCTGAAGTCCTGTAACAGAGTGTGGCAGTGATGAAGGGGATGACAAGGCTCCTCTAACCCCAGCTGAGCTCAAACTAATGTGAGTGAGGGATCAGTATCAACAGGCTGCCAGAGCTTGGATGCTACAAGGCAAATTGCCAGCACCAGTTGTCAGGTTTAGCATTCCTACATGGAGCTAAAGTAAAACGATCAAAATAAACTGGCTCTCTGATGATCTGATAACGCATGGATACAGCCTAGAACATCTAGAAGAATTGATGATTAACATACAGTTTCAATCAAACATTGGCTGAATTCGGACAACACGATAGTCAATGGTGGGGTAATAATCAATTTTACAGTTGTTCATCTAGGGGATACTCCCCACACAACATGGTAATAACTGTGGTGTGGATTAGGATCAGCGCTGAGTTGACTATGGCAGCATTCGGATGACATGATAGTCAATACAACTGACAATTGTTCCCCCCCAGTTGCTTATTGTGTCATCTGAATTCAGCCATTATGTTCCAAACATGAACACACAAATATGAATATAGCAAATTAACATTATATTATTAAAAGAGACACATTACTGACTCATTTATTAGGGTCTGTGACAAAAGCATCTGGTTCTTATGTTAACCTGTTCTATTATATTAATATGAACATATTTCATTTGTCAGATACTGTATATATAGGTAAGAAAGGGTTAGCTCTGGGCAGGAGCAGGGCTTGAGTGTAATCGATTCGTTTGGGTATATCTGAGGGAGGGGGTGAATGAGTTTTGTCAGAGAAGGTTTTTTCTGTTTTTGATAGTTTTGAGGGAGATAGAGTTTGGAGTTTGGCAAAGAACCACCTTAATTTTGAGGGAGGATTTAGAGGAGCAGTGAGACTAGCTTAGGCTAATTATTAATTATTTATGTCAATAATATACAACACTGGAACAAAATCCTGTAAATAATAAACTTTTGTTTTGTGTTACTGAGTTAAATCTGTGAGCCAGCTTGGTCTTCGTTTATGCTACCACATACATTAGCACTTAACAACCAGCACTCACTTCCCCAAGATAGAAATTATAGTAACAGTGATAAAAGCAACACATTTGGCTTTAATTGTGGCAGACTAAAGGGTTAGCTCAGTCACTATGTACAGCTGATTTGGCAGTGACATCCCACTCCTTGGGCTTATTATCCTAAATATGAAGGGAAAATAGGAGAAATCCTGGGTAAAGGTAGGTGGGTGTCATACAGTTCGTCAGTAAAAGTAAAATGTTAAAAAGTCAGTGTTACAACGTGATTGGGGTGGGGGGTTGTTCTGACCATTAGAAAATTGGATCATTCACCAATCTGCTTGAAGTGTTCCAGTCCCATCAAAAAAATTCTGTTTATATAACCTTGGTGAAAGTTTGAGAGAGTTTGAAAGAGTAATAGCAATTAAAAGATGAAAAGCAAAAACACATACAACCAATCACACACACACAAAACACATACACAAACCCAACTCCTGTCAAAACTGGCCTTGAGAAATTGATGGGTGGTCATTTTTGCACATTAGTTCTGAGTAGAGGGCAATCTTAACCTGGTGCTGAAAAGACAATATTGTGGGTTCCAGGAGGGCCTCAATGGAAGTTCATTCCATAGTCAGGGCAGGGAGCACCACTGAGAAGGTCTTATCCGTAGGGAGAGGCGGGTTATAAATAAATTATTATTATTATTATTATCTCTTGTTGCCATTTTCCGAGCACCCCTTGGAGGTGGCACTTGGAGAATAGCCTCTGATATTGAGCACAGTGTCCAGATAGGTTCAGGCTGGGCAAGTCTTTCCATCATGTATGATGGTCCCAAGTTGTTTTTAGGTTTTATACATTAAAACTAGGGCTGTGAACAGACTCCCCGATCTGATCCAGATCCCGATCTGTCAGGTCCAGATTGGGCCCGATCTGACTCAGATCGGCCTTATCCAATCTGACTCGGATCCGGATCTGATCCATGTCCGTTCACAGCACTCCCTCCCTCCCCCCACTCCCTGCAAAGGTCATCCAAAGTGCATTGTTGCAGCCAGGCACTGATTTAGCCCATCCACAACCTTGCCTGATGAGGATAGAAGAAGTAGAGCTGTGCATACAGCTTCTCTGAGGCTAATTCCTAGGTAAGTGGGTATAGCAATGCATCATCAAGAGATGGTAGACTAGCATCAGGGTTCCAAAAGAAAAATAGCCCTGAAAGTTCATGAAGAGGAGAGGGTTCTGAAGCAATTGGGGAAATAGAAAAGAAGAAGTTGTCACTGACTGAAAGACAGTAAGGAAAGGGATTTTTGACTAGCCCTGTTACTGGGTCATTACTATGATCAACCTGAAGACTAGTACATTTCTCTTTTTCATCCATAAAAGTTCTAAGCTGTTGCTCTAATATTCTGTCACACTTGTGAATTGTAACTGAAAGTCTACAATTGTGAAAATATTCTCTGTCAATAGTTGGAGAAAACAAAAACATAAACAACATTAAAACTAAAGTGAAAAATGAAACATCCCGGTTCGAAATAGGAAAGGATATATCTACAACTTATGTAGCCCTATCTTATCTAGGGATAGACAGACCTACCTGCATCTGGCTCCATCAGATGCTTATCAAGCCACTGCCACTGCCCACCCATGCTCATGAATCTGTGCGGACACAACGATGGAAACTCGAGACCAGGGTGGATGGCTTCCAGGTTATTTTAAGCCACAGAGCACTCAAAGGGGTGTGCTGCAGCCCAGTGAGCTGGGTCTGGGGGGGCAGATACAATTGGAGTGGATTGGAGTATTGGACCCAGTCAGGCACCCAAGACTTCCCTAATTTTATCAAGCTCTATCACAGCAATACACTATGCCTCAAGTAGACACACTTAGGAGAATGGGACAAGTTAGTCACAACAAATGTAAGTCCCATTGATTTCATTGGGTTTATTCTAAAATAAAACAGTCCCCAGAGCTAACTATTATTATTATTATTATTATTATTATTATTGTTATTATTATTATTATTTACACTTATATACTGCCCCATAGCCGAAGCGCTCTGGGCGGTTTACAAAAATTAAAAGTTTTAACACTAAAAAGTCAATATACAAAATTTAAAACCATAAACATAAAAACAGCTGACATTAAAACACTTTAAAACATTTTAACTGTTAAGCTGGCCACAATGTCAATCAAAACCTCAACTTGAGCTGTAAACTCTTATAGCTTCTTTGAATACTCTTTACAAGCATGTGGATGTTTGCATTCATGCTACAAGATTTTTAAATTTGGTAGGTATTTTCCGCACAGCTTCTTGGATGTCCCTGTTCCTTAAACTATAAATGATGGGATTAAGAACTGGTGGCAAAATGGTATAGAACACAGCAGAAAGCAGGTCCACAGTGGGGGAGGAAAGTGCTTTGGGCTTCATATAGAAAAACACAACTGTGATGATAAATATAGAAAAGACAGTCAGGTGGGGAGTGCAGGTAGAAAAAGCTTTGTACCTGCCTTGAACTGATGGAATTTTCAGGACAGCAGAGAAGATGTAGCCATAAGAAGTGAAGATATGTGCAAAGGAAAAAAAGCTCAAACTGAGCCCAACCTCCAAAATCAGAAGTTCGTTATTGTTTGGATCAGTGCATGAAATCATTTGTAACGTGAAATAGAAATTGGTTTCTGAAGCTGCATATATCAAGAAGCTGATCCCTGAAGCAGCTGTCATCTGGATGCATGCATTCCTGGTCATGATTTGCCTGTATTGCAGAGGATGGCAGATTGCAACGTAACGGTCATAAGCCATGATGGCCAGCAAGGCAAGCTCAACACCAACTAGTGTGACCACTAAGAACACCTGAGCGACACACCCAGGAAAGGAAATCAATCTGTTGTTTGTCAGCGAAATGCTGAGGGATTTGGGAACTGTAGTAGAAATGTAGGAGACATCCACAAGTGATAGGTTGACCAAAAAGAAGTACATGGGGCTATGAAGATGGTGGTCTAGGGCCACTGCTGTTATGATGAGAAAATTCCCCACTGAGGCTGTTAAGTAAATGAAGAGGACCATCACAAAATGCAGGATCTGCATGTCACGGTCATCAGAAAATCCCATCAGAAGGAATTCTGTCACTGTAGATTGGTTGGCCATTTCACTCATTGGAATCCTTCTGCAAAAAGGAGTGAATGGATAGACATTTAGCGAAGGATAGAAATGAGGGACAACATGACTGCTATAGCTAACATTGGGCACCTTTCAGAAGCCATGAATGAGGTGTTTTCATGCTCTAGCAAGCAGTTAGGCTCCCCTCCCCCCACTCTCTCTACACATGAAACAGCAAAATGCTCATGAATCATGGATTCTTGTCTTCTGTTTAAAAGACACTGGACATATTGAGATTCTGCTTCTGCTTCACTTGTATACTTAAAAAACCCAAGGAAGTATTAAAATGCCCCCATCCCAGAAACAAAATCCTAAGGAGATAGGAAATGAAAAAATACATCACAAACATGGTGCAATATAGTTATTAGCGGATGTTGCACAGTCAGGGTGCCATCAGTGAAAAGCTGCTGTACCAGATCTACATCAAGCAGGATATAACACTTTGAAAACAGTCTGACAATGGTATATGGATTGGGGTCTTGGGACCCCACAGTTTTCAATTCCATTATTATATAGCACTAGTGTAGATCCTGCCCCTGTCTTACATCCCAGCAAAATACAATTCCTGTTTCTCCTGGAAAGTAGAAATGTTAAAGAAATGTAGGGAATTATATTCACCATAATTCAGTTAGGACACAACAGTTAAGATGCACACTTGCGTCTGCAACAGGGTGGACATCTCGTGGTTCTCCAGATATTTTGGTCTACAACTCCCATCAGGTGTAGTCAGTATAGCTTGTAGTGATGGAAGTTTAGCACAAAAGTTCTGGAGGGCCACTTGTTGCTGATCACTGATCTACATATTTTGTAGCCTTGAATTGCAAGCACAGCACTTCATGCCCAACTAGGTGTTAATTGGGTCTGTGGGTGGGTGCACCACCATCTCCCATTGCTGATATAGCAGACAGAGAGACTAGAGATAGGGAGTAAAGTGACTGGAGAGGGAGTGTGCAAAGCCTCTGTGAAAGTTGTTCTTGATTTTTAAATTAAGGAAAGGGAACTCTTTGTTCTCTCCTTGATGGAACCAGATAAGCAAGTTTAATGGGTTGAGGGGGGAAGTTTCCTGCTTTTTTAGTGTGCGTGGGGGGGGGGGGAGATAGCAGGACACCAATGAGCTGGGTTTGTGTGGGGAGGACAAGTCACTTTACCTATGGTCCCCTCAAACAGTATCACTGTTTGTGTTCAGCTCCAGGGAATATATTGATCTAATACTGAACCAAAAAAAATCTGATTTTTTTCTTCTGTCATGAAGGAGATTTTTTTTTTTGTAGAAATGGTTAGATGGGTCATGTCTGCTTTCTGTTTTTTATTACAAATCTTTCCATCACTTTGCAGCTTCCCCAACTGCCTGCACGTCCTGATCTGAAAAAGCCCTGTGCCTCATGATGACTTCAAATTGGGTATAACTGAAGTGAGGGAAGCTAGGGAGGGTGCAGACTGCAGGAGAAATGATGGTGTAATGAAAGACAGGGCACTCACATACATTTGTTGGCCATCTCATCAGCAAGAAAAGTGCAATAAACCCACACCCCATCCATGAGAAATTCACCAAGATGTTCTTTTGCTTATAACATATTTGCTCCCCTGAAAAGAAATTTCTTTCCTAACAAATTGAAAGAATATAAAAAAGGAGAGGAGGAGCAGGAATTGTTTGGCTCAGATGTCAAAAGATGAATCTGCTCTCTTGAGTCCAGAGTCATGGAGGCTGGTTGTTCTGGTGTCAGTGGTACCATGAATCCACTCTGGGTTTCAGTCAGAAGCAGTCAGAACTTTATAGGAACTATCCAAGGTGTGAAGCTATCTAAGAAATATTAAAGCAGCTATTCACAATTGAATAGATTCTTTAGCGTTCTGGTTGCTTCTGACTGAAATGAGGAGCAGATTCACTGCCCTACTGACACCAGAGCCACCAGACACCACTGATCCAGAAATTTGATGAACATAATAAAATAATAATGTGTTGGCTCTGACAAAGAAGACACACACACACCTTCTTTGCACTGAATTGATTGAAAATGTGCTTCATATCACCAAGCCTGTCAATCTACCATGGCATGTGCTGGATCTTGGAGATTCAAACCAATATATTTTATAAATAGTAGAATTCCACAAACATATCACAAAGCTGGTCTTTAGATGCTGGATACTATGAGGATTAATTCTTATCTCAAGCTGCACGCAAGAGAAACAGAAAAGCCATCATCAGTTTAGCCCAATGCGTCAACTACAATTCAACATATGTTTTTAGTATTCATTTGAATGCATGTTACTGCTCCATAATGATTATGGTGTCTTCCTTAAAAAAAACCAGAACAAAAATCCATTTCTGTACACAACCCCTGCACAATGTATGAAGCCCCAAGCTAGATAGATCCTGCCTGTGATATATAGTGTCCCAAGAGAGGCTTGATACATCCCTTCATTTTGATGTTTGTCTAGAATTGCAAAATTGTGTGTGGTGTCGAGAGGGGGGAGGTCATACACCTGGCTGATAGAACATGTTCAGCTTTCTGTACTTAATAAATATCTTGAATTAGGTTCATATGATTCAAAGAATCTCAAGCAATGAAAAAGGAAAAGAAGACAATTAGGATACAATCCTAGGGTGACTATATAGAAAGGAGGACAGGGCTCCTGTAGCTTTAGCAGTTGTACAGAAAGGAGAATTTCAGCAGGTGACATTTGTTTGCATGCAGCACCTGGTGAAATTCCCTCTTCATCACATGGTTAAAGCTGCAGGAGCCCTGTCCTCTTTTGTATCTGGTCAAGATATTTATATTATAAATATAAATATTTATTTATATTTATAATATAATATTATCTTTATATTATCTTTATATTAAAGAAATCCTGAGTTCCCAGTAAAATGTTTATTCCCCATAAAGTGTGTATAAAATCACAATCTTTTACTCACTTGCCTGAAACTAAATTTCATTGAAGACCAGGTGGTTTATTTCTCAGTAGACATATGTGGGGGACCACTGTTAAAGGAGAAACAAGAGCAAAATGAAGGAGGGGAATCTGTAATGGAAAGGGAATTTCAGCAGGTATCATTTGTAAGCATGCAGCACCTGGTGAAATTCCCTCTTCATCACAATAGTTAAAGCTGCATGCAGCAAATTCACATGATGATTTAGTTCTACCCCTCCCTTCACATGCATGCTTGAGACAGAGGATTTGCATAATTACTCTTGGCAGTGTGGCTTGTGTCATGTGAACCTGGTCAAGCTGGTTTTTCCAGTGTGCAACAAGCCACCACGAAACCTACTACAGCCCATGTAAATACCCCTGCATGTAAATACCCCTCCATTTAATGGAGAAGGTAATAAGCCACTGTAGGGTATTTCCCCAACTGTGACCATGTGAACCAGGACAGTGTGAGAATAAGTGGGGTGGAAGAGATTTGTGACCTGGACGATTGAATTAGAGGGAAGGAGGGAGAATTATGAGCACTTTTCTAGACAAGGCTACAAATTGCTATATCTACATTGGGTTTCGTCATAGAATTGAGATCCAAGCTCTATAGAAAGAACTTTTCATTTCTTGCTTTTCCAGTACATACCCTCTAGGTGGTGCTGTGCTATAGTAGAATATCACAATTGCACAAATAGGAAAATATATTTTCTTTTACATAGACAAAAAGGTGAAAGTGCTCTTTAACAATATAAGTGAAAGTGGAGGAATATGTCCTCCTTTAAATTACACATAAACAACTCTGATTAAGGAGTCACAAGCACACAATGCCCAGGTTCACAGAATCAGCAGAGGAAACTTGATAAGATGAATGGTATTTCCATAATTATTTGTGCCAACTCATGGATTGCCATATCATCCAAACATGACAAGTGCACAGCATCCAGAGTACAGCATGACAAGGGTGGCTCCTCACCCACGCTACAACCCATGGCTTGCATACCCAGTTTGGAGACTTGGCACCCAGTGAGGAGTGGGGTAATTATTAGTGCTCTGCAGTGCCTCAGGCCGAATCCCCAAAACTGAGGAGGGTTGGGCTGATTTGTTGGTCAGCCCAAGGCCCTCGAAGCCGAACCACATTGGTACCAAAGCTTCGGGGGCCTCAGGTCACTTCAGAGTGCTGCTGGGCTTTCCCTCCCACTGTCCCGGTAAAGTTGGTGGTGAGTCCATTGGACTCACCTCCCTCTTCCAGCAATCCCCACTCACCTGCTGCCACATCGCAGTCATGCAAGGTCACACACCATGGCCGTCCGCCATCACCATGCACTGTCGCTGTCGCCCGCCATCACTGCTGTCATTGTCATCAGCCGCTGTATCGCCTGCTGCAACTGGGAAATGCAGTGCTCCAATGACAACCAGGCCACGCGGGAGTTGTAGTCCAACGCCTTTGGAGGGCACCAGGTTGGGGAAGGGCTGCTATAAACAAACAAACAAAAGAGAAGTAGGTGTCTATCAGTTTTCCACAACCCTACAGTCACCTCTGCATATCATATTCTCCATCCTGTCCTCATGGTTTATCTGCTTTGGGAGAATGAGAATTTCACTTGCACTTCCTGCCTCCTTAGGGAGGATGTGGCATTAAAGCTTGTGAGCCTTACCTCCCAATTTCCCTGCTTTTTGGTGCTTAGCTGGAAAGTGTAGAGCCTTAACATTGTTTTAGTAAACCGTAGTTTTTTTGTTTAATGAATATATGATGTGCTGAGCCACAGCTTGGACAATGTGACAGTATTAAGCACATTAAACTGGCTCTGTCTGTGATTATTTGACTTTACTTATAAAAGATACAACTGTTGAGTCAATTTGAAACTTGGCATCGATGGTCTACCAGATGGAGTCCATAATTGTACAAAAAAATCAAACAAATTCAAGTACATGGAATGAATAAATAAATCAGTATAAATAAATTTTAAAAATCAATATTGTCTGATTAGTAGATATGTTTCATGTATTTCCTTTTATCTAGCTTTCATCTCCCACCAATAAGCTTCATGGGATGGCCCTGGATTCTCGTATTATGACAGAGAGGGAGAAAACTGTCTCCCTATCCACTTTCTCCCCACCATTCATAATTTTGTATACCTCTATGATGTGTCAGGACTGGTATTGAGCCTCCACCCACTCTACGATTGTTCCCATGATGCCTCCCCCAGACTCCTCATCATCAGAGGATGAAGGGGAAGGGGAAGCTCCAGAAGATCCTGGAGGAGGGACTACCAGCAAGGTAGGACAAGATCCCTTAGTTTCAGGGGGAAGGCAAGACCTGGCTGAAGCCCTTTTAACAGAGTCTGACAGTGATGAAGTGGAACACAAGGCTCCTCTAACCCCAGCTGAGTGCAGACTAATGTGAGTGAGGGATCAGCATCAACAGGCTGCCAGAGCATAAAAGCTATAGGGCTAATTGCCAGCAGCAGTTGTCAGATTAAGAATTAAAATGTTCTGAGCAGTCCAGGGAAGTTGCTGGAACAAATGTGCAAACCCCAGTGTTTGTCCCATCCAGTTCTAAACACATTTGGATTCCCTGATGAATTTAGAACCCCTTAAACCCCAAAACTGCTTGCATCTAAAGCCCACTCTGTGGCTGTGTTATTCAACTCTGCCAGCATCCCATCCAACTAAGGAATACCAGCCACAATTATTCTGCCTTGGCCTCCACACTTGATAAGGACAGCCATGAATGTCCACTGCTAGCACAAAAAAATCCAGACAGTGCCCAGAAATTGAATTTTGGAGATTGGCTTTGTACAGAAGTTCCAATGGTTATGTTGCATATTCCCAATAACCCCCTTCCATGAATTATTCATACACTTAATGAACACCCAGACTAGAGCTCATGGTAGCTTGAACAAAGTGATCTATCTATCAATGTATGTACCCATCTATCTATCTTACAGGTACATAGGAAACTGTCTAGATGTTTGTTTTTAACAAATAAGACATTACGTAATGTCCATGTCCTTGAGTGTGTGTGTGTATCTCAAAAACCATTCCTGCATGGAGCAAAAGTAATAAGAATGAAATAACTGGCTTTCTGTTGATCTGATGATGCATGAATACAGTGTAGAATTTTTGTAAATTTTTGTAAATCGCCCAGAGAGCTTCGGCCATGGGTTAGTATATAAATGAAATGAAATAAATAAATAACTAAATAATCCATTTCCAAACACTCGAGCATGAAAATAGCAAATTAACATTTTATTTTTAAAAGAGAGACATTATTGACTCCTTTATTAGTAGTGTTTGCGTCAAAACCACCTGTTTCTTAGGTTAACCTATTCTATTATATGAATATGAATGTATTTTGTTTTTCATGTACTGTACATGTAACCCCAATGGAGCAGATGGTTTGGTCCCTGGGGCGAAGTCCTCACTTGGAGGGAGGACTAGAGTAGATACAATTAAACAAGAGAGTCAGTTTGTTCTGCTGAAGCTGAATTTTGGAAGATTGCTATTTAATTAAAGGCTCTTATCATCTTGTATAAGGTAAATTGAACTGTTAATTATGTACAGTAGAATTTCAAGGGGATGTGGAATCATTTTTTGCATCCTTGATATTTGTCCTAATTCTATTATTGCAGGGCTAATACTTTGAACTACAATGCTGAGTTACTGATTGGGGATTGCCCTATGAAATTAAAGTTAAGGAAAATCTACAAAAGGGACTCCCAAAATACTCAGCACCTGGAAATACACAACCATGTGGGACTGGGCTACAAGCAATAGATCCATCATTTTTTTGTTTGGACAAAGAAGGACAAATTGTGGCATGTTTCTGTAAATTGATGGTTACTAATGACATATTTTATCCAATATATATATATATATATATAATGCTTATCATAATTAAGCCCCATAGAACCCATACAAATATATATATATATATATATATATGTGTGTGTGTGTGTGTGTGTGTAAAGGTTAACTCTGGGCAGGAGCAGGGCTTGAGTGTAATTGGATGGTTTGGTTCTATCTGGGGGAGAGGTGAGTGAGTTTTGTCAGAGGAGGTTTTTTTTTGCTGTTTTTGGTAGTTTTGAGGGAGATAGAGTTTGGAGTTTGCCAAAGCACCATCTTAGTTTTGAGGAAGGATTTAGAGGAACAGTGAGAACAGCTTAGGCTAATTATTAGGGATGTGCATCGGATCAGGTCCGATCCACGATGCGGAGCCTTTCCGACCGAAATCGGATAAAAGTATCCAATTCTGATCCTGGATTCTGGATCATCCAATCTGATCAAAACTGGTCCGAAAGCACCCGATCTGGATAAGATTGGAGGATCGGACCTCCCCCTCCCCCTCATGCTCCTTACCTGCCAGGGCCATCCGCTGGCATCCGCTGCCTCCTTCTACTGAGAAAGAGGCTTCGTGGCCTGCCTCTCAGTAGCCTGCTGGGTGATGACGTCACCTGGCATGCTACTGAGAGGCAGGCCGCGAAGCCTGTTTCACAGTAGAAATGGGCAGCGGATGGCCCCAGCAGGTAAAGAGCACAAGGAGAAGGAGGAGGAGGGCTCCACTTACCTGCTGGGGCGCCCACATCCGTCTGCTGCTCCCATCTACTGAGATACAGGCTTCGTGGCCTAGTTCTCAGTAGAGTGCCAGGTAATCATCACACGGTGCTCTACTGAGAACTAGGCCATGAAGCCTGTTTCTCAGTATATTGGAGCAGCGGAGGGAAGTGGACTGCCCAGGCAAGCAAGGAGCACAAGTGGGGGGAGGGACAGTGAGGGGGGGAGTTAGGCCCCCACTCACCCACCCACCGCCATGTTTTCCATATAGGTTTGCATTAGGGGAAAGCTTTCTTTCCCCCATTGTAAGCATATGGCGAAAACACAAAAAAATGGCGGCCAATCTGAAAATCAGACCTCCGATTTTCATATCGGGATCGGCTCTGATCCGATCCGAGGGACCTCTGATTTTGTCTGAACCGATCCAGGACAACATCGGAGGTCCTGATCCGGGTTCCAATCCGATACGGGGTGGGTCCGTGCACATCCCTACTAATTATTAATCGTTCACATCAAAAATAATCACATCTACAACAAAACCTTTATTTTGTGTTACTGAGTTAAAATAGTGAGCCAGTTGATCTTCGTTTATGCTACCACATACATTAGCACTTAACAACCAGCACTCACTTTCCGAAGATAGAAATTATTGTAACAGTGATAACTGCAACACACTTTGCTTTAATTGTGGCAGACTAAAGGATTATCTAAGTCACTATGTACAGGTGATTTGGCAGTGACATCGCACTTCTTGGGCTCATTATCCTAGATATGAAGGGAAAAAAGGGGAAATCATGGGTAAAGGTAGGTGGGTGTCATACAGTCCACCAGTATAAACATTTTTTTTTATTTTTTTTTTAAAAAATCAATGTTAAACAGTGATTGGGGTGGGGGGTTGTTCTGACCATTAGAAAATTGGAACATTCACTAATCTCTCTGTAATATTCCAGTCCCATAAAAAAATAATTTAAAAAAGTTGGGTTTACATAACCTTAGTGAAAGTTTGAAAGAGTAATAGCAATTAAAAGTTGAAAAGCAAAAACACACACAACCAATCACACACACACACACACTACAGACGCACACTATCCATGTCAAAACTGGCTTTGAGAAATTGACTGGTGGTCATTTTTGCACATTAGTTCTGAGTAGAGGGCATTCCTAATCTGGTGCTGAAAATAGAACATTGCTTTTGCCAGGTGGGCCTCAGTGGAAGCTCATTCCATAGTCTGGGAGGGAGCAACACTGAAAATGCCCTTTCCCTTGTTGCCATCTTCAAAGTACCCCTTAGAGGTGGCACTTGGAGGAAGGCCTCAGATATCGGCAATAGTGTCCATGTAGGTTCAGGTCTGGAGAGGTGTTCTGTCAGGGATTGTGGTCCTAAACTGTTTAAGGCTATCAGGCTTGGAAACATAGAGCCTATCTACACTAAAGTTTTAAAACGGTTTAAAATTGTGGTTTATAACAATTTTGAGACTGTTGGGGCCCAGGACACACTCCATATACAGTTTTCAAAATGTTTTCAAAGTGTTTTATCCGGCGTGTGTAGATAGGCTCATACAGGCAACCAATGCAAGTGGACCAGAATTAGACATATATGCTCTGAGGTTCTGGTCCCAGTGACGAATCTGGCTGCTGCATTTTGCACAAGCTGCAGCTTCTGAAAACTGTTCAAGTGCAGCCCTACATAGAGTGCACTACAGGAATTTAACTTGGAGTTTATTCAAGCATGGATTACTGAAACCCGGTTATCCCTGTCCAGATAGGGGCCTAGCAACTCCATACAGAACAATTTGAGCACCCTCCATCTGGTCAGAAGATGCACCCTCTAATAGGCTAACCATATGAAAAGGAGGACAGGGCTCATATAACTTTAACAGTTGTAGAGAAAAGAGAATTTCAGCCAGTGTCATTTGTATGCACGTAGTTCCTGGTGAAATTCCCTCTTCATCACAACAGTCAAAGTTGCAGGCACTATACTAGAGTGACCATGTACAAAAGAAGGTAGGGGCCCCGCAACGTTAACTGTTGTGATGAAGAGGGAATTTCACCAGGAACTAATTGCATACAAATGACACCTGCTGAAATTCCCTTTTCTCTACAACTGTTAAAGTTACATGAGCCCTGTCCTCCTTTTAATATGGTCAGCCTACCCTCTAACAGCATCTCAACCTCATCTGGATTGGGCTTCAGTTTATTAGCTTTCATCCAGTTGACTGTAGGGATGTCAGAGACATGTATATGGGGAGGGGATCAAGTCTCCAGAGCTTTTAGCAGCTTCCCCCCCCCAAACTTGCCCCCAATGTGATCTATGATTACAGAACTTCACAGGCTTTTAACTTGTAACACATGCCATTTACACTAGTTGTGACCACAATCTGTGTAAGTTATGCAATTTTCGGCTGCAATTTGTGTAAATTACACAAATTATGGCCATAAATATGCCTAACTGAAGCAAATTGCAGCTGGAAGTAACATAACTGCTAGCTGCAGTTTTCATACATTATAGATATTTATGGCTGTGATTTGTCTAACTTATGCAAACTGCAGACAAACGATTGTGTCATGTACAGCAATTGTGTAAATAATTTGTGTAAATCTCTCTCTCTCTCTCTCTCTCTCTCTGTATCTGAAAACTTCCGAAAAGGTTCACCAAATCTTTGGAAAAGGCCTCCATACTCAGTTCGCAAACGTGAGCTGCGCCAAGTGGCTTAGGGAAATCCATCGAGTAAATACAGGATTTCTCTGCAAAGGTCATCTCTAGTCCATTGTTGCAGCCAGGCACAGATTTAGCCCATCCATAGTCTTTTCTGATGGGGATGAAAAGGAGAAGCAGAGCTGTGTGTACAGCTTCAGTGAGGCTTCTTCCTAGGTAAGTCATCCTAGGGCTTCTTCCTAGGCAATCCATCATCAAGAGATGGTAGTATCTCATCTTTGATCCAAAAGAAAAAGGACCCTGGAAGTCCAAGTGGGGCAGAGGGTTCAGAAGCAATTGCAGAAATGGAAAACAAGAAGTTGAGCCTGACTGTGAGAGAGTAAGTAAAGAGATTTGTGACTAGCCCTGTTATTGGGTTGTTAATCTGATCAACCTGAGGACTACATTTCTCTGTTTCATCCGTAAAAATTCCAAGATGTTGCTCTAAAACTCTGTCATACTTGTGGATTGTCATTGAAAGTGTACAATATTGAAAACACTCTCTGTCAATAGTTTGTGAAAACAACAACAACATGTTTAACATTAAAACTAAAATGATAATGATACATCCCAGTTCAAAGTAGAAAAGGATATATCTATAAGTTATTAAGCTCTATCCTATCTAGGGATAGATGGACCTACCCGCATCTGGCTTTGTCGGATGCTAAGCAAGCCGTCACCAACTGCCTGCCCCCGCTCATGAATCCGTGCATGCACAACAATGCAGGTCCAGACCAGAGTGGCCAGGTTCCGGGTGCTCATTGGGCCACAGAGCACTCAAAGAGCAGGCCCAAGAATGTGCTGTGGCCCAGCATGCTGGGCAGGGGTGGGGCAGATGTTGGGGATTCGATTGGAGTCTTGGACCCAGTTGGACACTCAAGACTTCCATAATGATATCAAGCTCTGTCTCAGCCATACACTAAGTCAGTTCTCAAGTAGACACACTTAAAAGAATGGGACAAGTTAGTCACAACAACTTTAAGTTCCTCTAATTTCATTCGGTCTATTCTAATCATGAAAATGTCCAGAGCTAAACTTAGAGGTTCTTTGCATAATCTTTACAAGCACGTGAATGTTTGCATTCATGCTACAAGATTTTTAAGTTTGGTAGGTATTTTCCGCACAGCTTCTTGGATGTCCCTGTTCCTTAAACTATAAATGATGGGATTAAGAACTGGTGGCAAAACTGTATAGAACACAGCAGAAAGCAGGTCCACAGTGGGGGAGGAAAGTGCTTTAGGCTTCATATAGGAAAACACAACTGTGATGATAAATATAGAAAAGACCGTCAGGTGGGGAGTGCAGGTAGAGAGAGCTTTGTATCTGCCTTGAACTGACGGAATTTTCAGGACAGCAGAGAAGATGTAGCCATAAGATGTAATTATAAGTGCAAAGAAAAAAAAGCTTAAACTGGCTCCAAGCACCAAAATCAGAAGCTGGTTATTTTTTGTATCTGTGCATGAAATCTTCTGTAACTGAGGTATATCACAGAAATACTGCCCAATAGTATTTTTGCCACAGAAGTTTAACCTGAAATAGAAATTGGTTTCTGAGGCTGCATATATCAAGAAGCTTATCCCTGAAGCAGCTGTCATTTTGATGCATGCATTCCTGGTCATGATTAACCTGTATTGCAGAGGATGGCAGATTGCAACGTAACGGTCATAAGCCATGATGGCCAGCAAGGCAAGCTCAACACTAACAAGTGTGACCACTAAGAACACCTGTGTGACACACCCAGGAAAGGAAATCACTCTGTTGTTTGTCAGCGAAATGCTGAGGGATTTGGGAACCGTGGTGGAAATGTAGAACACATCCACAAGTGATAGGTTGACCAAAAAGAAGTACATGGGGCTGTGAAGATGGTGGTCTAGGGCCACTGCTGTAATGATGAGGAAATTTCCCACTAAGGCTGCTAAGTAAATGAAGAGGAATATCACAAAATGCAGGATCTGCATGTCACGGTCATCAGAGAATCCCATCAGAAGGAACTCTGTCACTGTAGATTGGTTGGCCATTTCAATTATTGGAATCCTTCTGCAGAAAGGAGTGAAAGGACAGACAGTTATTGAAGGATATAAATTTTGGGACAATATGATTGCTATTGCTAACATTGGACCACCTTTCAGCAGACATCAATGAGGCATTTTCATGTTCCACCAGGTTGTTGGGCTCGACCCTTCCTCTCTCACTGTCTTTCTCTTATGTCAAACAACAACGTCGTCATGAATCATAGATACTTATCCTCTGTTCAATAGGCACTGCACATATTGAGATTCTGCTATACTTTATTTGTATATTTAAACCCCCCAATAAGTGTTAAAATATCCCTCATCTGAGAAACAAAATCCCAAGGAGATATTAAAAAATAAATAAAAACATCACCAGCATGGTGCAATTCAAGGAAGTTGCACAGTCTGGGTGCCATCAGATCTATACTAAGCAGGACATAACACTTTGAAAACAGTTTGGAAATGGTATATGGATTGTGTCACGGGCCCCAACAGTTGTCAATGCCATTAAAAACTGTTATCAGTTACTAGTGTAGATCCTGCCCCTGTCTTGCATCTAGGCAGATTACAACTTCCTTCTTCCTTCGAATGTAAAGCAGACATTCTTAATTAAAGAAATATAGGAAATTACATTCACTATAATTCATTTAGGATAGGCTGACCAGATAAAATCCAGGTCAGGGCTCATATAACTTTAACAGTTGTAGAGAAAAGGGAATTTCAGCCAGTGTCATTTGTATGCTATTAGTTTCTGGTGATATTCCCTCTTCATCACAACAGTTAAAGGTGCAGGCACTATACTAGAGTGACCATATTCAAAAGAAGGCAGGGCCCCTGCAACTTTAACTGTTGTGATGAAGAGGGAATTTCACCAGGAACTAATTGCATACAAATGATACTGGCTGAAATTCCCTTTGCTCTACAACTGTTAAAGTTACATGAGCCCTGACCTGGATTTTATCTGGTCGCCCTAATTTAGGACACAACAGTGAAGATGCACACTTGTGTCTGCAACAAGGTGGGCATCTTGTGGTTCTCCAGGTATTTCAGTCTACAACTCCCATCAGGTGTAGCCTGTATAGCCAGTCAAGATGGAAGAGTAGGGAAAAAGTTCTGGAGGGCCAGTAGTTGCTAAAAAATGATCTACAAGTTTTGCAACCTCAAATTGCCAGCATAGCATTTTACTTAACTGCATGGTCTTATCATGTTAACTGGGGGGGTACCACTATCTCCTATTGTTGATAAGGCAGAGGGGAAGACTAGAGATAGGGGGTAAAGTGACAGGACTAGGAGAGAGTAAATGGGACCTCTTTACCCATTTCAGAAAGAAATTGCAGTGATTATTAGGTATGACCAGGATGTGCAAATCCTCTGTAAAATATTGTTGGTGATTTTTAATTAAGGAAAGTGGACTTATTTGTTCTCTCTGCTGCAACCAGACAAGCGACCTTAATGGGTTGAGGGGAAAAGCCTATTGCCTGGTTTTTTGGAGGGGGCAGCAGGACAACAATGAGCCAGGGTTGCAGGGCAGTGGGGGTAAAGCATCTTGCCTAGGGTCCCCTTGATCCTTGAAGTGTTACTGTTTATGTTCAGCTCTAAGGAAAAGGTGGAGCATATGGTGAACCAAAAATGTTCCGATATTTTTCTTCTACCATGAAGGAGACATTCATTGGTTAAATTAGACATGTCTGCTCTCTGTTTTCTATTACAAATCTTTGCATCACTTTATGGAACACGCACACAGACACACACACACACACAGACTTGATACATGTCTTCATTTTGTTGTTTGTCTAGGTTTGCAAAACTCTTTGTGGTGTTGTGAGGAGGGTGGTCATACACCTGGCTGATAGAAAGTGTTCAGCTTTCTGAACTTAATTAATACCTTAAATTAGATCCATATGATTCAAGAATCTCAAACAACGAAAAAAGACAATTTGGATACAATCCTATGTATAGGGTGACCATGTAGAAAGGAGGACAGAGCTCCTATATCTTTAACAGTTTTATATACAAGAAAATTTCAATAGGTGTCATTTGTATGCATGACGCACCTGGTGAAATTCCCTCTACATCACACAGTTAAAGCTGCAGGAGTCCTCTCCTTGTTTAGATCTGTTCAAGAGGGCAGGGCTCCTTCAGATTTAACTGGTGAGGATGTAGGATTTTTGCTCTAATTCTTTATGTTAAAAAAGTCCTGAGTTCCTAATAAAGTGTTTATTCCCAGTAAATCACAATCTTTTACTCGCTTACCTGAAACTAAAGTTATTGAAGACTACAGGCTTTATTTCTCCGTAGACATATGTGGGGGACCACAGTTTGAGGAGAAACAAGAGCAAGATGAAGGATGGGAAAACTGAAGCAAGAGAGCAGCAGCTAATTAATCTACACTGAAATCAAAAATAACGGCCCTGTAAATAGTATGAAACCTCACAATGAAAATCTTAATTAATTCCTAATAAAGATCTATTTAGCAAAATCTGGAGCATGCAAATCATTGCCCTATGTTATGAATGTGAAACAGAAGCTTTCCCAGCAATGTGGATAACTCTATTAATTATATAAATGAAAGGAAATTTTGCCATTCTTTCAGGATTCAATCCACATATATTGTGGATTCCCCCCCCCCCAGTATTAATCTTTCTTGCAAGTAGAAGCAAAGATGTAAAAAACTAAATATATTCATCCCGTAGATTTTATCACAGTGTTATCAATATAATACTACTCTTTGCCAGTCATTTCACACAATATTTAGAAGTAATCTACACTGGACGTGCTTTATGGAAATGCTCACCTCTTGCTGCACTTCAATCCGCTTTAAAAATGTGGATTACTGTATCTCAGAGTTTGCTATTTATTGGCAGAAAATTGTAGTGTGAGTAGCAGAGCAAGTCATTTCTGTTCCCAACAGTGTTTCATGAAATTGCATCACAGGGATGCCCGTTGGTGATAATCAATGTTCAAGTCACAAATCTTTCTTTAACTCAGCAGATGGCAACCTGGAGCCTAAGGGAATATATGTGGGATTTGGCTTGATTTCGTGAGGCCTTCAGTATCATACAGGTCCCTGGACATGGCAGGTCCACCCTTTCTTCTTGGCCCATCCCTCTGGGAATTCAACTTGTGTTTTCTTTAGTCTGGGGAGAATGACAAAGGCAGATAAGGAACTTTGAAGTTCTGAAATGCTGCAAACTCCTGTCCTAAATCACCAAAATATGTTCACAAGAGTTTCATCTTTCATGAAAGGTTTTTCCCCTCTTGATTTGGAAGCTTTGACCAAGTTAAATAACAAATGAAGGTGGTAGTTAAAATACCTACAAACAAAAATTGTTTTCATTTTCTAACATGTGGAAGATTAGTACGGATTAAAAACTGAAACTGGCCTTTTCATTGTCCTTTACGCCTTTTTTCCCATGTGCATTTTATCGCATGCTCGCAACTGGCCACTCACGGTTCTTCATAGGATATGTTGTCGATGCAGCAAACCTCCTGCACATCTCCTACTCCTACTGCTCATTTTTCTAAATCAGAATAAGACCCAGAAAATCCTTTTTTTGGAGGGGAGGTCTATAACGAAACTTGCCACCATTTTGTGCGTCGAGCAGGAGGAGCTGTGTGATAAAAATGCCCACTGAATGGGCCATGTTGTCATTGCTCCCTTCCTCTTTCTTCCCCATGTGAAGAAAGAGGAAGTTGCTCATCTCTCTTGTGGGACAGAAGCAGGAGGCAATGCGACAGTAGGGAAACATGATCCCCTTCCCACCCATCTGATGATCCTCTACATGAAATCATCTTGTCACAGTAGGTTTGGTCCAGATGACGAGCTCCCAACAAGTTTCCAATACAGTATATGGCTCCATTACTATATAATCATTACTGTCTGGCAACTTTTCATGGGGATTGTTGGGGGTTGGAGAATCCGTGATGGCTAGAAAGTATGTGGCTCCCCCTCCCCTCACATATTTACTTGTGCCAAGGGATTTGCATAATTACCTTTTGTAGTGAGGCTTGTGTCATGTGAACCCAGTCATGGTGGTTTTTCCAACATGTAACAATAGGCTGACCATATGAAAAGGAGGACAGGGCTCCTGTAACTTTAACAGTTGTAGAGAAAAGGGAATTTCAGCCGGTGCCATTTGTATGCAATTAGTTCCTGGTGAAATTCTGTCTTCATCACAATAGTTAAAGTTGCAGGGGCCCTGCCTTCTTTTGTATCTGGTCACTCCAGTATAGTGCCTGCAACTTTAACTGTTGTGATGAAGAGGGAATTTCACCAGGAACTAATTGCCTACAAATGACACCGGCTGAAATTCCCTTTTTTCTACAACTGTTAAAGTTACAGGAGCCCTGTCCTCCTTTTCATATGGTCAGCCTATGTAACAAGCCACCAAAAAACCTACAACTGCCCATGCAAATACCCCTGCATGTAATCAGCACACACATACAACGTGAGGGGAATAAGCCACTGTGGGGTAGAACATCACAATTGCATGAATAGGAACATATATTTTCTGTTGCTTTAAGAAATATTACACCATTTTCCCCAGACTAAGCAAACAAAATGGGAAAATGTTCTTTAACAATATAGGTGAAATTGGAGGAATATGTCCTCTAAAAAACACACAAACAAATGTGAGTAAGCACTCACAAGCACACAATGCTCAGATTCACATGATCAGCAGGGGAAACTTTATAGGATGCATATGCTGGTCCCCTACAAATGACTGGTATTTCCATAATGACTTGTGCCACCTTATGGATTGCCATATCTTCAGAATACAGTGCACAGCATGGCAAAGGTGGCTCTTCACCCACCCTACAACCCATGGCTTGCAGTAGGAGTTGTGGGCTGGCTGACAAGCCACCACCATTTTCCACACACCCAGTTTGGATGACATGGCAACCAGTTAGGCACCAGGGTAAAGATGGAAATGCTTATTGCATGACTGGATGTGTAGGAGACCAATAGGGGCAGAGGAGATTATCCATCCTGCATAGTTTCCCATGCTGATTTTCTGAACCTGGCCATTAAATGCCTTTCGTAGGAAATCTTATCAGTGTGAGTGAATAGGGTGGAATATGTGTGAGAGAGTAAGGGAAAGGAAAGACTGCTTGCGTGTGTATGTGGTAATGGCGGAGTCAAAGGGGGACTGTCTGCTCCAGTTCCATCTCTCTGCTCCAGTTCCATCAACCATTTCTTCTGGATCTGCTCGTTTTGGTCCTAATATTTTACCCTTAAAATAGCTTTCAGCTATGCTCATCCTATATATTATCAAATAAATGCTAATCATACAAATTGATTTGCAAAGAGGAATGAGTGTAGAAACATCATTGACTCAGGTGGGGAAAAATATAAGTAAAAGCTCAGTTTAGACACTGCTCCACAGCTTTTGTATCAGATACCCAGGGAGATAGCTAGCACTCAAAACACTGTACTGAAAACAAACAAAACCCCCAAAAACCAAACAAAAAAACTAACCCTTAGAGCCAGCACTCAAAACAAAACCAAAAATATTAGAGTCTGTTTTGCACAACATGAAAATCCACAGTGGCTGATGACCCATGGCGTTTTTTTCTGTTATTCAAACCCAGCACACTTTCAGCACGGTGGCTTAGTTTTCATAAACAAGCCACCCTGAGAACCCATGGTTTGTTTTAGGCTTATTGATAACCTTGGTGGTGTCTTGTGCAGTCTGAAACCAGTAGGGTGACTTCATCACGGGTTGTCGGGAACAGCTAAAAAGCTGGCTAGTGAAAGCAGAAAAAAATAGGGACTGAAGAAATGAGGAGTTTTGCCACAAAGCTGATGGGGATATATGCTGAAGCTGGTGTTATGACTGAGGGGGAATGAGGTGGGAAGCTAATGATAATTGTTTGGTCCTGCATCATCTGACCCATAAATACTTGGCTCCAAAAGGGGGCAAGTTATTTTGCGCCTTTATAGATTTAAAGCCTGCATTCGACTCCATTCCTTGTCCGCTCCTCTGGAAAAAATTGGGGCAGCTCTCTATCGAGAGCAGACTAAAATTCCTGATCCAGTCACTATACTACAATACCTCTGCCCACGTTCGATGTAGTAGACAGGGACATTTTAGCAATGAATTTGTCCTATCCCAGGGAGTTAGACATGGATGTGTTCTTGTGCCATCCCTGTTCAACCTCTATTTGGCAGACCTCCCTTTTTCGCTGTCCCCAGTCCAATCTCATCCCCCCAAAATCGGGCAATCCAAGGTATGCATAGTCCTCTAAGCAGAAGAACCCTACTCACAGGGTTCGCAAATTACTGTGATAAAAACAGGCTAACCATTAATTACTCAAAATCTAAAGTCCTGGTCTTTGCCAAAAGAAAAGTAAGGTTTTCCTGGACAATGGGTGGAAACAAAATCAACCAAGTTAATTCCTATAAATACCTGGGGATCTGGTTTCAGGAAAATCTCAAATGGCATGTGCACAGTAAATCTATAAAAGAAAGAGCAGAACAAACTATGGGGGCACTATGTCGCTTTTTCCATCAAAAGGGTGGTAAATGTATTTCAGCGGCTACCAGGGTTTACAAAGCCAAAATGGGTTCACAGATTCTATTTGGGGCCCTAATTTGGTTTCACACATTTAAGGGTACCCTCAAGAGCCTTCAATCATCATATTTAAGGTTGCTATTTGGTGTCCCAAAGTGTGTGTCTGGGGCGGTACTCAACCTGGAGGCAGGTCTGTGTTCTCTGAAGTGTAGGGTGTGGACTCTCTCAATCCAATATTGGCTTAGACTATACCATGGCCTGACTACAAACTCCTTGGTATCTCAGACACATTTGAATCCCCCTGGATTAATGCAATAGCACACAAAAACAAATTCCCTGGGGTTATACCCCTTTTTTCTATTATACATGGATCTGGTCTCTGCTCTACGGGCCATCAGACAAAGGCTGCTGGACATGGACCTCCAGGGGCTGTGGGGGCAGGCCCATGGTCCATGTTCTCCATCCACTTTAGGCTCATCAGACCCTGCTGGCAAAGACGGAATGGCATATTTGGGCTGGTTAACGGTGCCTAAATACAGGAGAGCCTTTTCACTTGCTCAATTTAATACTCTCCCCTCCAAATTTCTGGAAGGCAGATATAATAAAATCCCAGCTGGTGCCAGATTCTGTCCATGTAACAATTCAGAGGTTGAAACAATTGGACACGTTCTATTCGACTGCTGTTTTTATACCGTAATGAGAGAAGCCTTGATATGGCCGATTACACATGCCTTAGCTGGTAACTCAAAAGGAACCCTGATGAGTATCCTCCTTCAGGGCTCAAACAAGTATATGACCCTGAAAGTAGCCAAGTTCCTCCATTGCGCAATTGGCTGCAGAGCCCTAATGGTTGTATAACTTCTTATGGGTCCTTATGCCAACTCACCATAAATAGTATACCTTTTGGCATCTTAATCTGTCTAGTATTAAGTAGGTGGAAAAGCCTCAGATTGTTGTTTACTCATTTATTTATTGTAACGTACTTTACTTTTTAAGGGGTGAGCCCTATGTTCAGCTCACTAATGTTTCCTATTTCAAGTGTTTTAATTAGGGGTGTGCACTGGATCGGGTCCGATCCACAATCCGGATCCGATCCAGGGGAAATCGGATACAATTATCCGATTTCCGATCACCCCGCTGGATCGTTCGATCCCATCCGATCTGATCTGGAAAGGACCCGATCCAGATCGGATGGATTGGAGGATCAGCGGGCGCCTGCTGTCGCCCGCCACCACTTTCATTGGCGGGCGTCAGCGGGAGCCCGCCGATGGAAGCGGATAATGGGGGGGGGCTTCCTTGGCGGGGCTGTCCACTTCCATCAGTGGGTACCAGCGGGCGCTCGCCGATGGAAACGGACAACGGGGGCAGGGAGCCTACCTTCTGGGGACGTCCCATCACTTGGTGCACCACTCAGGAGCAGGCCGCGAAGCCTGCTCGCAGTAGCGGCCAGCAGCGGAGGGGAGCGGACGTCCCCCGAAGGTAAGCAGGGGGAGGGGGAGGGGGCTTACCCCCCCAGGGCCATCTGCTTCCATCTGCTGGTGCCCGCGGGTGCCAGCGGATGAAAGCGGACGGCGCCGAGGGAGTAGGGAGTGCGGGGGAGGGGCTTACTTGCCGGGGCTGTCCACAGTGGACGGCCCCGGGAGGTAAGAACCTTGAGGGGGGAGGAGGGAGTTAGGCCCCCCCTCACCCACCCACCACCATTTTTTCCTCATAAGACTTGCATTGGGGAAAAGCTTTCTTTCCCCCAATGCAAGTCTATGGGGTAAACAAAAATGGCGTCCGATCCAAAAATCGGACGTCTGATTTTTGGATTGGGATTGGACCCAATCTGATCCAGGGGGCCTCCGATTTTGTCCGATCCGATCCAGGACAAAATTGGAGGTCCTAATCCAGGTCCTGATCCGATCCGGGGGGGGGGGTCTGTGCACACCCCTAGTTTTAATACCAGTCCTTTATTATGTATTTTTAAATTATGTACTACTGGCCAATAGGCTGTAATAAAATTTATATATATTAACAAGCCACATGAAGCCTGATCATCTGTTGGGTTAGCAAGTGCGCAACCATCCCATTGTGGCTTGTTGGCAGGGTGGCTTAGCATGCTGTGTGAACCCTGCCGCTATACCTTTCTCAGATATTGAGCCAGTTCACACATCATGCTCAGCCAATCTGGAGAATAAACTGCCTGGGTTGGTTTGTTGATCACCAATCCACATTACTACCAGAGAGAACTGGGCACACAGCAGCTCAGTGTGGCTCGTTTCCTTCTCAGTCCCCTTCAGTTCTCCAGCATGCTTACTGCACATATCGTAGTATTCCTTGAAACACCTCCCATCCCATCTCCTTGTTCCAGCTCCTTCCCCATTCCAAACACTACGCCCTTTTGGGCATTTACTCTGTTCACCATATTTTTAAAATTATTATCCTGGTCCCTCAAAAATAGGGTCAATTAAATATATCAATATAGATATAAATATGCCCGTGCATAAGAGAAATGTCCTTGTATGTTTCAGCCATCAAAGGGAGTGTTGAAAGGCAGACCTCCACAAAAAGCCTCAATTTCAAACAAAATTCGATAGAAATATATGATATGCTGAGCCACAGTTTGGACAATGTGACGGTCTTAATCACACTTCACTGGTTGTATCTGTGGCAATTTGAATTGAATTAGTTTGAAATTTTGCTCACTTACGGACTTTATCCGTTTGACCATGGATGTCAAGTTTCAAATTCATTCAACAGGTAGATCTATTATGAGTCATGTACATGGAATGAATAAACAAATAAGTATACATAAATAAAACAGTCAATATTGTCTGATTCCAAGACATGTTTCATCTAAATGAAAGAATTGCATCTGAAAAAGTGGAATATGTTCTGTATTTATATCAGAACATAACATTCGGAAGAAGCCATATTAAGACTGAAAACTGATGAGTTGACATTCTGCAATTCATTTCTCTTTCTTTCATAGTTTAACTATGCTGTGTGAAGAGCGATTTAAAGCTCTTTCAAGGCGCATTACCAAATTTACTTCTACAAGAGCGGAGCGCAAATGAAGAGTACAGGCTCTTTTTGTATCCGATTATGAGCATTATCGAATGCGTGTTCAATAGTGACTTTTAATTTATTGTGGGAGTAAGAGCACCTTATGTTTGTGTAAACAATTTTATGAGGAGGTTCATTAATGATCAGAGTGGGCGGACTGTGGTCTTGATGTCATGCATAGAACTGCCCCTTCGCTGGGAAAACCTCCCACTTTTTCATTAAGTTTTATTTCCTGTCTCCTCCTGGCAACTTCCTCCTTGTTCTCTGTCTCTCTGGATGGAAGCTCCAGGAAGAGGAGACCCAACGTGAAATGGCAATCGGGTGAAGGTGGGAGAGAGAGGTAGCTGAACAGGTTAATCAGGTGATTACCAGCAGGTAACCCAGGTAAACAAAGGCGGGAGATTCTGGTGGGCGGGGAGAATATAGGAAAGGAAACCTGTTTGACCAAAGCGCATTACTTTCAGCAACACTTGCATGTGATTCTCAGCATGTGAATAACTTTAAAGTGCATTTCATACAGCCAGTAATGCGCTTCAGTGCCTCTCATTTATAGGTATTAGGCGTTAATGCATTTATCAGGAAATGCGCATAATTGGGCAACCGGGCATCAAAGCAAACTCTTGTAGAGGGGGCCTATCTTTAATATCCCACCAATAAGCTTCATGGGATGACCCTGGATTGTCGTATTACAAGAGAAAGAAGTAACTGTCTCCCTATCCTCTTTCTCCCCACCATGCATAATTATGTGCACCTCTATCACATGTCAAGACTGGTGTAGAGCCTCCACCACTCACTCTAGTATCATGCCTGTCATGCCATACCCAGACTCCTCATCAGAGGATGAAGGGAAAGGACAATCTCCAGAAGATCCTGGGGAAGGGACAAGCAGCAAGGTAGGACAAGACCCCTTAGTTTCAGGGGGCAGGCAAAACCTTGCTGAAGCCCTTTGAACAGAGTCTGACAGTGACTCTGTTCAAAGTCAGAGGCTCTTCTAACCCCAGCTGAGCTCAGGCTAACGAGAGAGAGAGCATCAACATGCTGTCACAGCTTGAAAGCTACAGGGCTAATTGCCAGCAACAGTTTCAGGTTAAGAGTTGAAAAGTTCTGAGCAGCCCAGGGAAGATGCTGGAAACAATTTTCAAACCCCAGTGTTTGGCCCATCCAGCTCTGTCCTAGTGAACCTAGAACCTCTTGGACATCAGCTCTGCCTGCACTTAAAACCCTCTCTGTGACTGTGTTATTCACCTCTGCCAGCGACCTAGCCAACTAAGGAATCCTTGCTGCGATTCTTCTGCCTTGGTCTTCACATTTGATAGGGACAGCCATGAATTTCCACTTCTAGCCCACAAACACTGACAGTGCTCAGAAATTGAATTTTGGAGATTGAATCTATACAGAAGTTCCAAAGTTTATGTTGCATATTTCCAATAATACACCTCCATGAATTATTCATACGCTTAATGAATACTCAGACCAGAGTTTGTACTAGCTTGAACAAAGTGAACTATCTATGTATGTACCCATCCATCTATAATAATAATAATAATAATAATAATAATAATAATACATTTTATTATTACGGTCAGCAAGACCAGCAGATTTGGTACAACATAGTATAAAAAACATAGTTACATAGTCTACAAGACCTTAAAATTTTCAGATTATCCTCCTATTAATATAAAAACATTTAATTATTAAATATATAAACAAGTCATCAACCCGTAGGAGAATGGTAGCTCGGATATTATATCTATCATACATTTAAGCAGTGTCCTTTGATTTTATTTGTTGAGCAATGCAAGCTAGTTATCCATTCTTTTATGCAGTTTACCTAACTACTCCCTGCGACAGGAGATGGCAGCTACACAGAATCTGGCCACTTTGAATGTAACTACTTCATCCAAGTCTGACAATAGATAGTCTGAATAGAATTTGACTGCCCTACCCAGGAATTTATCTATAAGCAGGGCAATAAGAAGGGATCTAAAGTCTTTATATATATCGCAATGTAACAGAACATGACTTACTGTTCCAATTACCCCCTTCCCACCTAGGCACAATCGTTCTCTGTGAGGGATTTTTTGGAATCAGCCCTCCAACAGAGCGGATGGCAAAACATTGAACTTGGCCATTGTGTAGGCTCTTCTAAGCTTTGGAGAGGTCAAGGCCGCTAGGTATTTAGCGGATGTGAGTGGTCTGCTATTTTCTCTAATAACCAGATACAATGTTATTTGGCTTAAATGATTTTGGAAATCAACATCTTGAATTCAATGAACTACATGGACTTTTGCCTTTTCATAGCCTAAGCTCTGAACAGCAATCAGTGAAAAGCCCAAGGTTTGGAACTTTTCATTCATTAGTTGTTTCCACCTTGAATGGAAAGTATCCAACAAAGTTAATGGAGCCAGTCCTACAGGCATGAGCAACAGTTTTAAACAGAAACGTATCTTGCGTATCCATATATGTGCATCTATTGTAATCGAACCAGTCTCTAGCCTTAGGACTGCATTTGGAACACAGCTTGGAACCCCAAGTATCATTCTTAAAAATTTAGTTTGCACAACTTCCAATGGTACAGATTTTTCATACAGGCAAACCTCCAACCCATACAACATTTGAGCTACAACGTTTGCCACGAAAACTTAAAGCACCGCAGGAATGTACTGTCCACCTTTGTTGTAATGGAAAGACAGGAAAGCCTTGATACTCCTCTGCACATTTGCAATCACATTTTTTGAGTGAGCAGTTCCAGTACCTGATGAGTGAAAAATTGTTCCCAGGTATCTATACAAGGATACCTGCTCTAACCCATCCATCTATCTTATAAGCACATAGAAAACTGTCTAGATGATTGTTTGTTTGTTTGTTTTTAGCAGATAGGACATTACGTAATGTTCATGTCTGTGTGTGTATGTGAGTGCATCTCAAAAAATATTCCTACATGGAGCAAAAGTAATACGAATGAAATAACTGGCTTTCTGATGACCTGATGATGCATGGATACAATCTAGAACATCTAGAAGAATGGATGATTAACATACAGTATCAATCAAACATTATGTTCCAAACATGAACACACAAATATGAATATAGCAAATTAACATTCTGTTATTTAAAGAGACACAGTATTGACTCCATTATTAGAGTCTGTGGCAAAATCACCTGTTTCTTACATTAACCTTATATTAATATGAATGTATTTCATTTTTCAGATACTGTATATATAGGTATAAAAGGGTTAACTCTGGCCAGGAGCAGGGCTTGAGTATAATTGGCAGGATTGGTTCTATCTGGTGGAGGAGGTGAGTGAGTTTTGTTGGAGGAGGTTTTTTTTCCTGTTTTTGTGAGCAGAACAATAGAGGCTCCAGATCAAGGTTGGCGACTTCCAGGTGCTTGTTTAGCCACAGAGCACTCAAAGAGCAGGCCCAAAGATGCCCTGTGGCCCAGCGAAATAGGTCTGCAGGGGAAGATGTGGGGGAGTCAATTGGAGTCTTGGACCCAGTCAGGCACCCAAGACTTCCATAATGATATCAAGCTCTATCTCAGAAATACACTATGCCTCAAGTAGTCACACTTAAAACACTGGGATACGTTAGTCACAACAAATTTAAGTCCCACTGATTTCATTGGGTCTATTCTAAACATGACAATGCTCAGAGCTAACCCTTGGAAATTCTTTGACTAATCTTTACAAGAATGTGGGGGTTTGAATTCATGCTATAAGATGTTTAATTTTGTTAGGTATTTTCCGTACTGCTTCTTGGATATCCCTGTTCCTTAAACTATAAATGATGGGATTAAAAACTGGTGGCAAAACTGTATATAAAACAGCAGAAACCAGGTCCACAGTGGGGGAGGAAAGTGCTTTGGGCCTTATGTAGGAAAACACTGCTGTGGTCATAAATATAGAAAAGACCGTCAGGTGGGGAGTGCAGGTAGAGAAAGCTTTGTATCTGCCTTGAACTGAGGGAATTTTCAGGACAGCAGAGAAGATGTAGCCATAAGACATAAAGATAAGTGCAAAGAAAAAAAAACCCAAACTGAACCCAAGCAGCAAAATCACAACCTGGTTATATTTTGTATCAGTGCATGAAATTTTATGTAATTGAGGTATGTCACAGAAATACTGCTCAATGGTATTTTTACCACAGAATTGTAACCTGAAAGTGAAACTGGTTTCAAAGGCTGCATACATCAGGAAGCTGATCCCTGAAGCAGCTGTCATTTGGATGCATGCATTCCTGGTCATGATTAACCTGTATTGCAGGGGATGGCAGATTGCGACATAACGGTCATAAGCCATGATGGTCAACAAGGCAAACTCAACACCGACAAATGTGATCACTAAGAACACCTGAGTGACACACCCAGGAAAGGAAATCAATCTGTTGTTTGTCAGTGAAATGCTGAGAGATTTGGGAACTGTAGTGGAAATGTAGGAGACATCCACAAGTGATAGGTTGACCAAAAAGAAGTACATGGGGCTGTGAAGATGGTGGTCTAGCACCACCGCTGTAATAATGAGAAAATTCCCCACTAAGGCTGTTAAGTAAATGAAGAGGAACATCACAAAATGCAGGATCTGCATATCACGATCATCAGAAAATCCCATCAGAAGGAACTCTGTCACTGTAGATTGGTTGGCCATTTCACTTATTGGAATCCTTCTGCAGAAAGGAGTGAAAGGATAGAGATTTAGTGAAGGATATAAATTTTGGGACAATATGATTACTATTGCCAACATTGGGCAACCTTTCAGAATCCATGAGTGACATTTCATGTTCTAGCAGGCTGTTAGGTTCATCTCTCTCTCTCTCTCTCTCTCTCTCTCTCTCTCTCTCTCTCTCTCTCTCTCTCTTCTGGCTCATATGTCAAAAGATGAATGTACTATCTTGAATCCAGAATAGTGGAGGCTGGTGGCTCTGGTGTAAGTGGTGCTGTGAATATGCTCTGGGTTTCAGTCAGAACAAGTCAGAACTCTGCAGGAGCTATCCAAGGTGCGAAGCTATCCAAGAAATATTAAAGCAGCTATTCACACCTTGGATAGCTTCTTTAGAGGCTCCTTCTAGCTGAAATGCAGAGCAGATTCACTGCCCTACTTACACCAGAGCCGCCAGCCGCCTCCGATCCAGAAAATAAGTTTTTTTACGGATTTAACTTCTCTGTCAGAGCCAACACATCATTAGTTATTTTATTATACACACACACACACACCTTTAAACTGAATGGATTGAAACTATGCTTAAGAAAGGCTTAATACATCTCATTTTGATGTTTTCTAGAATTGCAAAACTGTTTGTGGTGTTCTATCTACACTGATAGAAAGTGTGTAGCTTTGTGGAATTCATCAATTCCTTATATTAGATTCATATAGTTCAAAGAATCTCAACAAATGGGAAAAAAGACAATTAGGGTCCAATTCTATGAATAGGGAAACCTGTATCTTTAACAGTTGTAATGGAAAGGGAATTTCAGCAGGTGTCATTTGTAAGCATAAAGCACCTGGTGAAATTCCTCTTCATCACAACAGTTAAAGCTGCAGGAGCCCTGTCCTCTTTTGTATCTGGTCAAGAGGGCAGGGCTCCTACAGGTTTCCCTGGTAAGGGTGCAGACCTTTTGCTTTAATTCTTTCCTGAGTTCCTAATAAAGTGTGTATTCCCAGTAGTGTCTATAAAATCACTATATTTACTCACTTACCTGAAACTAAATTTCATTGAAGATCAGGGGGTTCATTTCTCAGTAGACATATGTAGGGGAGTACTGTTTAAGGAGAAACAAGATCAAGATGAAGGATGGGAAATCTGGAGCAGGAGAGCAGCAGCTAATTCAACTACATTGAAATCAAAAATAAAGATTTCAAAACAGATCATTGACATTGCTGTACCTCTTCATCTCCAGTAACTTCCCACCTATTCAACAATGGTGGAAGTGGATATTGACTGTGGTATAACTTGTATTTCTGCAATGTCAGTGTGGAAATTATTTAATACTCAGAGATTCTGAAGATAGATAGATAGATAGATAGATAGATAGATAGATAGATAGATAGAAATAGCGGATTGGATACCAAGAAGCTATTTATACCAAAAGTGCTTATTCTACTTGAAGAAGGATCTCTGGATCCAAATCTTAATACACCAGAGTTTAAATCTCTCTTCATGCCCAAATGTTTTGATTTTTTTTCTACTTATTGATCCATTAAGAACTCATTACATATTTACTAAGTTGCAAAACTATATTGTACTACCGAGGAGTAAACCCCAGTGTATGCAGAGAGAATACTTACGAGTAAACATGCATTGGATTAACCTGTAAATAGCATGTAACCTCACAATAAACATCCTAATTAATACCTAATATGGATCCCAGTTTATCAAAATCTGGAGCATGTTTTTTTTAATGCAATAGAACACCCATAACTCAGCATCCTATGTTATGAATGTATAGCAGTAGCTTTCTTAGCAATGTGGATACTTCTATTCATTATTTGAATGAAAGGAAATTTTGCCATTCTTTCAGGATTCAATCCAAACATATATTGTGGATCCCCCACTGGTATTAAACTTTCCTACAAGAAAAAGCAAAGATGCAAAACGCTAAACATTCATCCTGTACATTTTATCACAGTGTTCAAATATCAATATAGTACTACTCTTTGTCAGTCACCACGCACAATTTTTAGAAGTAATCTACTCTGAATGTGACTTATGAAAATGCTCACCTCTCGCTGCACTTGATGATCTAAGACAATGTGGGTGCCTGTAGGTGAGAGTCTGTTTTTCATTGGCAGAAATGTGTGTGGTGAAGAGCAGAGTGAGTCATTTCTGTTCCCAACAGAGTTTCATGAAATTGCATCACAGAGATGCCCGTTGGTGATACCCAATGTCTAAGTCACAAATCTTTCTTTAACTCAGTAGATAGCAACCTGGAGCCTAAGGTAGGGTGACCAGATAAAATCCAGGTCAGGGCTCATGTAACTTTAACAGTTATAGAGAAAAGGGAATTTCAGCCAGTATGCAATTAGTTCCTGGTGAAATTCCCTCTTCACCACAACAGTTAAAGTTGCAGGGGCCCTGCCTTCTTTTGTATATGGTCACTCTAGTATAGTGCATGCACCTTTAATTGTTGTGATGAAGAGGGAATATCACCTGGAACTAATTGCATACAAATGACACTGGCTGAAATTCCCTTTTCTCTACAACTGTTAAAGTTACATGAGCCCTGACCTGGATTTTATCTGGTCACCCTAGCCTAAGGGAATGTTTGTGGACTTTGGCTTGATTTCATGAGGCCCTCAGTATCATACAGGTCCGTCAACATAGCAGGTTCACCCGTTCTTCTTGGACCATCTCTCTGGGACTTCCTTCCACTTGTGGTTCTTTAGTCTTGGGAGGATGACAAAGGCAGATAAAGAGCTTTGACGTTCTGAAATGGTGCAAACCCCTGCCTGAAATCATCAAAACATGTTCACAAGAGTTTCATCTTTCATGAAAGGTCATTCCCCTCTGGATTTGTAAGCTTTGACCCAGTTATATAACAAATTAAGGTGGTAGGTAAAATACATACAAACACAAGAGCCATTCCTCCACACCCGACCTAGCCTGGGCATGGGGAGGCCTTTGCGGGTGGGGGCAGGACTGGCGAGATGTGCTCACTCGCCATTGGAGGAGCGGGGATGGTGCTACCAGGCTGGGAGGGAATTGAAGCCTATAAAGGAGTCCTCAACCCTCTCAGCCTCCTCTTTACTCATGTGGCTGCCGGAGCATGGAAAACCGACTGACAGCTTACTCATGAGGCAAGGAGCAGCGTGGCCTCGGCGCCAAAGACTGAGGAGCAATTTTGGGGACCAGCGGGTGCCTTCTCTCTCATGGGAATGAATGAGCTACAGGACGGGACTATGCTAAACTTCAGCCTTTGGCCGCAGGTTTAATTGGGGTGACCAGCTAGTCCGTCCTCTGCCCATGTGGCTGCACGGGCAGCAGCTATGGGCCCCTTCTGCTAGCAACTGCCTGACTCATCGGGCGATGCTGCTGGTGGATGGAGCAGCTGACTCTTACAATGATTGGGGCCTGCGCTGGTGCGGGGGAGCAGAAACTTCCCTGGCGAGCCCGTGGTGGCAGACATACAGTCTGGTTGTTGGCACGATCTGTACCAAGCCCAGTAGCCCTCCCAGAGCACTTACTCACATTTGCTCCAGGAGGCGAGAGGGCAAGGCCCTCAGGCCTGAAGCAGACCCTGGGCTTGCCAAGGAGGACACAGCCTTCAGCACAGCCTAATAGGCCAAACACCTGTGTGGACCTAGGGTAACATGTCCTCTTGCTTCCCTGGGTCAGATGCGAAAGGCCCTCTGGCCCCACAGTTAGCCCTGTGAGTGCCGAGCATGGCAAAAGGGTTTGAGTAGCCTACCCTTGCCCAAGGCAACAGTCTCTGGGTGTGTGCCTGCGGAATAGGCCTGCTACACCTGGAGGTTTATGACAAAAAGGCTAGGTTCCTGCTCACTTGATATCCCTTTGTGAGACTAAGGGCCCCCATCAGGAAGGAGTGCTTCTGTAGTTAGCATCAGGTTGCATGCACGGTATTTCAACAACTAAGATGCCTCCCAAAAAAGGTGTGGGTGGTCCAAAAGGGAAAGGGAAAGCTTCACACCCTCAGTCTAAACACATTAGACCTAAGGATGATTCCTCAGGTGAACAAATGGACCCTAATATTGTAGCCATTCTTGCAAGACTTCTGACAATGGGAAAAAAAGAAAGGGATGAACCCCACACCCATGCCACCTCAACAGCCGAAGGGGGTAAGGGACGACAACAGACACGAACACAAGCACAGGCTAACCTGTTGCAGTCTCTTTCCACCAGATTGGACGTGATCAAGGCATCTTCCAGTCACCACTCAGATCACCGGCAATGAGCAGAACAGGAACAGAACAATCCCAATGCCTCCATAGCTCCAGTTGGCCACACAGGCAGCCACCCCAAGCAGTATGATGCAAGGTACATCTCAAGGGTCACGCAATGGGAAGGCCACCACCACACAATCTCTTATACAACACATGGGACCAATGCCATCATGGGAGTGGTACTCATGGATCACAGGAATGTTATGGCCACAAATAGATGCACCCACTGTAATGGGGATGGGTTTGCAGCCGGCTCAGACTGCCCAGCCAATGGCCACTTCAGGCAATCTCCCTGGAGCTCCTGGGAGTGAGTCTGCAACTTCAGGGCCTACGAACTTATCAGGTACTTTGACTGAGACAGCCCAAAAACAGCCTACCACAATCACAGGGTCGGGTGGTGAGCACCCAACACCCAGCATGACAGTGGCTGAAAATACTCAGTCCACAATCAAAACAACCATTTCCCAGGCAGCAGGTACAGCTACAGCCTATGCAGTGGTATGGCAACATTCCCATAACAGGTGATGACTCAGGGCAAAACATCAAGAACCCTTCCACTGGGGCAGACAGATATGCAATACTCAAGGGACGTTCTTCTTCCCCCCTCGGATAACATTTGCTCCCAGTTACATGGGAATAAATCCTAAGAGGGGAAGTTAATGAATGTGTTTTCCTTGCTCTTCAGGGAATCAGGGAGCAATGAAAAAGATAAGACAGGAGAAAAAGAGGTGGAGAGGCTGAGGAGAAGGAAGATTGCAGGACCTGGGCTAACTGGCTGTCTGGATACTTGATATATATTGGTGTCATTCAACAGCATTTCCCAGAAAGGGGTTATGATATATTGAGCAGACACCGAGTTTGAGGGAGGAGCATGGCTAGCCTATGATGGGTCTTTCCGTCAAAAGGCCATGTTCAACCCTTCCCTTCAATGGGACGCCAGGGACCATGATCTATGGTTGCAGTTCATGATGCCGACCAGGCCAGGATTTGGGGAAAGGGCCAACAGTGGACACATAATTGCTAAACAACAACCTGCCTCTGCTTTCAGAGGGAGGGAGGGGCAGGGGGTTCAACACCGCCCACCCTGCTGGGAATACTGTGCTAGGGGTACATGTTCATGGTCTCCTTGCAGGTACCGCCATGACTGCCTGTCATGTGGAAGACTACACCTGGTGGCAAGTTGCACTAGAGCCAGGGGTTGCCGAGGGGCTTGTAGAGAAGGACAAGGAGGCAGAAAACCTTGTAGGCAACAATAACAGCCCCCTCCCGAAGGGCCCCAGTCCTGTTAAGATAGTCCTCTTAAAACAATTGTTGGCCCTACACCCAAAGAAAAAGGATGTGTTATATCTAGAATCCGGATTTGTGGAGGGGTTTCATATACCGTTCCAAGGCCCCAGGGCAGCCTCTTTCACAAAAAAATTAGATTTCCTTCCATGCTATCCAAACTTTTGTGTTAGAGAAAATCAATAAGGAGATAGCAGTGCTAACCTGGTGCTAAATGGGTTAAATCTTGCTGTACAGAAGAGGCTACATTAAACTAATATGGCCAAATGGATCTGGAATAGGGGAATTACCTAAGTGAGGGTTTTGGGAAGACATATAAGAAGACTCCTTAAAAGACCCCAGACACATTCAAAGACCCCCAGATATCCATTCCAGACCCTTGAGCCAGGGACATGGAGAACTTATGTATTAAAACTGGACCATTGGATACTATGCTATTAACTAAGACTCTAGCTGAAACTTACAGGATGGCCTTTGAAGAAAAGAAAAAAAATGTCAAGAGGCTTTTGCAGGTGGCTTCTAGTCAAGGCCACAGACTGGTCAAGGCCACGATGTAGCAGACAGAAGGAACAATATTGTTTTGTCTATCAAGATGTGCACCTGCAGATAACAGAATGTTCCTGTGAGAAGATGGACCAGACAATGTTCATAGCAGAGAAATCACATGAGAAGATATACCAAACCAATGCCTGTCAATCAAGACAACGTGCCTATATGCAGCCATTCACAATGACCCATCCAGGTGTTCCCAGACACATGGGTATAACACATGAAATATTGGGAGACACTTAAACTTCTGATTGGTGAATGGGTGGTCTAATCCCTTATTCATCTCATTAACTGATTGGAAGATAGTGATCTCATCACTTACTGGGCCCCCGCCTTTAGTCAGAACAAGTGTATAAAAGCTGCTAGCAGAGAATACAGAGGAATGTTTTTTTTAATATTTTTTTCTGTCCTTCTTCTTCTCCTGTTCTCTCTTCGACTGGACAGACTTGAGGACATCGGTAATTATGAAGTTCCCTTTCCTGATCTGGTAGAATTCTCCAACTTTTCTAATATAGACACTTTGCCTTGTATTTCTTGTAATTAAATTCATATTCACATTGCATTCTCTTTTCCTGTAACCACAAAGAGATATATTGTATATCACCATGCTTCTGCTTATCTATTTAAGTTGTGACTATTTTAAATAAATAGATTCTTATTTGCAATTACTGTATATCTGTGATGGTCAGTTCTTTGGCTGGATTAGCACTGATTACCCACTGGGGTGTTCCAGACCCCTTTTTGGAAGGTCTTGAAGTTAAAAAGGACCAAATTTACAAGCAGCAAGTAGAGTACTGGGTCCATTCAGGGACCCCCCTATAAAACAATCTATGGGTTTCCCATTTGGGCATGATACCAAAAAAGTGCCTTGGGGAATACAGGTTGATTCACAACCTGTCTTTTCCTAAAGGTGAGTTGGTCAACGATCCTATACCCAAACATTTAAGTTTGGTTCGATATGCTTCATTTGACTCAGCTGTCACAATGATCCGAAACAATGTCCCCAGTGCATTAATGGGGAAATGCAACATAAAATCCAGAGGACTTAAATTTGCAATGGTTTTGTTTTCAGGGGCATTACTAGATAGACATATGGGCTGCTCTATCTTGTGTGCCATGTTCAAGAAATGCAGTTATTTCTTGGAATGGGCCCTCCAGGTTAGAATGGTTTCAAATGACACAATTCACTATCTGGATGACTTGATGAAGGCATTTCAATCACTGACAGAAGAGCTGGGTGTCCCATTGGCAAAGAAAAGATGGAAGGCCCACTCAGTATCCTCACATTCCTAGAAATCAAACTCAATTCCTTTAAACGCTGTAGCCAGCTACCTGATAACAAGTTGTCCACCCTGCGGGATAGGCTGAAAATAATGATTCATGCTAAAAAGGTAATGCTGCATCAGCTCCAGGAAGTTGTTGGCCATCTTGATTTCGCGTGCCACATCATTGCGCCGGGGCAGGCCTATGCAATGCTATGAAGGACCTGAATCACCTGTATCACCGGGTCCATGTGACGGGGGCAAGCAGGAGGTTCTGGACACCTGGCTTACATTCTTGAGTGAATACAATGGGATCTCCTTTTGGAGACAGAATTTACTCCTGGAAGCAGAAATGAAATTCATTCTGACACCTCTGGCGCTTTGGGTTTCAGTATAATCTGGAGAGATAGATGGTGTGCTGAGTGGTAGTCTCTGGAGTGGCAATCCTCTGCTATATGCAAGGATCTTATGTGCCTGGAGTTTTTTTCCATCTATGTGGCAGCACAGCTATGGGTGGAAGAACTTGCCAACTCTGTTGTCCATTGTTGGTGTGATAACCAGGCCACTGGTCAAGTCATTAATACTTTGACATCCCAGAACCCTAAGGTCATGGCTTTGATCACGGTTTTCGTCTTGCATTGCCTCCGTCACAATATTCAGTTTTGCTCTCGACATATCCCAGGGTTGGACAACTTTATAGCTGATGCTTTATCATGTCACCAGGTACAGAGATTTCAGGAATTGGCACCCTGGGGTAGTCAGCTTCCAGAATCCATGCCAGGTACCCTTTGGGAGATTGGCAGCATGAAGTTCAGTGTACCATGTGGCCGTCAGTAGCACCTAGCACAAGGTCTCCATCCCTAAGAGCAGGTAGGGAGCTTTTAGCCTTAGGGATGACATGTGGTTGCCCCAGGTGTGGCCCATTCCTGTGGAGCATATTTTACAGTTCTGCATCACCGCCTGATGGAAGGGCCTTTCCACCAGGACAATAGCGGGGAAATTGGCTGCATTCTGCTTTTTGGTAAAACCTCAAGGGGTAGTAGTCAATATGGCAGATTTCAGGGTATGGCATACATTAAAAGGATAGTCCAGGGCATCCCCACAAACACCAGATGCTAGATGCCTGATATCCCCTGATATCCTGGTCAGCTTGAAAGCGCTATGGCTGATATTATGATTCTACCCCTATGAAGCAGCTCTATTTCATGTGGCAGTCCTGACCGCATTTTTTGGTGCATTCCAGATATCGGAATTGCTAGTGCTCTCCCAACACGACTCTTCTGGGCATGTGCTTCAATATCACAGCCCACATTTCACCACACAGAGAGTTCAGATAGCACTCTGATGGTCCAAAACTGACCAGGAGGACATGGGTACTAAGGTCCCTTTGAGCCAGGTCCCAATGGAAGAATTACTACCAGTATGGAGCCTGGGGGAATTTACAGTCTTGTGAGATGACAAACCAGGGGTTCTATTTTTCCATCAGGACCATTCGCCCTTCACCAAATATCAATTTTGCACAGTGTCGGTACTCTTTGGCTCTTACTCCTTTCATATTGGGGCAGCATCCACAGCAGCACCCATTGCTTCTCCCCCCTCTCTCCCAGAGATTCAGGGGGTTGGTAGATGGCATTCAAAAGCTTACAAAACCTATGTCAGGCAGTTCCCGTAATGAGGGCAACATGATATAGCAAATGTTCTAAATCATCTGTGTGTTGTAGATCACTGGAGAGGACATGCCCCAGTACGTGTGATCATCTGTGGCCACAGCAGAATCGTCTGGGCCAGCCAGAGGGCGGCCACTTCAAGCTTCGGAATGCAGCTGGGGAAGCCAACATTCTATAGTTTGACAGATGCGGTATGTGGTGGGAGTGCCTCTTGACCACCTTATTCCAGCTACAGGTGACAAGCAACCCACCTCAGGTGCTTCTCATATACCTTGGGGGAAATGATCTGGGGCTGCTGAAGGTCAAAGCCCTCATTCTGCAAGTGATTGCCGACTTCCAGACTATTTGCCTGTGCTGGCCTGATGTTCTGATAATATGGTCTTTTGTCCTACCCAGGTTCAATTGGCAGGAGGGTAGCGAACACCGGGCTAAGGAAAAAGCCCACAAAAAAAGTTAATATAGAAATCTTCAGAGATTTCTCCAGACATGGAGTTTTTAGCATTAAACACCCCACTATTAATTTAACCCAGATGGAGATTTATAGGCAGGATGGAGTCCATCTATCGTACCTTTTGTTTTTGAACGATCTGCAAAGGGACTTGCGGAATGTAATTCTAGCTAGGTGGGGGGAGTGACTAAGAAAGTGGCTTGACGCCCCTTGTCGCTGGTAGGTAAAGGCATCCAGAGGGGGATTTTGAATAGTGAGTATTCCCAGGCATGGTTGCGGTGATTGGTAATACCTGTAGCTCCCAGCTTTGAGCCCCATGGCCTAGCAGGCAAGATAAAGAATACCTTTGAGGCCAACCCTTCTCACCCACTTGGAGTCCTGTGGCCCAGATGTGTGTGTATGTGTGTGACACCGGAAGGTCTCCCTACCCCAAAAGGGACAGGCCCATAGGAGGGCAAAATGAGCAGTGCCGACCCATGGGGCAGGAATGGCTCACCCAACTTGGTTAAGGGGCCTGTAAACAGGCTATACTGGTTGCCCTTTGGGAACTCCCCCTTTGCAGATCTTTAATAAATGTGGCACTATTTAAACCCATTTTCTGTGTCTTGTCTCATCATTTGCTTCCTCAACAGTTCCACAAATTGTTAACATTTTCCAACACGACAAAGATCAGTACAGCTTAAAACTTGAAACTGGCGTTTTTACTGTACTTTACGCCCTTCTTCAGATGAACATTTAAAGCACACTTGCAACTGGCTACTCATGGTTCTTTGTGGGATATTTTGATAACGCAGCAATCCTGCAGCACATCCCCACTCCTTCTGCTCTTTTTTTTTTATTACAAAAGAAGTCACAAAAAATCTTTGTGTGTGTGTGTCTATTATGAAACTTGCCACCAGTTCCTGCTGTGCACAGGAGAAGCTTTGCAATAAAAATGCCCACTGAATGGGCCACATGGTCATTGCTTGCTTTCTCTTTCTTCCCTGTGTGAAGAAAGAGGAAGTTGTTCACCTCTATTGTGGGACAGGGGCAAGAAGCAAAGTGACAGTAGGGAAACATGATCCCCTTCCCACCTGTCTGATGATCCTCTACATGAAATGATCTGCTCACAGTAGGTTTCATCCAGGGTCAGGAGCTCTGGACCAGATTCCAATATCGTATATGGCTCCAATAATATAAAATTGTCCCTGGATGGAACATTTTCATGGAGTTTGTTGGGGGTAGGAGAATCTATGGTGGTGAAAGCGTATATTTCTGTGGCTCTGACCAGATTCACATGATGATTTATTTCTACCCCTCCCCTTACATGTATGCTTGTGCCAGGGGATTTGCATAATTACCCTTCGGAGTGTGGCTTGTATCATGTGAATCTGAACAGGTTGTTTTTTTCAATGTGCTACAAGCCACCAAGAAACCTACAACAGCCCATACAAATCCCACTGCAAGTGATCCACATGCACATATAATGGGGAGGGGAATAAGCTTTTGTGGGGTATTTCTCCTACTGCAATCATGTGAACAAGGACTGTGTGAGAGTTAGTGGGGTGGAAGAGATTCGTGACCTGGACGATTGAATTAGAGGGAAGGAGGGAGAATTATGAGCACTTTTCTAGACAAGACTGCAAATTGCTATATCTACATTGGGTTTCATCATAGAATTGAGATCCAAGCTCTATAGAAAGAGCTTTTCCTCTCTTGCTTTTCCAGTACATACCCTCTAAGTGGTGCTGTGCTATAGTAGAATATCACAATAGGAAAATATCTTTTCTTTTGCTTTAAGAAAGAATATGCCATTTTCCCCACACTACACAAATAAAATGGGAAAGTGCTCTTTAAGAATATAAGTGAAACTGGATTAATATGTACTCCTCTAAATAACACATAAACAACTGTAAGTACTCACAAGCACACAATGCCCAGGTTCACACAATCAGCAGGGAAAAAATTATAGGATGCATATGCTAGTCCCCCACAAATGAACGGTATTTCTGTAATGACTTGTGCCACCTCATGGATTGCTAGGCGGACCAGATAAAATCCAGTTCAGGGTTCATGTAACTTTAACAGTTGTAGAGAAAAGGGAATTTCAGCCAGTGTCATTTGTATGCAATTAGTTCCTGGTGAAATTCCCTCTTCATCACAACAGTTAAAGTTGCAGGGGCCCTGCCTTCTTTTGTATATGGTCACTCTAGTTTAGTGCCTGCACCTTTAACTGTTGTGATGAAGAGGGAATTTCACCAGGAACTAATTGCATACAAATGACACTGGCTGAAATTCCCTTTTCTCTACAACTGTTAAAGTTACATGACCCCTGACCTGGATTTTATCTGGTCACCCTATGGATTGCCTTATCATCAGAACCCAGTGCAGAGCATGGCAAGAGTGGCTCCTCACCCACCCTACAACTTATGGCTTGCACACCCAGTTTTGATAACTTGGCACCTAGTGAGGAGCAGGGTAATTATAGAAATGCTGGTTTCATGACTGGCATACACATGGGACCAGGAGGGGTGGAAGAAACTACTCATGCTACATAGTTTCCCATGCTGCATAGTTTCCCATTCTACTTTGTTGGCTCTGGGAATACTATATGTGCCTGTGGTGTTGTTTTCTTTCTGCTGGTCTTGTGACCATAATAAACATTGATTGATTGATATCTGTGCTGATTTGAATTGAATTAGTTTGAAATTTTGCACAATTATGGACTTCATCTGGTTGACCATGGATGCCAAGTTTCAAATAGACTCAACAGGTGTATCTTTTTTGGGGATCTAAATGGAATAAATAAATAAATAAAAAAGTATAAAAAAATAAAAAAATCAGTATTGCCTGATTCCTAGATATCTTTAATCAAAAAAAATGTATCAGAAAAAATGGAATATGTTCTTGAAATACACCAGTATTGATGTCACAACATAAGATTCAGAAGAAGCCTTATTAGGACTGTAAATGGAACAGTTGACCTTGTGTAACTCATTTCTCTTTCTTTCATAGTTTAACTATGCTGTGTGAAGAAATATTTCCTTTTATCTATCTTTAATCTCCCATCAATAAGCTTCATGGGAAGACCCTGGGTTCTAGTATTACGAGAGAGGGAGAAACCTGTCTCCCTATCCTCCTTCTCCCCATCATGCATAATTTTGTACACCAGTAGTATGTGTTAGGACTGGTGTTGAGCCTCCACCCACTCTAGGATCTTTCCCATGATGCCTCCCCCAGACTGATCATCAGAGGATGAAGGGGAAGCTCCAGAAGATCCTGGGGAAGGGACTAGCAGCAAGGTAGCACAAGACCCCTTAGTTTCAGGAGGCAGGCAAGACCTGGCTGAAGCCCTTTGAATAGAGTCTGACAGTGATGAAGGGGATCACAAGGCTCCACTAACCCCAGCTGAGCTCAGGCTAATGTGAGTGAGGGATCAGCATCAACAGGCTCCCAGAGCTTGAAATCTACAGGGCTAACTGCCAGCACCAGTTGTCAGGTTAAGAAATAAAATGTTTGAGAAGCCCAGGGAAGATGCTGGAAATAATTTGCAAACCACTATGTTTAGCCCATCCAGCCCTGCATGTGTTTGGATGCCCTGGTGAACCTAGATGCCCTTGGACCCCAACTCTGCCTGCACCTAAAGCCTACTCTTTAGCAAATAAGACATTACATGATGTCCGCGTCCGTGTGTGTGTGTGTGTGTGTGTGTAACTAAAAAACCATTCCTACATGGAGCTAAAGTAATAAGAATGAAATAACTGGCTTTCTGATGATGTGATGATGCATGAATACAGTCTAGAACATCTAGAAGAATAGATGATTAACATACAGTATCAATCAAAAATTATATTCCAAACATGAACACTCAAATACGAATATAGCAAATTAGCATTCTATTTTTAGAATTGCGATTATTCACTTTTATTAGGGTTTGTTACAAGAGCACCTGTTTCTTAGGTTAACATGTTCTATTGTATGAATATGAATGTATTTTGTTTTTCAGGTACTGTATATGTAACCCCAATGGAGCAGATGGTTTGGTCCCTGGGGCGAAGTCCTCACTCGGAGGGAGGACTAGAGAAAAAACAATTAAACACGAGATTCAGTTTGTTTTGCTGAAAGCTGGATTTTGGAAGATTGCTATTTAATTAAAGGCTCTTATCACCTTGTAGAGGTTAAATTGAACTGTTATTTGTGTGCAGTAGAATTTCAAGGGGATGGGGAATCATTTTTTGCATCCTTGATATTTGTCCTAGTTCTATTATTGCAGGGCTAATACTTTGAACTACAATGCTGAGTTACTCATTGGGAATTGCCCTGTGAAATTAAAGTTAAGAAAAATCTACAAAAGGGACTCCCAAAATACTCAGCACCTGGAAATACACAACCATATGGGACTGGGCTATAAGCAATAGATCCATCATTTTTTTGTTTGGATGTTGGAGGACAAAGTGGCATGTTTCTGTAAATAGATGGTTACTAAAGACATGTTTTATCCAAATTATATATTTTTTAAGTTTATTCTAATTAAGCCCCATAGAACCCATACAAATATAGACAGACAGAGAGATAGATAGATAGAGATAGAGATAGATAGATAGATAGATAGATAGATAGATAGATAGATAGATAGATAGATATAGATATGAAAAGGTTAACTCTGGGCAGGAGCAGGGCTTGAGTGTAAATGGATGGTTTGGTTCTATCTGGGGTAGGGGTGAGTGAGTTTTGTCAGAGGAGGTTTTTTCGCAGTTTGGATATAGAGTTTGTAGTTTGCCAAAGCACCATCTTAGTTTTGAAGGAGGATTTAGAGGAACAGTGAGACTAGCTTAGGCTAATTATTAATCATTCATGTCAATAATAATCACATCTACAACAAAACTTTTATTTTGTGTCACTGAGTTAAATTCATGAGCTAGCTTGATCTTCGTTTATGCTACCACATACATTAGCACTTAACCAGCACCCACTTCCCGAAGCCAGAAATTATTGTAACAGTGATAAATACAACACACTTTGCTTTAATTGTGGCAGACTAAAGGATTAGCTAAGTCACTATGTACAGCTGATTTGGCAGTGACATCCCACTCCTTGGGCTTATTATCCTAGGTATGAAGGGAAAATAGGGGAAATCGTGGGTAAAGGTAGGTGGGCCCTCCACAGTCCACCAGTAGAATTTTTTTAAAAAATCAGTGTTAAACAGTGATTGGGGTGGGGGGTTGTTCTGACCATTAGAAAATTGGAACATTCACTAATCTCTCTGTAATATTCCAGTCCCATTAAAAAAATAATTCAAAAAAGTTGGGTTTACATAACCTTAGTGAAAGTTTGAAAGAGTAATAGCAATTAAAAGTTGAAAAGCAAAAACACACACAACCAATCACACACACACACACACACTACAGACGCACACTATCCATGTCAAAACTGGCTTTGAGAAATTGACTGGTGGTCATTTTTGCACATTAGTTCTGAGTAGAGGGCATTCCTAATCTGGTGCTGAAAATAGAACATTGCTTTTGCCAGGTGGGCCTCAGTGGAAGCTCATTCCATAGTCAGGAGAGGGAGCAACGCTGAGAATGCCCTTTCCCTTGTTGCCATCTTCAAAGTCCCCCTTAGAGGTGGCACTTGGAGGAAGGCCTCAGATATCGGCAATAGTAGGCTGACCATCTGAAAAGGAGGACAGGGCTCATGTAACTTTAACAGTTGTAGAGAAAAGGGAATTTCAGCCAGTGTCATTTGTATGCAATTAGTTCCTGGTGAAATTCCCTCTTCATCACAACAGTTAAAGTTGCAGGGGCCCTGCCTTCTTTTGTATATGGTCACTCTAGTATAGTGCCTGCAACTTTAGCTGTTGAGATGAAGAGGGAATATCACCAGGAAATAATTGCATACGAATGACATTGGCTGAAATTCCCTTTTTTCTACAACTGTTAAAGTTACATGAGCCCTGTTCTCCTTTTGAGATGGTCAGCCTAGGCAATAGTGTTCATGTAGGTTCAGGTCTGGAGAGGTGTTCTGTCAGGGATTGTGGTCTAAGCTGTTTAAGGCTTTGTAAATTAAAACTAGAACCTTGAATCAGGCTTGGAAACACAAAGCCTATCTACACTAAAGCTTTAAAATGGTTTAAAATGGTGGTTTATAACAATTTTGAGAACTGTTGGGGCCCAGGACACACTCCATATACAGTTTTCTAAACATATTCAAAGTGTTTTATCCTGCGTGTGTAGATAGACGATCTATAAAGACTGAGCTTTTCCGGCAGGCCTACTCAGATGAATTTTAAGTGTTTTATTGGTGTTTTATTGGTATTTTAATGATAAATTGGTTTTATGTATTTTTAATTAGTTTTGTGTGTTTTATGATGATGTTGTTCCCCGCCTCGATCCAGAGGGAGAGGCGGGTAATAAATAAATATATTATTATTATTATTATTATTATTATTATTATTATTATTATACAGGCAACCAATGCAAGTGGACCAGGATTAGACATATATGCTCTGAGGTTCTGGTCCCAGTGACGAATCTGGCTGCTGCATTTTGCACAAGCTGCAGTTTCTGAAAACTGTTCAAGTCCAGCCCCACATAGGGTGCACTACAGGAATTTAACTTGGAGTTTACTCAAGCATGGATCACTGAAACCTGTTTATCCCTGTCCAGATAGGGGCCTAGCAACTCCATACAGAACAGTTTGAGCACCTTCCATCTGATCAGAAGATGCACCCTCTAACAGCATCTCAACCTCATCTGGATTGGGCTTCAGTTTATTAGCTTTCATCCAATTGATTGTGGGGATGTCAGAGAAATGTATATGGGGGGGGGGATCAAGTCTCCTGAGCTTTTAGCAGCTTCCCCCCCCCAAACTTGCCCCCAATGTGATCTATGCTTGCAGAACTTCACAGGCTTTTTACTTGTAAAACATGCCATTTACACTAGTTGTGACCACAATCTGTGTAAGTTATGCAATTTTCAGCTGCAAATTGTGTAAATTACACAAATTATGGCCATAAATATGCCTAACTGAAGCAAATTGCAGCTGGAAGTAACATAACTGCTGGCTGCAGTTTTCATACATTATAGATATTTATGGCTGTGATTTTTCTAACTTATGCAAATTGCAGACAAACGATTGTGTCATGTACAGGAATTGTGTCCATGATTTGTGTAAATGACTCTTTCTCTCTCTCTCTCTCTCTCTCTCTCTCTCTCTGAAAGATTCCACAAAAGTCCACCAAATCTTTGGAATAGGCCTCCATGCTCAGTTCGCAAATATGAGATGAGCCAAGTGGCTTAGGGAAATCCATTGAGTAAATACAGGATTTCCATTGTTGCAGCCAGGCACACATTTAGCCCATCCATAGTCTTGTATGATGGGGATGAAAAGGAGAAGCAGAGCTGTGTATACAGCTTCAGTGGGGCTTCTTCCTAGGTAAGTCATCCTAGGGCTTCTTTCTAGGCAATCCATTATCAAGAGATGATAGAGTAGCATCTTTGTTCCAAAAGAAAAAGGACCCTGGAAGACCAAGTGGGGCAGAGGGTTCCGAAGCAATTGCGGAAATAGAAAAAAAGAAGTTGAGCCTGACTGTGAGGCAGTAAGTAAAGAGATTTGTGACTAGCCCTGTTATTGGGTCGTTACTATGATCAACTTGCGGACTTTTATCCACAAAAATTCTAAGATGTTGCTCTAAAACTCTGTAACACTAGTGGATTGCCACTGAAAGTGTACAGTATTGAAAACACTCTCTGTCAATAGTTTGTGAAAACAACAACAATAAAACAACAACATGTTTGACATTAAAACTAAATTATAATGATACATCCCAGTTCGAAGTAGAAAAGGATATATCTATAAGTTATTGAGCTCTATCTTATCTAGGGATAGATGAACCTACCCGCATCTGGCTTTGTCGGACGCTGAGCAAGCTGCTACCACTGCCTGCCCCCGCTCATGAATCCCTGCAAGTACAACAATGCAGGTCCAGACCAGAGTGGCCAGGTTCCGGGTGCTCATTGGGCCACAGAGCACTCAAAGAGCAGGCCCAAGAATGTGCTGTGGCCCAGTGTGCTGTGTCAGGGGGCAGATGTTGGGGATTCATTTGGAGTTTTGGACCCAGATGGACACCCAAGACTTCCATAATAATATCAAGCTCTATCTCAGCCATACACTAAGTCATTCCTCAAGTAGACACACTTAAAAGAATGGAACAAGTTAGTCACAACAAATTTAAGTTCCACTAATTTCAGTCGGTCTATTCTAAACATGAAAATGTCCAGAGCTAAACTTAGAGGTTCTTTGTATAATCTTTACAAGCACGTGGATGTTTGCATTCATGCTACAAGATTTTTAAGTTTGGTAGGTATTTTCCACACAGCTTCTTGGATGTCCCTGTTCCTTAAACTATAAATGATGGGATTAAGAACTGGTGGCAAAACTGTATAGAACACAGCAGAAAGTAGATCCACGGTGGGGGAGGAAAGTGCTTTAGGCTTCAGATATGAAAACACACCTGTGATGATAAATATAGAAAAGACCATCAGGTGGGGAGTGCAGGTAGAGAAAGCTTTGTATCTGCCTTGAACTGACGGAATTTTCAGGACAGCAGAGAAGATGTAGCCATAAGAAGTAAAGATGAATGCAAATAAAAACAAGGTCAAACTGAGCCCAACCACCAAAATCAGAAGCTCATTATTTTTTGTATCCGTGCATGAAAGTTTTTGTAACTGAGGTATGTCACAGAAATATTGCCCAATAGTATTTTTTCCACAGAAGTTTAACCTGAAATAGAAATTGGTTTCTGAGGCTGCATATATCAAGAAGCTTATCCCCGAAGCAGCTGTCATTTGGATGCATGCATTCCTGGTCATGAGTAACCTATATTGCAGCGGGTGGCAGATTGCAACGTAACGGTCATAAGCCATGATGGCCAGCAAGGCAAGCTCAACACCAGCAAGTGTGACCACTAAGAACACCTGAGTCACACACCCTGGAATGGAAATTACTCTGTTATTTGTCAGCGAAATGCTGAGGGATTTGGGAACCGTGGTGGAAATGTAGGAGACATCTACAAATGATAGGTTGACCAAAAAGAAGTACATGGGGCTGTGAAGATGGTGGTCTAGGGCCACTGCTGTAATGATGAGGAAATTTCCCACTAAGGCTGCTAAGTAAATGAAGAGGAATATCACAAAATGCAGGATCTGCATGTCACGGTCATCAGAGAATCCCATCAGAAGGAACTCTGTCACTGTAGATTGGTTGGCCATTTCAATTATTGGAATCCTTCTGCAGAAAGGAGTGAAAGGACAGACAGTTATTGAGGGATATAAATTTTGGGACAATATGATTGCTATTGCTAACATTGGACCACCTTTCAGCAGACATCAATGAGGCATTTTCATGTTCCACCAGGTTGTTGGGCTCGACCCTTCCTCTCTCATTGTCTCTCTGTTACATCAAACAACAATGTCCTCATGAATCCTAGATACTTGACTCTGTTCAATAGACAGTGCACATATTGAGATTCTGCTATATTTTATTTGTATATTTTAAACCCCCCAATAAGTATTAAAATATCCCTCATCCGAGAAACAAAATCCCAAGGAGATATTAAAAAATAAATAAAAACATCACCAGAATGGTGCAATACAGTTATTCGAGGAAGTTGCACAGTCTGGGTGCCATCAGTGAAAAGCCAATGGACCAGATCTATACTAAGCAGGACATAACACTTTGAAAATGGTTTGAAAATGGTATATGGATTGTGTCACAGACCCCAACAGTTGTCAATGCCATTATAAACTGTGATTAATGACTAGTGTAGATCCTGCCCCTGTTTGCATCCAGGCCCATTGCAACTTCCTTCTTTCCTCGAATGGAAAGCAGACTCTCTTAATTAAAGAAATATAGGAAATTAAATTCACTATAATTTATTTAGGACACAACAGTTAAGATGCACATTTGTGTCTGCAACAGGGTGGGTATCTTGTGATTCTCCGGGTATTTCGGTCTACAACTTCCATCAGGTGTAGCCTGTATAGCCAGTCAAGATGGAAGAGTAGCAACCTCAAATTGCCAGCATAGCATGTTACTTGACTGCATGCTCTTATAGGTGTTAACTGGGGGGGGGGGGGTACCACCATCTCCTATCGTTGATAAGGCAGAAGGGAAGACTAGAGATGGGGATAAAGTGACTGGACAGGGAGAGAGTAAATGGGACCTCTTTCCTTTACCCATTTCAGAAAGAAATTGCAGTGATTATTAGTAGGCTGACCAGATAAAATCCAGGTCAGGGCTCATGTAACTTTAACAGTTGTAGAGAAAAGGGAATTCCAGCCAGTGTCATTTGTATGCAATTAGTTCCTGGTGAAATTCCCTCTTCATCACAGCAGTTAAAGGTGCAGGCACTATACTAGAGTGACCATATACAAAAGAAGGCAGGGCCCCTGCAACTTTAACAGTTGTGATGAAGAGGGAATTTCACCAGGAACTAATTGCATACAAATGACACTGGCTGAAATTCCCTTTTCTCTACAACTGTTAAAGTTGCATGAGCCCTGACCTGGATTTTATCTGGTCACCCTATTATTAGGTATGACCAGGACGTGCAAATCCTCTGCAAAATGTTGTTGTTGGTTTTTAATTAAGGAAAGGAGACTCATTTGTTCTCTCTGCTGCAACCAGACAAAAGTCTTTAATGAGTTGAGGGGGAAAGCTAATTGCCTGTTTTTTTGGAGGGGGCAGCAGGACAACAATGAGCCAGGGTTGCAGGGCAGTGGGGTTAAAGCAAGTTGCCTAGGGTTCCCCTCGATCCTTGAAGTGTTACTGTTTATGTTCAACTCTAAGGAAAAGGTGGAGCATATGCTGAACCGAAAATGTTCTGATATTTTTCTTCTACCATGAAGGAGACATTCATTGGTTAAATTAGACATGTCTGCTCTCTGTTTTCTATTACACATCACTTTACTGGTTTCCCAACTGCCAGCACTTCCTGATCTGAAAAAGCCCTGTGCCCCATGTCAACTTCAAATAGGGTATAACTAAAGTGAGGGAAGTTTGGGAGGGTGCAGGCTGCATGAGAAATGATGGTGTAATGAAAGACAGGGCACCCACATGCATTCCTTGGCCATCACAAAAGTAAGAAACATGCAAGAAACCCCAACCTTAGCCATGTGAAGGTCACCAAGATGTTCTTTGGCTTAGAACATATTCATTTTCCTGAAAATAAATTCCTCTCCTAACAAATTGAAAGAATTTGTAAAAAGGAAGAGGAGGAGGAGGAGGAAATTTTGGCTCAGATGTCAAAGGATGAATGTACTGTCTTGAATCCGGAGTCATGGAGGCTGGTGGCTCTGGTGTCAGTGGTGCCGTGAATCAGATCTGGGTTTCAGTCAGAACAAGTCTGAACTCTACAGGAGCTATCCAAGGTGTGAAGCTATCCAAGAAACATTAAAGCAACTATTCACATATTGGATAGCTTCTTTAGTGTTCTGGCTGCTTCTGAGTAAAATCCAGAGCAGATTCACTGCCCTACTGACCCCACAGTCACCAGCCACCACTGACCCAGAAATTTGAGGAATATAATAAAATAAGTAATAATGTGTTGGCTCTGACAAAGAAGACACACGCACACAGAGACTTGATACATGTCTTCATTTTGATGTTTTGATGTTAATAAATACCATAAATTAGATCCATATGATTCAAGGAATCTCAAACAATGAAAAAAAGACAATTAGGATACAATCCTATGTATAGGGTGACCATATAGAAAGGAGGACAGGGCTCCTATATCTTTAACAGTTTTATAGATGGGAATTTCAATAGGTTTCATTTGTATGCATGATGCACCTAGTGAAATTCCTTCTTCATCACACAGTTAAAGCTGAAGGAGTCCTCTCCTTGTTTAGATCTGTTCAAGAGGGCAGGGCTCCTGCAGATTTAACTGGTGAGGATGCAGGATTTTTGCTTTAATTCTTTATAGTAAAAATGTACAGAGTTCCTAGTAAAGTGTTTATTCCCAGTAAATCACAATCTTTTACTCGCTTACCTGAAACTAAAGTCATTGAAGACTACAGGCTTTATTTCTCCGTAGACAATGTGGAGGAACACAGTTTGCGGAGAAACAAGAGCAAGATGAAGGATGGGAAAACTGAAGCAAGAGAGCAGCAGCTAATTAATCTACACTGAAATCAAAAATAATGGCCCTGTAAATAGTATGAAACTTCACAATGAAAATCTTCATTAATTCCTAATATGGATCCATTTTATTTATTTATTTATTTATTTATTGCATTTTTATACCACCCCATAGCCGAAGCTCTCTGGGCGGTCCACAAAAATTAAAACCATGAAATCATTTTAAAATATATAAAACAAGGCACAATCTAAAAACACAGAATAACATACAATATAAAAACACAACCAGAATAAAACCAAGCAGCAGGAATTAATACAGATTAAAATACAAATTTAAAACAGCAAGGATTAAAATTGAGTTAATTTAACTGTTAAAATACTGGGAGAATAAAAAGGTCTTCACCTGGCGACGAAAAGAGTACAAAGTAGGTGCCAGGCGAGCATGTTTTATTATGCAAAATAATAATTGTAAATCATTGCCCTATGTTATGAATGTGAAACAGAAGCTTTCTCAGCAATGTGGGTAATTCTATTAATTATATGAATGAAAGGAAATTTTGCCATTCTCTCAGGATTCAATCCACATATATTGTGGATCCCCCCCCCCCACTGGTATTAATCTTTCCTACGAGAAGAAGCAAAGATGTAAAAAACTAAATATATTCATCCCGTAGATTTTATCACAGTGTTCAAATATCAATATAATACTACTCTTTGTCAATCGCCTCACACAATATTTAGAAGTAATCTACACTGTATGTGCTTTATGGTAATGCTCACCTCTTGCTGCACTTCAATCCTCTTTGAAAATGTGGATTACTGTATGTCAGTGTTTGCTATTTATTGGCAGAAATTTGTGGTGCAAGGAGCAGAGCGAGTCATTTCTGTTCCCAACAGTGTTTCATGAAATTGCATCACAGGGATGCCCGTTGGTGATAATCAATGTTCAAGTCACAAATCTTTCTTTAACTCAGCAGATGGCAACCTGGAGCCTAAGGGAATATATGTGGGATTTGGCTTGATTTCGTGAGGCCCTCAGTATCATACAGGTCCCTGGACATGGCAGGTTCACCCTTTCTTCTTGGACCATCCCTCTGGGAATTCAACTTGTGTTTTCTTTAGTCTAGGGAGAATGACAAAGGCAGATAAGGTACTTTGTAGTTCTGAAATGCTGCAAACTCCTGCCCTAAATCATCAAAATATGTTCACAAAAGTTTCATCTTTCATGAAAGGTCTTTCCCCTCTTGATTTGGAAGCTTTGACCAAGTTAAATAACAAATGAAGGTGGTAGGTAAAATACATACAAACAAAAATTGTTTTCATTTTCTAACATGTGGAAGATTAGTACAGATTAAAAACTGAAACTGGCCTTTTCATTGTCCTTTACGCCTTTTTTCCCATGAACATTTTATCACACACTTGCGACTAGCCACTCACGGTTCTTCATAGGATATGTTGTCGATGCAGCAAACCTCCTGCACATCTCCTACTCCTACTACTCATTTTTCTAAAACAGAGTAAGACCCAGAACATCCTTTTTTTGGAGGGGAGGGTTATCCGTGTAACAACTCAGAGGTTGAAAATGTTGAACATGTTCTATTCAACTGCTGTTTTTAAACCACAATGAGAGAAGCCTTGATATGGCCGATAACACGTGCCTTAGCTGGTAACTCAAAAGGAACCCTGGTGAGTATCCTCCTGCAGGGCTCAAACAAGTACATGACCCTGAAAGTAGCCAAGTTCCTCCATTGCACAATTGGCTGAAGAGCCCTAATGGTTGTATAACATCTTATGGGTCCTTATGCCAACTCACCATAAATAGTATACCTTTTGGCATCTTAATCTGTCTAGTATTAAGTAGGTGGAAAAGCCTCGGATTGTTGTTTACTCATTTATTTATTTAACGTTAAGAAGAGCTACATTAAGACTGAAAACTAGGGATGTGCAGCAGATCGGATCCGATCCACGATCCGAATCCGATCCGCCCAAAAATTGGATAAAAACAATCCAATCTGATCCGATCTGCCAACAATCTGATCCTATCCTATCCAAAGGGACCCGATCCGGATTGGAAAAAAACAGAAAATCGGACACCATTTTGAATGCTTTCCCCCATAGCCTAGTATTGTGTTACAGAAATGCCTATACCGTTTTCATTTTTAAAGATAGAATGATGAAACTTGGGCACTTTGTAGAAGGGTTAGGGATAGTTATCTGTGAGAAATTTCAGAAAGATTGGTGTAGGCATTTTGTGGCAATTAACTTTTTAATAAAAAAAACATGAATGCCTATAACATTTTCATTTTTAAAGTTCCACACATGAAACTTTACCACATTGTAGGTACTACATTGATACCTATGTGTGTGAAATTTCAGAAACATAGGTGCTTGCCTTATGTGGTAATTAATTTTAGAATAATGGGTAGTAGTGGGGTAAATACAGTTATGCCTCCACCTTTTTATTTTTAAAGATACAAACAGGAAACTTGGGCACATTACAGGTAACACTTTGCTTGATAGGTGTGTGAAACTTCAGAAAGCAAGGTCCAGGCATGTAGTGGCAAGGTATTTTTGAAGCAATGAGGAAAGAAACACCTATAACTTTTTTATTTTAAAAGTTAGAAGTCTGAAAGTTGCTCACTTTGTAGCTGGAATAGGGGTAGTTGTCTGTCAGAAATTTCAGAAAGTTAGGTCAAGGCATTTGGTGGCTACGAATTTTTTAGATTAAAAGTTACAAAAGTTTTTCCACAGAGGCTTGGGCTGTCAATTGTATCCTGCTCCCCCTCTCCCCCTCCCTCTTTTATCTGTCAAAACTCCATGTTGTTGTAACTTTTAAACTAAAACATTCATAGCCACCAAATGCCTGGACCTATCTTTCTGAAATTTCTGACAGACAACTACCCCTAACCCATCTACAAAGTGAGCAACTTTCAGATTTCTAACTTTTAAAATAAAAAAGTTATAGGCTTTTCTTTCCTCATTATTTCAAAAATACCTTGCCACTACATGCCTGGACCTAGCTTTCTGAAATTTCACTCACATATCAAGCAAAGTGTTACCTGTAATGTGCCCAAGTTTCCTGTTTGTATCTTTAAAAATAAAAAAGTGGGGGCATAACTGTATTTACCCCACTACTACCCATTATTCTAAAATTAATTGCCAAACAAGGCAACACCTATGTTTCTGAAATTTCACACACATAGGTCCCAATGTACCACCTACAATGTGGCAAAGTTTCATGTATGGAACTTTAAAAATGAAAATGTTATAGGCATTCCTGGTTTTTTTATTAAAAAGTAATTGCCACAAAATGCCTACACCAATCATTCTGAAATTTCTCACAGATAACTATCCCTAACCCATCTACAAAGTGCCCAGGTTGCATCCTTCTATCTTTAAAAATGAAAACGTTATAGGCATTTTTGTAACACAGTTCTAGGTTATGGGGAAATGCATTCAAAATGGTGTCCAATCCGAAAATCGGACATCCGATTTTTGGATCAGAATCGGATCCGATCTGCCCAACCTCCAATCCGATCCTGTCCACCAGGTCCGATTCCGATCCGCTATCCAATCCGATCTGGGGGGGTCAGTGCACATCCCTACTGAACACTGATGAGTTGACATTCTGCAACTCATTTCTCTTTCTTTCATAGTTTAACTATGCTGTGTGAAGAGCGATTTAAAGCTCTTTCAAGGTGCATTATCAAATTTACGTCTACAAGAGCGGAGCGCAAATGAGGAGTACAGGCGCTTTCTATCTCTGATTACGTGCATTATCGAATGTGCATTAAATAGCGACTTTTAATTTACCACTGGAGTAAGAGTGCCTTATATCCGTGTAAACAATTTTCTGAGGAGGCTCATTAATGATCAGATAGCCTTGATGTCAAGCATAGAACTGCCCCTTCGCTGGGAAAACTTCCCACTTTTTCATTCAGTTTTATTTCCTGTCTCCTCCTGACAACTTCCTCCTTGTTCTCCATCTCTCTGGATGGAAGCTCCAGGAAGAGGAGACCCAATGTGAACTGAAAATAAAGTTACTTTGAAGTACCCTGATGGAATATTTTTTACATGGAGACATGGGGCCAGATGGAGGTGCTTTCACAAGAAGAAAAGGGGATAGGAAGGATGTGCGCTTAATTAGCTGTCAGCTTAGACAGATCATCCCCTTGCTTTTTGCTGGGTTCCTGACATGAGCTGTGTGTGCGTGTATGTGCGGTTGAGCTCGCTAGGAAGAGGAGGGGGAAGGAACGAAACAGCATCCCCCTGTTTGTTTTGGCGTGTGTGTGTGTGCGAGGCACATTCCCATTTACTCCTGAGTAGGCTGACCAGATAAAATCCAGGTCAGGGCTCATGTAACTTTAACAGTTGTAGAGAAAAGGGCATTTCAGCCAGTGTCATTTGTATGCAGTTAGTTCCTGGTGATATTCCCTTGTCATCACAACAGTTAAAGGTGCAGGCACTATACTAGAGTGACCATATACAAAAGTAGGCAGGGCCCCACAAACTGCATAAGTTAAGCAGTTTTCAGCTGCAATTTCTGCCATGCTCCCACTGCTCCCTGTGTCTTTAAAATAAACAAACAAACAAAATGGCACCCACGAGGATTACAATGTCCCAGGACATCTCACTTCCACTTTGGATGCCCAGGGACAATCCCGGAAGCAGGGATGTCCAGGTTTGTCCCCCCCTCCCTTCCTATAAACTATTAGGTGTAGAAAAAGAGATTTGTGACTATTCCTGTTATGGGGTCATTTCTACGATCAACCTGTAGATTACAATTCTCTGTTTCATCCATAAGAGTTCTAAGCTGTTGCTCTAAAACTGTCACACTTGTGGATTGTAACTTAGGCTGACCAGATAAAATCCAGGTCAGAGCTCTTGTAAATTTAACAGTTGTAGAGAAAAGGGAATTTCAGCCAGTGTCATTTGTATCCAATTAGTTCCTGGTGAAATTCCCTCTTCATCACAATAGTTAAAGATGCAGGCACTATACTAGAGTGACCATATACAAAAGAAGGAATCAACTGTTGTGATGAAGAGGGAATTTCACCAGGAACTAATTGCAAACAAATGACACTGGCTGAAATTCCCTTTTCTCTACAATGTTAAAGTTACATGAGCCCTGACCTGGATTTTATCTGGTCACCCTATTGTAACTAGGGATGTGCACTGGATCGGACCCGATCCACGATCCGAGTCCGGTCCAGTGGGAAATCGGATAAATTATCCGATTTCCGATCCCGCAGCTGGATCGGCCGATCCAATCCGAACCGGTCCGAAAAAGCTCCGAACCGGTTCGGCGGATCGGCGGATCGGCGGGCGCCCACTGGCGCCCACCGCCGCTTCCATTGGCGGGCGCCAGCGGGCGTCCGCCGATGAAAGTGGACAGCGGGGGGGGGAGGAGGGGGGCACTTACCTTCTCGGCCCGGTGGCTCCCGTCCGGCGCCGGCGCCTACTACTACTAGCAGGCTCCGCGGCCTGCTCTAGGGTGGCGCGCCGGGTGATGTCATCACCCGGCGCGCTACTCTAGAGCAGGCCGCGGAGCCTGCTGGAAGTAGTAGGCGCCGGCGCCGGACGGGAGCCGCCGGGCCGGAAAGGTAAGGAGGGGGTGCGTGGAGGGGAGGAGGGGGCGCGCGGAGGGGGGAGGGGGGAGGGGGGCCCTTACCTTTCCGGCCCGGCGGCTCCCGTCCGGCGCCGGCGCCTACTACTCCCAGCAGGCTCCGCGGCCTGCTCTAGGATGGCGCGCCGGGTGATGTCATCACCCGGCGCGCTACTCTAGAGCAGGCCGCGGAGCCTGCTGGAAGTAGTAGGCGCCGGCGCCGGACGGGAGCCGCCGGGCCGGAAAGGTAAGGAGGGGGTGCGTGGAGGGGAGGAGGGGGCGCGCGGAGGGGGGAGGGGGGAGGGGGGCCCTTACCTGCCCGGCCCGGTGGCTCCCGTCCGGCGCCGGCGCCTACTACTCCCAGCAGGCTTCGCGGCCTGCTCTAGGATGGCGCGCCGGGTGATGTCATCACCCGGCGCGCTACTCTAGAGCAGGCCGCGGAGCCTGCTGGAAGTAGTAGGCGCCGGCGCCGGACGGGAGCCGCCGGGCCGGAAAGGTAAGGAGGGGGGGCGTGGAGGGGAGGAGGGGGCGCGCGGAGGGGGGAGGGGGGAGGGGGGCCCTTACCTGCCCGGCCCGGCGGCTCCCGTCTGGCGCCGGCGCCTACTACTCCCAGCAGGCTCCGCGGCCTGCTCTAGGATGGCGCGCCGGGTGATGTCATCACCCGGCGCGCTACTCTAGAGCAGGCCGCGGAGCCTGCTGGAAGTAGTAGGCGCCGGCGCCGGACGGGAGCCGCCGGGCCGGAAAGGTAAGGAGGGGGTGCGTGGAGGGGAGGAGGGGGCGCGCGGAGGGGGGAGGGGGGCCCTTACCTGCCTGGCCCGGCGGCTCCCGTCCGGCGCCGGCGCCTACTACTACCAGCAGGCTCCGCGGCCTGCTCCAGGGTGGCGCGCCGGGTGATGTCATCACCCGGCGCGCTACTCGAGAGTAGGCCGCGGAGCCCGCTGGTAGTAGCCGCCGGTGCCGGACGGGCCGAGAAGGTAAGCAGTGGCGGGGAAGGGGGCTTACCCCCCCCCGGAGCCGTCCGCTTCTATCCGCTGGCGCCCGCGGGCGCCAGCGGATGGAAGCGGGCGGCCCCAGGGGGGGTAGGGAGCGCGGGGGAGGGGGTTTACCTGCCGGGGCCGTCCACAGCGGACGGCCCCGGGGGGGGGAGGGAGTTAGGCCCCCCCTTACCCACCCGCCGCCATTTTTTCCTCATAGACTTGCATTGCAATGCAAGTCTATGGGGAAAAAAATGGCGGCCGATCCAAAAATGTACGATTTTTGGGTCGGGATCGGACTCGATCCGGTCCGGGGGGCCTCCGATTTTGTCCGAACCGGTCCGGGACAAAATTGGAGGTCCCGATCCGGGTCCCGATCCGATCCGGGGGGTCCGTGCACACCCCTAATTGTAACTGTAAGTGTACTGTATTAAAAACACTCTCTGACAATAGTTTGTGAAAGCAACAACAACAACACCATGACCTTAAAACTAAAATGAACATTTAAACATCCCAGTTTGTAGTTTAAATGGGTATTTCTATAACTTCTTAATCTCTATCTTATGTTGGAATAGACAGACTTACTTGCATCCGTCTCCATCAGATGTTTCTCAAGTCACCACCACTTCCCGCCCATGCTCATGAATCCCTGTGAGCAGAACAATAGAGGCTCCAGATCAAGGTTGGCGACTTCCGGGTGCTTGTATGTCCACAGAGAACTCAAAGAGCAGGCCCAAGGATGCACTATGGCCCAGCGAAATAGGTCTGCGGGGGCAGATGTGAGGGAGTCGATTGGAGTCTTGGACCCAGTCAGGCACCCAAGACTTCCCTAATGTTATCAAGCTCTATCTCAGCAATACTCTATGCTTCAAGTAGACACACTTAAAACAATGGGATACGTTAGTCACAACAAATTTAAGTCCCAGTTATTTCATTGGGTCATCATCATCATCAAATTTAGTAAAGTCAATAGACCATAAACGAAAAGATATACATATGCAATAATATCAGTTCACAAACGGTACAGATCGTACACATCAAATACCCACCTATTGAGCTCTGTAACAAATGGTAAGATGTAAAAACTTTGCAATTTGAGTTGTAACTATTTTATCTTTGGCCTGTAAAAATATGATTGTCAAAAGCTCTTTAGAACGACCAGGGAAACCCGGAAGAATTGGTCGCAGGATATCATCTCTAATTCCTTTGTAGAAATCACAACAAAGAAGCACGTGTGTAACTGTCTCTACCTCAGAATTATTGCAAGGGCAGCATCTATTCCCCACTGGTGTTTTTTTATATCTCCCAGCAATTTGGAAGGGTGGGCATGAAATCTACCCAGAGTAAAGGCCTTCCTATATTTTGGAACAAATAGCCATTCTAGGTACGCAGTTTCCCTTTTTCCAGCATGATCTGTCAAGCCCAGAGCAGCAGGGGAACAAGAGCCCACTGCTGCACCCCGCATCTCCTGGAGTTCGATATCCATGAGTCTCCATTTGATGATTAATTTTGCTTTACCTGGTTCAGATAGAAACAAAAGTGGGAGATTTAGCCCTAAAGTGGTGACCCTCCTTATTATTGCTTTGAACCAGGGAGACTCATAGGAATCTAGCAAGACCTGAGTTACCAGGGAGTTATATGTCATGGCATGGTATTGGCGCAACCAAAACTGCAGGGTTAAATTCTAGGCCACACTATCCAGAGATCTCAGGCCAACCTCCATATTGAGAACTGGACCAGGCACACATCTTGGAGCTTCCAAAATTAACATTAAAAAAGTGGACCGTAAGCCTTCTTGGAAGCGGGAACCAAAAAGGAACCCCAAACAAAGCCTGGGGCACCATTTTAGCTTTATATACATCGATGGCTGCTGGTACATATTTGCCCCCTTTTTGATAAAAAAAACGAGAAAGAGCTCCAATTGTCTGTTCATCTTTGGCCTTAGGATATTTACCATGCATGTTCTATTTTAAATTCCCCTGAAACCAGATACCCAGATATTTGTAAGAGTCGACCTGCTCAATTCTGCTGCCTCCCATGGACCAGGGGAATCTAACTTTACTCTTTGCAAAGACAAGAACTTTAGATTTTTGATAGTTGATTGTTAATCTATCTCTAACACAGTACTTCACGAATCAATTTAATAACTTCTTTAGACCAAGACGGGTCTGAGAAATCAGTACTGCATTGTCTGCATAGAGAAGTACTGTATGTTCACCTTCTGTGAGCCAATCTTGGGAGGGTGAGTTTGTATTGGTTCCAGGAAGGAAGGCAGATCAGCCAGAAATAAATTAAACAGGGTTGGTGCTAACACACAGTCCTGTCTAACTCCCCGAGAGCCTAACCTGAGCAGATGTATTGTAATGCAGGGATTTTAGCAGAAATAGTAATCTAGGTTCTATTCACAACTGTTAAAGTTTATCCCATAATAGAGATTGGGAGACGGAATCAAAGGCAGATTTAAGGTCAATAAAAGTAACGAACAATTTCCCTCCCCTTATTGCTGTATATTTTTGGGCTAGGTGGAGCAAGCAGTGGTCATTCGTAGAGCACCCTGCCTTGAACCAATTTGCTCAGGGCTCACAATATCATTAGCACTGACCAAATCAATCAATTTGGTCCAAATTGTTTTGGCATATAGTTTCCCTATTACAGACAAAAAACTAATTGGTCTATAACTGTTTGGGTTTGTTCTCAGGCCCTTTTTATATATGGGTACCACAACAGTCCTTTGCCAAGCTGAAGGTATCTGGCCAGATTTGTTAAATCCTATTCTAAACATGGCAATGCCCAGAGCTAACCTTTGGAGCTTCTTTGACTAATCTTTATAAGAATGTGGGTGTTTGCATTCATGCAATAAGATTTTTAATTTTGGCAGGTATTTTCCATACTGCTTCTTGGATATCCCTGTTCCTTAAACTATAAATGATGGGATTTAGAACTGGTGGCAAAACTGTATACAAAACAGCAGAGACCAGGTCCACAGTGGGGGAGGAAAGTGCTTTGGGCCTTATGTAGGAAAACACTGCTGTGGTCATAAATATAGAAAAGACCGTCAGGTGGGGAGTGCAGGTAGAGAAAGCTTTATATCTGCCTTGAACTGAGGGAATTTTCAGGACAGTAGAGAAGATATAGCCATAAGACGTAAAGATAAGTGCAAAGAAAAAAAACCCAAACTGAACCCAAGCAGCAAAATCAGAACCTGGTTATTTTTGTATCAGTGCATGAAATTTTATGTAACTGAGGTATGTCACAGAAATACTGCTCAAAGGTATTTTTACCACAGAATTGAAACCTGAAAGTGAAACTGGTTTCAAAAGTTGCATACATCAGGAAGCTGATCCAGGAAGCAGTTGTCATTTGGATGCATGCATTCCTGGTCATGATTAACCTGTATTGCAGGGGATGGCAGATTGTGACATAACGGTCATAAGCCATGATGGTCAACAAGGCAAACTCAACACTAACAAGTGTGATCACTAAGAACACCTGAGTGACACATCCAGGAAAGGAAATCAATCTGTTGTTTGTCAGCGAAATGCTTAGAGATTTGGGAACTGTAATGGAAATGTAGGAGACATCCACAAGTGATAGGTTGACCAAAAAGAAGTACATGGGGCTGTGAAGATGGTGGTCTACAACCACCGCTGAAATGATTAGAAAATTTCCCACTAAGGCTGTTAAGTAAATGAAGAGGAACACCACAAAATGCAGGATCTGCACGTCACGGTCATCAGAAAATCCCCTCAGAAGGAACTCTGTCACTGTAGATTGGTTGGCCATTTCACTTATTGGAATCCTTCTGCAGAAAGGAATGAAAGGAAAGAGATTTAGTGAAGGATAAAATTTTTGGGACAATATGATTGCTATTGCCAACATTGGGCCACCTTTCAGAAGCCATGAGTGAGGTGTTTTCATGTTCTAGCAGGCTGTTAGGTTCCTCTCTCTCTCTCTCTCTCTCTCTCTCTCTCTCTCTTCATCAAACAACAATGTGCTCAGGAATCCTAGATTCTTGTCCTCTGTTCAACTGACACTGGGCATCTTGAGATTTTCTATATTTGTATATTTAGAAAACCCGAGGGAGTATTAAAATGCACCCTATCCCAGAAACAAAAGCCCAAATCCATGAAAAAATACAGCACAAACATGGTGAAATATAGTTATTCCTTTCCTAACAAATTGAAAGAATATACATTGAGGAGGATTTTTCTGGCTCATATGTCAAAAGATGAATGTACTGTCTTGAAACCAGAGTAGTGGAGGCTGGTGGCTCTGGTGTCAGTGGTGCCGTGAATATGCTCTGGGTTTCAGTCAGAAACAGTCTGAACTCTAAAGGAGCAATCCAAGGTGTGAAGTTATCCAAGAAACATTAAAGCAGCTATTCACATCTTGGATAGCTTCTTTAGAAGTCTGGCTCTGTCTAACTGAAATGCAGAGCAGATTCGCTGCCCTACTAACACCAGAGCCACCAGCCAACACTAATCCAGAAAATATGTTTTTGATGGATTTAACTGCTCTGTCAGAGCCAATGCATCATTAGTTATTTTATTACACACACACACACACACACCTTTAAACTGAATGGATCGAAACTGTTTTTAGGATGTTTTAGGATTTTTATGCAGTTTTAATAATATGTGTCATGTTTTAATCAGTTTTATGTATTTTATCATGTTGTTGTTCCCCGCCTCGATCCAGACGGAGAGGCGGGTAAGAAATAAATTATTAATATTATTATTATTATTCATGTAACCAAGCCTGTTAATCTGCCATGACATATGTTAGATCTCGGAGATTCAAACGTAAATATTTTATGAATATTAGAATTCCACAAACATATCACAAAGTTGGCCTTTCAAAGCTGAATACTATGAGGACTAATTCTTAATGCAAGCTGTGCTCAAAGGAAACAAAAAAAGTCATCCTCAGATTAGCCCAATTCAACAAATGGTTATCAGTATTCATTTGAATGCATGTGACTGCCCCATCTTAATCACGGTGTCTTTCTTAAAAGACAAAACCATTTTTGTACACAACTTCTGAACAATGTATAAAGCACCAAGCTAGATTAGACCCTGTCAGTGATATATAGTGGCCCAAGAGAGGCTTAATACATCTCATTGGGGGGGAGTGGCCTAACGGACATGGAGTAGAGTCAGAATTCTCTCGCTCTCGTGAAGAAGCGATGAAATAATTACAAAATCCCTACTTTGGAGATGATGGATTGTTGATTACAGATTTGATTTCGGGTCCAGAAGCTTGCTGTATCTGTGGTGAAGGAAGCAGCTGGATAACTACTGTATCAGCAGAGGGAAAAGCGAAACTACCTTTGATGTGGACGGGAACTTTGGCAGGCGACCAGTGATGGTAATTAATGGACTTTAATTTGAAGCAGTAAGGCTAAGATAAGACTGGAGGGAGAGGCGGAAGTGATTTTAAGTGGGAAAAGAGACTTTTAACCTCCAGCTGAAAGAGTTAGAAGCTGAAACGGAACTGTTCATATGAGCCGAGAGGATATCTGAGGCGGATAGCGATGATTTAGGTGAGGGGTGCGGATTTATGGGTTTAGCTTTATGAAAAGAAAGCAAAAAGATGAGAAATCCAGTGCCCCCGCCTGGAGCAGGCTATCGAAAGATCATCCTTCTGATAGGAACAAGCATCGGCTCACGAGAGTTTCTGGAATTTTGCCAGACAAAATGCCGGACAAGACGCAGCAATCTGAGAAGACTGGGAAATCATCTCCAAGTCATTCTGGAAGCACTAAATCTGGCACAGCTCCTAAAGCAGCAGGTGAAGTTCCAAAACTGGCCAAAGAGAGTCAAGCAGAGACCTCAGATGATTTAATGATCAAATTTCAGAATGTGTTGTAGGTGGCTTTGCTGAAGCAGGAGGAAAGATTAATGCAAAGAATTAAGGACTCACAGCTTGAACTTATGTTGGACCTTCAAACTGTGGTGGAGAATGTGGAGAGATTGGACAAGGAGTCTGGGAAGCTGCAGGAAGACAGTAAGAAACAGGGGGAGCACTTGAAGGAGATGGACTTGTGCTTAATTGCCCTGGAAAATCGTGACAGGAGAGTCAACATTCAAATTAGATCTTTTGGAGAGAGAGAGGGAGAGAACCCTAAGGATTTAAGAGATACAATTTTGGCATGGATTAAGGAAGTTGAACCTCAGGAAACTTGGGAAATGGCGGATATCGAGAGGATCCATAGAGTGGGTTATAAGAAGAAGGGGATGCTCCCAAGGTATATAATTGTTAAATTTGCCAATTACTACAAGAAAGAAAAGTTGATGCAAGCAATTAGACGTCAAGCCCAGCTGATGCTACAAGCAACACCAATTGAGGTTTATCAGGATCTATGCCCTCAAACAGTGCAGTGGCGGAAGAGTGTTTGACTGTGTACAGTGGCTTTGCGGAAAAGATTGATAACATACAGTTGGGGATATCCAATCTTTTTGAGATTTATGTGGAAAGGGAAGCAACATAGAATAACATCAAGTGAGCAAGGGATGGATCTTTTGGAGAAGCTGGGCTTAGTTGATCCTACGGATGTTGGAGAAACAAAGCAGGATGAAGGTGCTGTAGGAGGAAGCAGTCAATGAAGAAACATTATTGTAAAAGGGATAAGAAAAGATTATAAGGGAGGGGAGGGTCAGATTTCTGCTCCGGGAATGTTGGGTTGCTTCTCCCCCCCCCCGAAGAGTTCTAAGAATAATTGGGGCCATTGCCCAGAAAGGTCTGGTGAAGAGGGGGGTGAAGATGGGGGTAAATGTGGGGGGGAGGGGGAGGGAGGGGGGTATGTGTGTCACAGAGGGAGACCAATATAGAGATATGTGTGAAAGAGAGAGATGGAAAATAAATTAAGGGTTGCAACTTTAAATGTTAAAGGGCTAGGAACTGTTATAAAAAGGAAGAGAATAGAAATGTTATTAAAAAAAGAGAAAGCAGATGTAATTTTTTTGCAGGAAACTCCTCAAACAAAGGAGGGCGTAAATGAGCTTCGGATGAGGGAAGTGGGCATTTATGAAAAGTCTTTTGGTACTTCTAAAGCGAGAGGTGTAGCGCAATAATTTCAAAAAAATGTGGTATTACTATACAAAGGGTGAAGAAGGATGAAGTGGGAAGATTTCTGATAATTTCTTGCATGGTAGGGGAGGAGGAGTATATCTTGATGAATGTATATGCTCCAAATGGGAAACAAATGGAATTTTTCGATGAAGTTTTTATTGTGGTGGGAGAAGTGGGTAAAAAGAACATTGTGATGGCAGGTGACTTTAATATGGTACTAGACAAAGGGAAAGACAGGGATGATATATTAAGAGATCTTAAGAGTGGTGGGAGGACAGGGTTAAGCAAATTAATGGACAGAAAAGAACTAATGGATGTTTGGAGAGTATTAAAAGGGGAAGAAAGGAAATATACTTTCTACTCACCAAGGTTTAACAGTTATTCCAGGATTGATTATATTTTTGTGTCAAAGAATATGATGTCTAAACTTATAGATTGTGCTATTGGGGTAATTAAAGTCACAGACCACGCATTATTGATGATGGATATTAAAATGAAGAAGGATTATAAACAAGCTAAGAGATGGAGAATGGATACAAGATTATTAAATAATAAAAATATAGTGGGGAAAATAAAAAAAGAAATGCAGGAAATATGGGAAATTAATGAAAAGGACTCAAACTCGCAGGGGTTAATATGGGACACTATGAAGGCTGTGGTAAGAGGGATTTGCATTAGGGAAATGTGTACCCTAAGAAAACAACAAGAAGCACAAAATAAAAAGATTGAAAAGGAGGTAAGGGACTTAGAGGAGAAGCTAAGAGAGACAAAAGATAAACGCCTATTTGCCCAAATCCAAGCTAAGAAAAAGGAATTAGAGAGAGAAGAGTTAGAACAAGTCCAAAGGGATTTGCTATATTTAAGGAGGGATTTTTTTGAATATAGTAATAAAAACTCAAAGATGCTGGCTAGGTCCACTCAGTCAAAAAAGGCTAAGAATATGATAGGGACAATTAGAGATTAGACAGGGAAAAGTTGTAATTTAATGAAGGATAAATTAAATATATTTCAGGAATTTTATAGAGAATTATATACATCAGATATGGGGTCACAGGTTAAGGTATTGGAATCTGTAGAGAGGAATTGGAAAATAAGATTACAGGGGCAAGATAGGGATTATATGGAAGGATTAGTTACTGAGAAAGAAATAGAAGGAATTATTGCTAAATTAAAAGAAGGAAAATCTCCAGGACTGGATGGTTTGGGGCCGGAATATTATAAGATTTTTAGAGGAATTTTAATACCAAGATTGAAAAAAAAATTAATAGTATAATAGAAGGAGGAAAGACCCCCCCATCGTGGGATCATTCCTTGATTATATAAATCCCAAAACCAGGAAAGGATCTGACGGATCCAGCATCTTATAGACCAATATCCTTAATAAATCAAGAGTCAAAAATTTTTACAGCAATAATGGCAAAAAGGATGGGTACATTTATACATAAATATATTAGAAAAGATCCATGTGGATTTATTTTAGGAAGGCAAATGCCTAATTTAATTGGAAGAGTTTTAAATATAATCAATATTATTTAAAAAAGCATTTAAAAGCAGGTTTGTTAGCATTGGATATATTCAAAGCCTTTGATTGCGTGGAATGGCCAGCACTTAAAACAATTTTGAAAACATTTGGGCTTGGAGTAAAATTCATGGGAGTGATGGATCAACTGTATAAAAATAATAAAGCAGAAATAATGGTTAATGATGGGTTAACACAACAGATTATACTAGCTCGAGGAACAAGACAGGGTTGCCCACTTTCACCTATCTTATTTGCGATAGTGATAGAAATTTTGGCAAATGTTATAAGGGAGGATTTAAGATTGAAGGGGATAGGAGGGAAGGAGAAGATTAAAATGAATATGTTTGCAGATTATACATTACTGACATTAGAAGATCCCCTGAAGACTGGGGAGTTGATTAAGGAGCATTTGAGAGAATTTGGGGAGATTACTGGTTTACAAGTTAATTGGGGGAAGTCAGAAATGATGTTATTTAATTATAACAAAGAGGAGATGCAGGAAGGTAAAGTTAAGTTAGGTCTTAGGCTTAAAAATGTAGTACATTATTTAGGAGTTAATATTGCAAAAGATTTAGATAGGTTAGAGGAAATTAATTTTGCAAGTTTGAAAAAACAGGTAGGGGAAAAGTTAGAGGTATATAGAAAATTAAAACACTCTTGGTTTGGTAGAATAGCAGTTATTAAAATGAAGATTTACCTAAGATTAATTTTTTGTTTAGAATGCTGCCGATTAAAATATCGGTTGTAGAGTTAAAGAGCTGGCAAAATATGATTAATGCTTATTGCAATGGAGATAAGAGAGCTAGGATTAATAAAGGGTTATGGTATAAGACACAAAAGAAAGGTGGTTTGGGACTTCCAAATATAAAGAATTATTATATTGCTAATCAGTTAAGATATGTTATAAATAGTATATTAGGGGAGGAGGACTTAGAATGGTTAGAAACGCAAACAGGGGAACTAGATTTTAAATTGCAAATTTTTTTTTTATTAAAATTCAAAAGAAAGATCTGAGGGGACTGTACAACCTGTTGCTGAAAAATATTCTAGAGATCTGGGAGAAAGTTAAAGGAAACTATACATGGTCAGGAATTCCTGAAACTGCCTACCTGAGTTGTCACAGGCTGCCCTGGTGCTAGGTGCCACTGACTGCCACATGGCCTGCTCTATGTCGGCCCTCCAATTTCCCAAAGCGTTGCTGGCATCGTTTCCAGCAGTGGCCGAGCCCACGGAGCTAGTTCCCAGAACCTCTGGACCTGATGACGCGATAAAGCATCAGCAATGTCGTTCTTGATTCCAAGCACATGCCGTGCCCTGAACCAAATATTATGGGTGAAATAATGCAAGGTGAATGCCCAGACAAGCCCCATAACCCTGGGGCTACGCAAGGACAGCATGTTTACTACTTGCACCGTGGCTTGGTTGTCGCACCAGAAGTGGACTACAGAGTTTGCCATTTCCGCCACCCAAATGTGTGTTGCCACCACAATGGGAAAAAATTCCAGAAACGTCAAATCTCTGCATGTGCTGTTACTCAACCATTCTGAGGGCCAACGCTCAGCGCACCAGCGATCCTGCCAGATTAGTCCGAATCCCACAGCGCCAGAAGCGTCCGAATGGACCTGCATTTCCGCCACTAGCAACAGGTCGTGTTGCCAAAAAGACACCCCATTATAATTATTTAGAAATGTCACCCACATGCCCAGGTCCTGCTGCATATGACTGGACACCCTGACCCTATGGTGTGGAGAATGAAGGCCCCGCATGGCCGTGCACAAGTGCCTGATAAAGGCTCGCCCCGGTGCGATGACACGACAGGCAAAGTTTAAATGCCCCACTATTACTTGGAGCTGGAACAGTGTCGCCTTGTGTGACCCAATCAGAAGCTGGAGTTTGTTAAGGAGTGTCTGTAACTTGTCCTGCGGCAATCTGCTGCATTGTGCCACGGAATCCAACTCGATTCCGAGGTATCGGAGGGAAGTGACAGGGCCCTCTGTCTTTTCGTGTGCCAACAGAACTCCCAACTCATCAGCCAGCACCTGAAACTGCTGCATCAGGAAGTGGCATTGGTTGGATCCCCCCGGCCCAATGAGTAAAATATCATCCAGGTAGTGAGTCACGTCATTAAGTCCGGTCCTGTCCCGTAAGGCCCATTCGAAAAATGAACTGAACCTCTCGAACATGGCACACGAAATGGAGCATCCCATGGGTAATGCCCTATCAATGTAAAATTGTTCCTGAAAACAAAACCCTAACAGATTAAAGTCACCAGGGTTGATGGGCAAGATGCGAAACACAGATTTTATGTCGCATTTTCCCATCAGTGCCCCCACTCCGCTCTTACGCACTAAAGTTACCGCTGAGTCAAATGAGGCATATCTTACCGAGCACAAGTGCTCAGGGTTTGCATCATTCACAGACGCTCCCTTGGGGAAGGACAGCTTGTGAATTAACCTGAATTCCCCAGGTGCCTTCTTTGGTACAATGCCCAAAGGAGACACCCGTAGGTTAGGAATAGGAGGTTTGTTGAAGGGACCCAGTACCCTCCCAGCACTAACTTCTTTAGTAATTTTTTCCTGCACCACTGCTTCCATTGCCTGTATGGACGACTGGTTTTTAGATATGGATGCAAATCTGGGCCCTTCGTATGGTATAACAAAACCTCTGGTAAAACCGGTGTCTAAGTAAACGGCGTCCTCCCTAATGGGGTATCGTGCCAGTAAGTGCCGCAGGGGTTCAATCTTAACTGGGCTGGGGCCCTTTTGGAGGCAGCTGTTGTCCACCAGCCCCTCCTGGTGTTTTGAAATTAGATCCCCCGCTGAAAGCGCCCCTTCCTTTCTTGCTGGCAGGGCAACTGTGCGCAGGGTGAATGACCCTGCAGACAAGGCACTCATGCCTGTATTTGCAGGGGGATCTAGTACAGAAGCCCCGCGAACTGAACTCCCAAAAGGGCGGGCGGGATTGAACCCCCCGCCCCACCATACCAATTGAAGTGGTGGTGGGTTGAGGCTTTTCTAGAAGGTGACTGCTGTCCACCCTATCTCCCAGACCCGGTTTGGCGGGCGTCATAAATTGCAGCCATAGGTCATTATCCTTAACGTCCCACTGCAAGGTGCGGTCAAAAGCAGCCCTTCTACGGAAAGACTCATCATAGGCCAACCAGGCCCCGCCCTCATATTCCCTATACGCCCGATAGATCATATCGAGGTACTTTGTGAGGATATGGCCTTTGGATGGGAAGCGTTGTTGAACAACCCCCATATATATTAAGAAACCTGGCAACCAATTGGTCCAAGTTCTGGTGACCCGCTTCTTTCGAAGCTTCTTTGCCTCCCTCTCCGCTACTCTATCCTTGTCTGCATTCTCAGGTTCCCTAAATAATAAAGAAAAGATGTCTATGAAGTCCCCTTTTACGATCTTTTCCTTGGTGGCCGGCAATAGGTGATAGCCCAAAGGTGCCGATGTATTCCCTGTAGGAATGGCTGCTCTTTCCGCACCTGCCAAAGGATCCCTGATCTCAAGGAGGGATGATGTAGCCGTACCCGCCAGGCCTTGCCAAACCTCGGCACAGGCCGCTATGACGGCTGGCTCCTGTGAAACAGGTGTTTCATGAGCAGGCACCCCTGCCACTTCCAAAGTTGCCCCAATCTGTGTCTGTGTGTATATTCCCGGCTGTGCACCCACTACCTGCCTGACGTCACTTACCGCATCACTGCTAGATATCACTGATGATCCCTGATTGTTCAGCATGGATGAGGCTGAGGCTGAGTGACCCCTGGCGTCCGTGCCCCTCTCCAGTCCGACTTCCCCCATAGACGGTGGAAGCAGAGCGTTCATTTGTGGTGTGCCCAGTAACGAACCACCCAGATGTGATGTGGCAAATGTCATACCGGGAATCCATGGGTACCAACCCAAGGTGGGAAGGCACTCATGGGTTGTGCCGGCGAGATTGTGGTGTTAGTCATCTGCTCACCTTGTCCCTGTGATGGAAGACTCAGGCCTGTAGAAGGAGGGAGCACCCACGGTCGTGCTTGCGGCCTGGTCACGGCCAATGCCTCCTGTGGCACCAATGGTGAATGAACCTGCCCTTCCATGGACTGGCTGGAGGAAGCCTTGATAACGTTCAGTCTACAAACAATGGATGACAAAACATTGTCTAACTTTTGTTTCCTGGTCTGCCAATGCAGGGTAACTGAGGAAACCAACTGAGCCTGAGCCGATGTGCTTGAGGGTATGCTCCTCCCCTCCTCCAATGATTGCAACCATGCCAGAATTACAGAAAGGTGGGGTTAACCTCCTCATCGGAGGATGAGTCACTCCGAATGTACAATTCAAGCTATATTGAGGCTGCTATCGCAGTCCTACACTCTAACAAATTAACGATGTGTACCAATCTGCAAGCCTGCAATGGAGCACCCAGCCCAGCTATGAATACAGGGAAAAAGACAGGCCACAGCACCACCCGGTGGCTCCAGTGTGGTAACGGCCCTGAGTAAATATTTCTTGGTTTTGTTTTGTTTTGTTTTTAATGTAGCTCCTCACATCCAGCAGGGGGTGCAGCGGCCCTAGGGAAAAAAAACCGGCCTCCCAGGCCGTGCAGTGCAAGCCAGAAGCAGCTGGCCTTTGCCTATCCCACTACCAGCCACTCTGACGCCAACCCTCTGGTGAGCAAGGAGCCCTCCTGAGAAGCCACCCAAACCCTGTCTCCTGGGAGAGTCAGCCACTCGCGGGTAACCCGCCAGCTAATGCGGCCTAAGGGTAAAGCAGGGCGAAGACACACACCACCCTCTGTCACCCCAAGAGAGCTGTGCGCACCTTGGACGAAGCCTCCTGGACCAGCGGCCGTAAGGCCCGCTTCAGCCGGCGTGTGATTGACGCTGTCCAGAAAGGCGCCAACGCCGCCCACCCCTGGATCTCCCAGGCCCAGTTATGAGCCGACCTCCCCTCGGAGCAGCCGCGTCCTGGCTTTGACAGCCCGAGAGGTCGGGCACGGCGATCAGCGCGCCCGCGCCTCTCTCTCCACATTAAGGGGGGAGGGGGCAGGGGGGAGGCCAGCCGGCCCACCCCTCAAACCTGGGGGCAGAAGTCCCAAAGTGTCCAGCTGCAGGCGGGAACGACGAGTTCTGTCTCCCACTCGTCGTTGCCGCTCCGCTCCTCTTCATCGCCGCCCGATCCCTCACTGGTGCCTCTCGCTGCGTGGCCACGCGGCACTGAGAGGCCTAATCAGCGCGTCTCACCCAGCCATCTGGACTGGAGCCGAGCAGCACAGAAGACGAAGAGGGCGGGCAGGCCCGTTAGGCAGCTATTTAAGCTGCTCGGTCCTTGCTCCGCCCAGTGGCACCACTTGGATGCTCCAATTAGGAGCATCCACCTCGCCTCATACCCCCCCACACCCGCAAATATCATCCCCCGCCCGAATTGGGTGGGGATTCCACAACTAAAACACTGCAGGAATGTAGTGTATACCTTTGTTGTAATGAAAAGAGAGGAGAGCCTTGATACTACTCTGCACACTTGCAATCACATGTTTTGAGTGAGCAGTCCCAGTACCTGATGAATGAAAAATTGTTCCCAGGTATCTACACAAGGATACCTGCTCTAACCCATCCATCTATCTTATAAGCACATAGAAAACTGTCTAGATGTTTGTTTGTTTGTTTGTTTTTAGCAGATAGGACATTACGTAATGTTCATGTCTGTGTGTGTATGTGAGTGCATCTCAAAATATATTCCTACATGGAGCAAAAGTAATACGAATGAAATAACTGGCTTTCTGATGACCTGATGATGCATGGATACAATCTAGAAGAATGGATGATTAACATACAGTATCAAGCAAACATTATGTTCCAAACTTGAACACACAAATATGAATATAGCAAATTAACATTCTGTTATTTAAAGAGACACAGTATTGACTCCGTTATTAGAGTCTGTGGCAAAATCACCTGCTTCTTCCATTAATCTGTTCTATTATATTAATATGAATGTATTTCATTTTTCAGATACTGTATATATAGGTATAAAAGGGTTAACTCTGGCCAGGAGCAGGGCTTGAATGTAATTGGCAGGATTGGTTCTATCTGGTGGAGGAGGTGAGTGAGTTTTGTTGGAGGAGGTTTTTTTTCCTGTTTTTGTGAGCAGAACAATAGAGGCTCCAGATCAAGGTTGGCGACTTCCAGGTGCTTGTTTAGCCACAGAGCACTCAAAGAGCAGGCCCAAAGATGCCCTGTGGCCCAGCGAAATAGGTCTGCAGGGGAAGATGTGGGGGAGTCAATTGGAGTCTTGGACCCAGTCAGGCACCCAAGACTTCCATAATGATATCAAGCTCTATCTCAGAAATACACTATGCCTCAAGTAGTCACACTTAAAACACTGGGATACGTTAGTCACAACAAATTTAAGTCCCACTGATTTCATTGGGTCTATTCTAAACATGACAATGCTCAGAGCAAACCCTTGCAACTTCTTTGACTAATCTTTACAAGAATGTGGGGGTTTGCATTCATGCTATAAGATTTTTAATATTGTTAGGTATTTTCCGTACTGCTTCTTGGATATCCCTGTTCCTCAAACTATAAATGATGGGATTAAGAACTGGTGGCAAAACTGTATACAAAACAGCAGAAACCAGGTCCACAGTAGGGGAGGAAAGTGCTTTGGGCCTTATGTAGGAAAACACTACTGTTGTCATAAATATAGAAAAGACCATCAGGTGGGGAGTGCAGGTAGAGAAAGCTTTGTATCTGCCTTGTACTGATGGAATTTTCAGGACAGCAGAGAAGATGTAGCCATAAGAAGTGAAGATGAATGCAAATAAAAACAAGGTCAAACTGAGTCCAAGCACCAAAATAAGAAGCTCATTATTTTTTGTATCCGTGCATGAAATTTTTTGTAACTGAGGTATATCACAGAAATATTGCCCAATAGTGTTTTTACCACAGAAGTTTAACCTGAAATAGAAACTGGTTTCTGAGGCTGAATATATCAAGAAGCTTATAACCGAAGCAGCTGTCATTTGGATGCATGCATTCCTAGTCATGATTAACCTATATTGCAGAGGACAGCAGATTGCAACATAACGGTCATAAGCCATGATGGCCAGCAAGGCAAGCTCAACACCAGCAAGTGTGACCACTAAGAACACCTGAGTGACACACCCAGGAAAGGAAATCAATCTGTTGTTTGTCAGCGAAATGCTTAGAGATTTGGGAACCGTAGTAGAAATGTAGGAGACAGCCACAAGTAATAGGTTGACCAAAAAAAAGTACATGGGGCTGTGAAGACAGTGGTCTAGGGCCACCGCTGTAATGATTAGAAAATTTCCCACTAAGGCTGTTAAGTAAATGAAGAGGAACATCACAAAATGCAGGATCTGCATATCACGATCATCAGAAAATCCCATCAGAAGGAACTCTGTCACTGTAGATTGGTTGGCCATTTCTGTTACTGGAATACTTCTGCAGAAAGGTGTTAAAGAATAGATATTTATTGAAGTTTCCATGTTCCAGCAGACTCTTTCTTTCTCTTATGTGCTCATAAATCCTAGATTCTTGCCGTCTGTTCAATAGACACTAGGCATCTTGAGTTTCTGCTATTTTACTGATATATTCAAAAAAACCTGAGTACATATCAAAATGCCTCCCCATCCCTGAAACAAAATCCCAAGGAGATATGAAATAAAAACATACATCATAAAGAATGTACAATACAGTTAGTAGTCCAAGTTGCACAGTCAGGGTGCCATCAGTAAAAAGCTGTTGGCCAGATCTATACCAAGCAGGATATAACACTTTGAAAGTGGTTTGAAAATGGTATATTGAATGGGGCCTTGGAACCCCAACAGTTGTCAATACCATTATAAACTGTTATAAAGCACTAGTGTAGATCCTGCCCCTGTATTGCATCTCAGCCAAATGCAACTCCCTTTTCTCCTGGAAAGTAGAGCAGACTTTCTTAATTAAAGAAATATAGGAAATTACATTCACCAAAATTCAGTTAGGACACAATAGTTAAGATGCACACTTGAGTATGCAACAGGGTGGGCATTTTGTGGTTCTCCAGATATTTGGGTCTACAACTCCCATCAGGTGTAATCAGTATAGCCAGTCGTGATGGAAGTTTAGGGCAAAAGTTCTGGAGGGCCACTAGTTGCTGACCACTGATAAACAAGTTTTGCAGCCTCGAATTGCCAGCACAACACATTTCTTAACTGCATGCTTGACTACTGCAGATAAGGCAGAGGGGAAGAATAATGGTAGGGGGTAAAATGACTGGAGAGGGAGTGAAGGAGTAAATGGAACCCCTTTCCTTTCCCCATTACAGAAAGAAATTACAGTGATTATTGGGTATGCCAAGGATGTCCAAACCCTCTGTAAAATGTTATTGCTTTTTTAAAATTAATGAAAGGGGACTCATTTGTTCTCTCCCTGCTGCAATGAGATAAGCAAGTTTAATGGGTGGAGGGGGGACAAGGTGCCTGGTTTTCTTTGGGGGGTTAGATAACAGGACAACAAGGAGCCAGGGTTTTTTGGGGGGAGGACAAGGAATCTTGCCTAGGGTGCCCTCAATCCTTGCAGTGTCACTGTTTGTGTTAAGCTCTAGGGAAACTGTGGAGCTAATGCTGTACCGAAAATTTTATGATTTTTTTTTCTTCTTCCATGAAGGAGAGTTTCATTAAGAAATAGTTAAATTAGACAGGTCTGCTTTCTGTTTTCGATTACTCATCCAAAAAATGTTTTGTGATGGATTTAACTTCTCTGTCAGAGCCAACACATCATTACTTATTTTATCTCTCTCTCTCTCACACACACACACACACATACACACCTTCTTTAAACTGAGTGGATTGAAAATGTGCTTCATATGACCAAGCCTGACAATCTAATATGGTATGTGCTGGATCTTGGAGATTCCAACCAATATATTTTATAAATATTAGAATTCCACAAACATATCACAAAACTGGTCTTTAGAAGCTGAATACTATGAGGATTAATTCTTAATGCAAGAGAGAAACAGAAAAGTCATAATCAGATTAGCCCAATGCTAGAGTGACCAGATAAAATCCAGGTGAGGGCTCATGTAACTTTAACAGTTGTAGAAAAATGGGAATTTCAGCCAGTGTCATTTGTATGCAATTAGTTCCTGGTGAAATTCCCTCTTCATCACAACAGTTAAAGTTGCAGGGGCCCTGCCTTCTTTTGTATATGGTCACTCTAGTTTAGTGCCTGCACCTTTAACTGTTGTGATGAAGAGGGAATTTCACCAGGAACTAATTGCATACAAATGACACTGGCTGAAATTCCCTTTTCTCTACAACTGTTAAAGTTACGTGAGCCCTGACCTGGATTTTATTTGGTCAGTCTACCCAATGCATCACCTGCAATTCAACAAATTGTTATCAGTATTCATTTAAATGCATGTTATTGCCCCATATTAATTATGGTGTCTTTCCTTTTAAAAAAACCAATTTCTGTACACAACCCCTGCACAATATATGAAGCACCAAGTTAGATAGACCCTGTCAGTGATATATAGTGGCCCAAGAAAAGCTTGATACATCTCTTTTTGATGTTTGTCTAGAATTACAAAACTGTTTGTGGTGTTGAGAGGGGGTCATACACCTGGCTGATAGAAAGTGTTTGGCTTTGTGTAATTTATCAATACCTTAAATTAGATTCATATGATTCTGAGAATCTCAAGCAATAAAAAATACAATTAGTGTGCAATCCTATGTATAGGGTGACCATATAAAAAGAAGGACAGGGCTCCTGTATCTTTAAGAGTTGTATAGAAAAGAGAATTTCAGCAGGTGTCATTTGTATGCATGCAGCACCTGGTGAAATTCCCTATTCCTCACAACAGTTAAAACTGCAGGAATCCTGTCCTCTTTTGTATCTGGTCAAGCGGGCAGGGCTCTTGCAGCTTTCACGTGTAAGGGTGCAGGATTTTTGCTTTAATTCTTTATATGAAAAAAGTCCTGAGTTCCCCATAAAGTGTGTATAAAATCACAATCTTTTACTCACTTACCTAAAACTAAATTCATTAAAGGCCATGGGGTTTATTTCTCAGTAGACATATGTGGGGAACCACTGTTTAAGGAGAAACTGGAATGAGATGAAGGATGGGAAATCAAGAGCAGGAGAGCAGCAGCTAATTAATCTACACTGAAATCAAAAATAATTGCTCTGTAAATACTATATAACCTCACAACAAAAATCCTAATTAATTCCTAATATGCATCCCTGGTTAGCAAACTCTGGAGCATGTTTCATTATTCAAAATAACACCTGTAACTCAGCGTCCTATGTTATGAATGTAAAACAGAAGCTTTATCAGTACTGTGGGTACTTCTATCCATTATATGAACAAAAGGATATTTTGCCATTCTTTCAGGTTTCAATCCACACATATTGTGGATCCCCCACTGGTATTAATCTTTCCTACAAGAAGCAGCAAAGTGGTAAAAAACTAAATATTCATCCTTCACTTTTTATCACAGTGTTCAAAGATCGGTCACCTCACACAATTTTTAGAAGTAATCTCAAATGTGTTTAATGAATATGAGATTTATGTGATTTAGGAAAATGCTCACCTCTCACTGCACTCAATCCTCTTAGAAAATGTGGGTGCCTGTACGTCAGGATCTGCTATTTATTGGCAGAAATGTGTGTGGTAAAGAGCAGAGTCGTTTCTATTCCCAACAGGTATGAAATTGCATCACAGAGTTGCCCTTTGGTGATAATCACAACTCATTCTTTAACTCAGAAGACTGCAACCTAGAGCCCAAGGGCTCCTGCAGCTTTCACTGGTAGGGTGCAGGATTTTTGCTTTAATTCTTTATATGAAAAAAGTCCTGAGTTCACAGTAAAGTGTGTATAAAATCACATCTTTTTTACTCACCTACCTGAAACTAAATTTCACTGTAGGGTATATTTCTCTGTAGATGTATCTGGGAGACCACTGTTTAAGGAGAAACAAGTACAAGATGAAGGATGGGAAATCTGGAGCAGGAGAGCAGCAACTAATTCATCTACATTGAAAACAAAAATAAAGAGTTCAAAACCAATCATTGCCAGTGCTGTACCCCTTCATCTTCAACAAGTTCCCACCTGTTCAACATTGGTGGAACTGGATATTGAATTTGACATAACCTCTATTTCTCTCATGCCATTCTGGAAATGATTTAAGACTCAGAGATTCTGGAGGGAAAATATCAGTGGATTGGATCTCAAGAAACTTCTTAAACTGAACATGCTTATTCTACTTGAAGAAGGTTCTCTGGATCCAAACCTTCATTGACATGCATCTAAATCTCTCTTCATGCCCAAATGTATTGATTTTTTTTCTGCTCAGTTGATCCATTAAGAACTCATTGCATATTTATTAAGTTGCAATATTATGTAGTCCTACTGAAGTGTAAACCCCACTGTATGCAGGGGGATATACTTTGGAGTAAACATGCATGGGATTGCCCTGTAAATAGTAAGTAACCTGACAAAGGAAATCATCTTTAATTCCTAATATGGATCCCTGATTAGGAAAATTTGGAACATGTTTTGTCATGCAAAATGACACCGGTAACTCAACATCCTATGTTATGAATGTAAAACAGAATCTTTCTCAGCAATGTCGGTAATTCTATTAATTATATGAATGAAAGGAAATTTTGCCATTCTTTCACGATTCAATCCACACATATTGTGGATCTCCCCCCCCCCCCCCCATTGGTATTATTCTTTCCTACAAGAAAAAGCAAAGAGGTAAAATACTAAATATATTCATCCCATAGATTTTATCAGTGTTCAAATATCAATGCACTACTCTTTGTATATCATCTCACACAATACTTAAAAGTAATCTACACTGGATGTGCTTTGTGAAAATGCCCACCTCTTGCTGCACTCTATCCTCTTTGAAAATGCGGATTACTGTATGTCAGAGATTGCTATTTATTGGCAGAAATGTGTGTGGTGAAGAGCAGAGTGAGTCATTTCTGTTCCCAACAGTATTTCATGAAATTGCATCACAGAGATGCCAGTTGGTGATACCCAATGTCTAAGTCACAAATCTTTCTTTAACTCAGCAGATGGCAACCTGGAGCCTAAGGGAATGTTTGTGGACTTTGGCTTGATTTCATGAGGCCCTCAGTATCATACAGGTCCCTGGACATGGCAGGTTCACCCTTTCTTCTTGGACCATCCCTCTGGGACTTCCTTCCACTTGTGCTTCTTTAGTCTGGGGAGGATGACAAAGGCAGATAAAGAACTATGAAATTCTGAAATGGTGCAAACTCCTGCCCTAAGTCATTAAAACATGTTCACAAGAGTTTCATCTTTCATGAAAGGTCATTCCCCTCTTGATTTGTAAGCTTTGACCCAGTTTTATAACAAATATTTGTCCCCATGCCCAGCTGCGGGTGGGGGGTGGAAGTGATGAGGTGGAGGCTTGCTATTTGATGCCTCCTGGTGGTGCCACCATGCGAGGTGGGGACTGGGAGGATATATATTGCCTCGCCCTGTCCCTAACCACCATCTTCTCTCGAATTACGCAGCTGAGTAGCACGGCTCGGGTTTACTCAGCGTGCATGTGGATGAGAGGGGTGAGAGCTGCAGAAGAGTCGTCTTACCTGGGGCTTCTGTGGAGTCATCATCGTACTTGAACAGGATCTTCTTTGAGCCTTTTGGCCCCAGGTTTGAGGGCGGCTCGGCCCGTCCTTTCAGGGACACAAGCCTTGCAGGTGCATGCGGCTGTGTGGTGCACTTGCCTCTCTTTTGGGCAGTGGACGTGGCCTTTGAGGGCAGCTCGGCCCATCCTTTCAAGGACACAAGCCTATTGCAGGCGTGTACTGCCACGTCACACTCGCTCCTCTTGTTTTTTGCCATGGACGCAGCCTTTTTCATAGACAGCTGCTGCCCATTTTTCCTCTGCTGAGTTTTGAACAGGCTGCAAGAGTGGCAGCGGCCTTGCCACATGTCCCAGCTGCCTTTTTCCATCACATGTGTGCTAGCTGCTGACCTGGTTTTCCTTAAGCAGAGTGCAGGAACGGGCGGCAAGGGCGGTGGCGACCTTGCTGTGTGGCACGGCCATTTTTTGGCATGTGTGGGCAGGTCTAGTGGTTGCAGGTGACTGCGGCTTGTATGGGTGGCGCAGACTTTTTAGGGCAAGGGGGGCAAAGAGGATGGCCTCTTGCCTCATGGCTGAGCCCTTTAGGGGAACAATCTTGGGTGTATGTGTTTTGCTAACAGGGGAGCGGCAAGCAAGTTTGATCTTCTGTAGGGTGACCAGACGCCCGGATTTGTCCGGACATGCCCGGGAAATGGGGAACAAATCCGCATCCAGGCGGAAAAACTGTTTTGGGGGGCCAAATCTGGAAATTTAGCCCCCCCAAAAGTGTGACCAGATGGCCCTGGGGCGATCCGGGCCAACCGGGGGGCGGCGGGGGCAAACCGGGGTGGCGGGGGGTCACGCGGCGGTGGCGGGAGGCTGGCGGCGCGAGGCACTTACTGGGGCGTCCGCTTCCCTCCGGTGCTCGGAATCTACTGAGAAACAGGCTTCGCGGCCTGTCCCTCAGTAGCGCGCCGGGTGATGACATCACTCGGCGCGCTACTGAGAGACAGGCCAGGAAGCCTGTTTCTCAGTAGATTCCGAGCACCGGAGGGAAGCGGAGGCCCCAGCAGGTAAGGAGCGCGGGGCGGGCGACGCAGTGCAGGTGGGGGGGCGGCATGGCGTGTGGGGGGGTGCGGCACAGGTGGGGGGGCGGCATGGCGCGGGTGGGGGGGCGGCGCGGCACGGGTGGGGGCCGTGTGGGTGGGTGGGCCGCGTGGGCACACGGTGGGGGGGTTGTTTTGGGTGGGGGGGTGGCGGGGGGGTCCAGGATTTTGATTCTCATAGTCTGGTCACCCTATCTTCCATATAGCATTCAGATTCAATCATTCAGCAGGGAGAGTATGGGGGTGGTTGGAAAACCCCCTCCTTTTCTTTTCTCTGTTGCTTCACATCCCGGGTTACAAAAACATTGTTTGCCCACATTTACTGACCAGATCTAAACTTTAGGTTGGGGAAAAGAGCCCTCCCCCCATTTTCATTGTTGGAATTAATTTCTTGAAATTACAACTAATTTTATCTTCGCTGGTGGTTAGAGTGTTGGACTGGGACTAGAGTCCCATCTATATCTCAGTCACTCGGGTTGAAGGTTATCTAAGACTGGCCAGCGAGACCGGGGCATTGACATTCCTCTTTTTCCCACCCCAGTGGATGAATTATGTCCAGTTAAAGCATTACTGTCCTATATGGCACTGTGCGGCAGTTCAACAGGAGTTTTATTTTGCCATGCAGATCTTTCATCACTGACTAAATATCAGTTTTGGTCAGTTACTAAGAAGGCTCTGGGACACTTAGGCATTAGCGCAGCCCAGTTTGGTATCCATTCATTTCGAATTGGGGCAGCGTCCATGGCTGCCAGTATTGGTTTTTTCCCCTTCCAAATCCAGGCTGTGGGGAGATGGCACAGCACAGTTTATAAGGCTTATGTTAGGAAATTTCTGCAGCAATAGTCGGGGTATTGGAGTTCTAACATACCCATGTTTGATTTTAGATTTCTGGAAGGGCCAGTTCCCAGTGAGCATGATAATCTGTGGACACAGCATGATCTTCTAGGCCAGCCAGCGGGTGTCTAGCTCAAGCGTGGGATCGCACCTCGGAATGAGCCAATATGCATCCATTCAATGGCTCAGCAGACACGGCATGTGGTGGGAACGCCTTCTTCCCACATTGTTTCAGTGGTGTGTGAGTCATTTCCCCCCACAAGTTCTGCTTATCCATCTTGGGGGAAATGACCTGGGATTGCTAAAAGCCAAGGCCCTCATTTTACAAGCGGCTGCTGACTTCAGAACGATTCGGCAGCTTTGGCCCAGTGTTCTTATCATCTGGTCATGTCTGTTACCCAGGCTTAACTGGAGAGAGGGTAGCAACCCTCTAGCGATGGAACATGCTCATAGGAAAGTGAACATGGAAATCTACAAAGAGTTATGTAAATATGGTGATCTTAGTATTCAACATCCTGATATTGTGCGGTCCCAGAGGGAGCTGTTCAGGCAGGATGGTGTTCACTTGCCTGATTGCGGGAATGATTTGTTTTTGAACAATCTGCAGAAGGGCTTGCATGAGGCAATCCTAGCTAGGTGGGGGGGATTGACTAACCAAGTGGCTTGTCAGTCCCCTTGGCAGTAGGAGCGGGCATCTATAGAGGGTTTGTGGTATTGGTGTGCATTCACAGGCACCATTAGGTGATAGGTAGTGCCTGAGGTCCACACCTGGGAGTTTTGCAGCAACAGGTACTGGGATAAGGTTTATCTTTGAGGCCGACCCTCATCACCCACTTGGAGCACTGTGGCATGGGAGGGGTGACAGTGGAAGGCCTCCCTACCCCACAAGGGGGAAGACCTCAGGGTGGCGAAGAGCCAGGTGCCACCTCACGATTGGTGAATGGTTCGCCCAATCCTGAAATGGCCTGAGGGAGGCCAAAGAAAATGATGCCCACTTAGGAATTCCACCCTTTTGCAGATCATTAATAAATGTGACCCTTTTTTAAATCCATAAAGTTGTCTCATCTCTTTATTTCAGCCTTCCACTCCGCAAACGAAGGTGGTAGGTAAAATGCATATAAACACAGACAAATACATACAAATACCCTCCATGTGGTGCTGTGCTATAGTAAAATATCACAATTGCACAAATAGTAAAATATCTTTTCTTTTGCTTTGAGAAGTAATACACCATTTCCCACACACTAAACAAACAAACAAAATGGGAAAGTGCTCTTTAACAATAGAAGTGAAACTGAAGGAATATGTCTTTATATAAATAACTCATAAACAACTGTGAGTAAGTACTCACAAGCACACAATGCCAAGGTTCACACAATCTGCAGGGAGAACTTTATAGTATGTACCTGCTGGTCCCCCACACATATAACTGCTATTTCCATAATTACTTGTGCCACCTCATGGATTGCCATATCATCAGAACCCAGTGCACTGCAACCCATGGCTTGCAGTAGGAAATGCCTTATGTCATTCCACATTCCCAGACTGTGGAATGGCCTGCCAGGAGAGATTCATCAACTCAACAGTATCTCTGACTTTAAGAAAGCCATAAAGACTGATCTCTTCCGGCAGGCCTACCTAGTAGAATTTTAAGATGTTTCATTCTTATTTTAATAAAGTATTAGTTTCATATGTTTTTAATCAGTTTTATGTATTTTATACTATCTTGTATTTAGTGTTGTTCCCCGCCTCAATCCAGAGGGAGAGGCAGGTAATAAATAATAATAATAATAATAATAATAATAATAATAATAATGGAAATTTATCAGTGTGAGTGAGTGAGTAGGATGGAATATGGGTGGGAGAGTAAGGAGAAGGAAGGCCTTCCAGAGCTTCAATCTGTGCTCATATTTTATTTTTTTAAAATTGATTATTCCTGGTCTCTCAAAAATGGGGTCAGTATATATACTCTCCAGTCTTTTGCAAGTGCATAAGAACAATTTCCTTGTATGTTTCAGCCATAAATGGGAGTGTAGTAAGGCAGACCTCCACAAAAACCCTGAATAATGTACCTCAGTAGATTCAAACAAAATTTGAAAGAAATATGTGCAAAATTGAAATAATTTTGCACAATTATGGACTTCATCTGGTAGACCGCAGATGCCAATTTTCAAATTGACTCAACAGGAGTATCTTATAAGTAATGTACATGGAATGAATGAATAAATAAAAATGTCAGTATTGTCTGATTATTGGCTATGTTTTATTGAAAAGCAAAAATTGCATAGGAGAAATGGGACTATGTTCTTGAAATAGACTGGTATGCATGTCACAAACATTTTAGTTTTGGTCAATAGGCCAGTCAAAGAACTTAAATGGGAGTTTCCATTTAAGTTTCTGCAGCCAAAGTAAATAAAGTCTTTATTATCATGAAATGCATCATCTGCTGTTACATATGTGCTTATTATCATTAATATGACTTGTCCTCTGTTACATATGCAATTCACTTGCAGTTCAGAATGATAACTATAACTTTATATTCAGAAGTAAACCCCAATTATTTTAATGAGGCTTAATCCCAGGAAGTGGGCAGAGCATTGGAAATTTAAAGGGAAGGTACACTAGCACCTCTGCTGTAGATGAAGAAAAGCCCTGGAATTTGAAGGGATGCAGAGATTTCTGTAGCAGTTTGGAACATGAAAAAGAAGCAGTTGGACCTGACAAAATGAAAGAAGGAAATTTGTAACTAACTCTTTTGTTGGATAATTAGTTACTGAGGAGTATATTTCTCAATTTTATCTGAAACATCTCAGCAATTACTCTAGAACCTGGCTACTGTAACAATATGAAATGTAGTTGAACACCTAGAATGGAATTTGAGCCACCAAAATTGGAGCCAGTAGCTTCTCCTGAATTCTCTACACCCTTTCTTAACTATACACTTAGGGCTTTTATGCATAAATGTGGATGTTCACTATCATGCTATGAGATATTTTATTTTTTGTGGTATTTTCCACACAGCCTTTTGGATATCTTTATTCCTGAAGCAATAAATGACAGGATTCAGAATTGGGGGCAAAACTGTATACAAAACAGCAGAAACCAAGTCCACAGTGGGGGAGGAAAGTGCTTTGGGCCTCATGTAGGAAAACACAGCTGTGATAATAAATATAGAAAAGACAATTAGGTGGGGAGTGCAGGTAGAGAAAGCTTTATGTCTGCCCTGAACCGATGGAATTTTCAGAACTACAGACAAGATATAGCCATAAGAAACAAAGATGAACATGAAAAAAAATGAATCTAAAAACAGTCCAAGCACCAAAATCAGAAGCTGGTTGACTTTTGTATCAGTGCAAGAAATCTTTTGTAACTGAGGTATGTCACAGAAAAACTGCCCAATTGTATTGGGCCCACAGAAGTTTAATGTAAATGTGAAACTGGTTTCTAAGGCTGCATGGATCAGGTTGCTTATCCAGGAAGCAGCTGCCATTTGGATGCATGCATTCCTGCTCATGATTAACCTATATTGCAGAGGACGGCAAATAGCAACATAGCGGTCATAAGCCATGATGGTGAGCATAGCAAGCTCACCACCAACACATGAGACTACTAAAAAGACCTGGGTGACACATCCAGCCAAGGATATTAATTTGTTATTCATCAATGAATTGCTTATGTATTTGGGAACTGTAGTGGAGATATTGCCTATATCTAATAGTGATAAGTTGACTAAAAAGAAGTACATGGGGCTGTGAAGGTGGTGGTCTAGAGTCACAGCTGTGATTATGAGAAGATTTGTGGCTAAGGCTGTTAAGTAAATGAAAAGAAACATCACAAAATGCAAAATTTGCATGCTACGGTCATCAGAAAATCCCATCAGAAGGAACTCTGTCACTGTAGATTGGTTGGCCATTTCCCTTATTGGAATCCTCCTGCAGAAAGGAGTTAAAGAACAGCCAGTTAGTGAAGGATATAAGTATAGGAGCAATATGATTGTCTTGAAGCATTATAAATATCCAACCAAATTTTGGAATCTCCAGATGTCATAAAATATGGTGCCCTACTTAGAACTCTTGGTTTGGGCTCCTTGAGAGAAGGGGAAATGAGATTATTCAACATGAAGATGCACCTGCCAGTTTCTGGTATGGCAACTATCAAGCTCAAGTGTGTATTTAGTGTTCCAGCAATCTTCATAGGTTTGTGATATGGGATCTGTATGTGTGTAGTTTCCTCCACGTTCCTGGGAAAACAAATTGTACATATTTCCAATCTTGTGGAGATGCCTTTGTGCTTAATGATGTATGCATATAAGCTCTGTTCCGACCATTACTGAATATGCAGAGGTAAAGGCATTAGAGCTGTTGGAAATGGGGCCAACTCACTTGGTCTGATCATTTTCTCTTCTCCACACATCCAGGGAATGGACCCTCAAAATGGGCTTGTGTTCCAGTGGTTTCTCATGGCCATAATTGGAAGAATGCCTTGGTTGATCCTATGAAATCAAAGCCAACCTATGGACACCTTCACTGATCCCGAACCCTGATTACACCTCAAAACATGTTCTTTGTGGAAAAAATTGCTTATCTTATATTATATCTATGCTGCCAGAAAATGATAAATATAAGGTAGCTGGGAGCAGTATACTAATTATTCAAGCTGCTTCACTAAGCACCTTACTTTTTCCATGGTATTTCTAGTTGTATTAAGACCATTAGAGATAACTGGAATAATTCACACACTAGCTGCACCAGAAACCCCAAATTCATATATGTGCTATTGTATGACTAAATCCTATAATTACATTACTGCTGTGACTAATGTTTGATCAAAATCATACTCCCCACACTCTATGCCACAGTGTCAGAATATAAAAACACCCATGTGCAAGCCTTCCTTAAACTCACCAAGGGTATAGCTTTTTGAAAATGAAAATGCTTTGATGTATACTTCTATATACAAAACACCAGATGCTAATTGAAAGTAAGAATCACTTTCCTTACTACATTTCCCAATATTTAAGAACAATTAACAAAATTCTGAAACAACACAGATCTCAATAGTCTACAGTAAGAATTTAAAATTAAGCTTGGATTGGATCCAGATTTAGCCATACTTAGAGGAAACCTATTGAAATCAGTGGGACTTAGGGATATGCACCAGTTGTAACTGAGCTCACTGAAGTTGTACAAATTCCATCTTAAAGCTTGTTCTGACTCAAGTTTGCATCAGATTGCAAGCTTCATTGTATTCTTTTTGTATGAAAATCAATGCATACCTTCCTGTGTATTTTCCAAATCTATGCGTCAATATTGTATGTTTTTGATATGTACATATTCTTCTCCCATTGATAAAGCATATTTCTGTGCATTTTTCCCCAAGCGGTGGATTTTTAATGTACATTTGTTTAATGTAGACAAATCGTTGAACACATTGTTTGGTCTACAAATCAAAATTGCAAACTCGGAAATGTATGGACTTCGAGCACAGATCACATTTGCGTCCTTTTTTTTAAATAAAGTATTAATTGGGTAAATTCTGATAAATAATGAATTGAAACAAATTTCTCATTCATCCCTAATGGGACCTAAGGTAGAACAGTAGTCCTCATGAATGTTGATTGCCTAGATGATAATATTTACACTGATTATTTAGGCTTGTATTGCCTTCTCCATTCTAAAACGTGAATAGGTAGTTGGTTTCAGTAATTACCTCATTTATGCTAGATTTCAACCATCACATTAAACCCAATAATCTATGAGATATGTCACAGCTCCCCACTCCCTGAGAACTGAAATGTTCAGCATCTTAGGAGCCCTGGTCCTTATTGAGCATGTATTAAGGTGATTCTACTCACCTCTGCTTCTCTCAGAACGTGAGATTATGGAGGTGCTGGAGTGTGATCTTTATTAGAATATGCATACGCTGCAATGAGGATGAGTAATATTTCCTCCTTTTGTACTTCAGGGAGTCACTCTTTGGAGATCATCAGAGTTTAGTTATGCACACCATTGCCTTGGGAATGGATGGATGCATTTGTGTCACTAGAGAGAAAGTCTAGAAAGAGAGTCAAGGAAGCAGATGGCACTTAGGAAGGTGGAATGGAAAGGCCAGTAATAGGAGGAGGAGGAGGAGGAGGAGGAGAGCCAGGTTAGATGTAAGTATGTTGAAAGGGATTCCCTTTGGGATTCCCACTCATCCACACAGAAAATCAAGTTCATGGCCTGTGAAAATGGTCCTGAGTATAATGTCTATTGATAAGCTAAGTTTGTCTCTTTAATGACAACCTCCTACAACAAAAAATACACAATGAAAAAAAGAAGTGCCAGCACGAATTGACAGTAAGTCCATTACCTGCTCAGCCGGCATGGCTTGGGTGGGAAACTGGCCTTTGCGGTGGGGAGGAGGGGGAATAAAGGTCTCACGTGGGCCTAGGTGACGTAGGGACAAGGCAGAGCCTATAAAGGCTAGGCCCGCCCACCATCCGGCCTCTCTGGATTTTGGCTACTCGAGAGGCAGCTTGCCAGAGAGTTCTTTGATGGCGCTGCTCAGGCAAGGCCTTTGAGGCAGCGGCCGTGGATTTGGAGCAAGCCTTTGCTCTCCCTCCCTGCTCGGAGGCTCCTCCAGGGGCTCATTGATGCGACGCTGCTTAGGAGGCTTCCAAACAGCATGCACCTCGGCAGCAGCGGCTTTGGGGCGAGCAGGCAAAGAGAGCAGCCTTGCTCTTACTGGCGGCGGCGGCGGCAGTAGTCCGGACGAACAGCAACAGTCTGGTTGAGGTGGTTCAGGCAGCGGGAGCAACAGCACGAGGCGCGATCGGTGCCAGTTATTTGTGCGGCTGCAGCAGCAGCTCTTTACGGAGCAGGAACTTGGCGTGGTGGCACCTCATTCTAAGTTTTTGCACAAGCACTGCCCCACCCCCTCTCATTTTCCTTCAGCAGCCATTTAAGCGGTCTTCTCCTCCCCCCTCCCTCATTAGATACAGTTCAAAGCCCACTCCAGCCCCAGCTCAGGGACAGCTTTTCTAAAAGGCTTTAACTATTTAGTTGCTGCATGGGCATTAATAAGCAGAGGGCTGCAGAGTGGCTGAGAGCTAGCTGTCAAAGCCACATTATTGTAGTTAAGCAGGATCAAGCCTGGTCAGAATTTGGATGGGTGACCTTACAAAGGAAACCCATGAGTGCAGCCTTTAAATAGCACTATTGACATTAATAAGCATTTATAAAGCCCTGTCACTGTGCAGTTCTGCTTATCACTTTGCTTCGTTTGCGACACCTTAGCCTAGTGGTTAGCATTTTGGACTGGGAGTGGGGATCTGGGCTTAACGTGTTTAGAGTGCTGACTGGGATTGAGATTCTTGTGAGTTCTGCTGCTTTGCATTAAAGGAGGCGAAGTTTAAACTATGCCTCCGAAGAAGGGCATACGCAATAAGAAGGGCAAGGGCAGGGCTTCACGCCCCCCAGCCAAGCGCCCACCACAACAACCCCTTTCTTCTTCCTCAGATGAAGAGGGGTTAGACATTAAATCCGTGTTGAAGCGTTTTCTGCCTTGGAAAAGGATAACACTAAATTAAGAAATGAATTAGCAGATAAGGAGGCTCCTGACCAGGGTGTTCAGACGATCGTTAGGCGTGTTAATAGAACCAGGGATGTTGTTGCAGGAGCCAGTTCTGTGCCAGATGACAACAGGCCTCCCAGCACTGCAGCAGCATCTGCACCCGAGGAGCCTCAGGAGTTGCCATCTTCTGTTCCTGGACCATCTGGGATGGGATTCACTGGCAGTTCAACTCAGTGTGAGTACTTTGCACAAGCATCACCATCTTTGCCAGCTTGGCCGACATTAAACCCTTGGGGTTTTCCACTCTGGTGCATGAGTCAAATGTAGCCATTTTCACGGCCAATTGAGTATGAGGAGATGGGCACAACACAGCAGGAGCCTCTAGTAGACTCATGCGTGCCAGTGTGGGAAGCACCATCTGGCTCACCTGGAAATAACATGTCTACAGTAATTCCAGTAGGGTCTCAGGTAACGACAGTCACTACGGCCACATCTCTCCCAGCAAGGACTAACCAAACAACTCAAACCGAACAGGTAGTAGAGCAAGAGGCAACTAGCATTGATCCATATGCATCAGCTAAAGGCTCCATGGTTCCTTACGGGGCTGTATTGACTCCTTTAGGCTATCATCTTTTGCCTGCCACTAAGGAGAAGATATGGAAGGGAACATATATTGATATTTTTTCCCCTCCTCTTCAGGGAGGAGGAGAAGAAGGATAAGGATAAAGAAAAGTACAGGGACTATGGCAGTAGTAAGAAAAAGAAAGTGGAACGGACATGGGCCAATTGGCTAGCAGGCTACATTATATTTATAGGTGTAGTTCAACAAAAATATCAGGACAAGGGTATAGTCTTGACAAAACATCTGAATATGATATTTCGTTGCTATACGGAATATTCTGGGCCTGCCTGGTTAGCATATGATGAGGCATTTCGTCTTAAGGCGGCATTCAACCCAGAAATAAAATGGGATGTGAAAGAGCCAGAATTGTGGCTCCAGTTCATCACTCCAGCCAAGCCAGTTACAGGCATTAGGGCTGACAGAGGACATATATTGTCTCGACCGGCGGGGCCTCTGCCACATGGCCCCGCCGGACAGACTGTTCAACCCCATTTGTTTTGTTGGGAGTTCAGCTCCAAAGGGACATGTCACAGGAACCCATGCAGATATAGTTATGAGTGTTCCATATGTGGGGGACCTCACCCATATTCTGGATGCCCACGCACAAGACAGAATAGGGGAGTCAAAGATATACAACCAGGGCAGAAGCCATCTAACCCAGGCCCTACTGCAAAAGGGACCCAGCCCAGCCCAATTAAGCTGGATAGATCTATAAAGATCTATAAAGACTTATCTCTTCCGGCAGGCCTACCCAGATGAATTTTAAAGTGTTTTATTGGTGTTTTATTGGTGTTTTAATGATGTACTGGTTTTATCTGCTTTTAATCAGTTTTTGTATTTTGTGTTTGGTGTTGTTCCCCGCCTCGATCCGTTGGGAGAGGCAGGTGATAAAGAAATATATTATTATTATTATTATTATTATTATTATTATTATTATTATTATTATTACTTTATGTTCTTGGCTGCGTTATTATCCACGGAGAAATGATGCGGAATTTTTGTAAAAGGTTTTCTCTATGGGTTTAGGATTCCTTTTCAAGGTGTTAGGTCTCTCATTTTTTCAAGGGACCAGACTTCCATACTAGAGATGGAGGAGGTGTTCCTGGAAAAAAATTGTAAGGAAGTAAAGGCCAGCTGGGTTTTAGGCCCCTTCTTAAAAGTTCCATTGCCTCTGCTTAGAGTCTCTCCCTTGGGCATCATACCAAAAAAGTCCCCTGGCGAGTATCGCCTAATACATAATTTGTCACATCCACGTGGAGGGTCGGTCAATGATTTCATCCCATCTGAATTATGTACAGTGCATTATGCTTCCTTTGACAGCGCCATACGTATAAGAATTTGGGGCAATGGCCGCTGATTTGGGTGTCCCCCAGGCTCTCGAGAAAACAGAAAGGCCTGCCACAGTTCTGACCTTCTTAGGAATATGTATTGATTCTGTGCAGCAGACTTGCAGCCTTCCTGAGGACAAATTAAATAAGCTCAGAAATTTAATAGTTTCTGGTTTTGGAGCAAGGAAGGTGACACTCCATCAGTTGCAGTAATTGGTAGGACATCTAAATTTCGCTTGTAGGGTGGTAGCACCAGGGCATGCCTTCATCAGGCGTCTAATTGATGCCATGAAGGGTGTAAAGCGCCCCCTTCATTGCATTAGAGTGTCTTCAGATATGAGAGCAGATTTGGAAGTTTGGGTTTCCTTCATACAACTTTATAATGGGGTCTCGTTTTGGAGACAGGAAATCTTGTTAGAGGCACAGTTACAGATATGCTCTGACGCATCCGAGCCTTATGGCTTTGCGGTAATCTTTATGGACCGATGGTGTGCACATCAGTGGCCTCAGCATTGGAGAGGAACTGCAATTTGCATGAATTTGACCTTTCTAAAGTTTTTTCCTATTGTAGTTGCTGTGTGGCTCTGAGCTGATCGTCTTTCCAATGCTGCAGTCCATTTCTGGTGTGATAATATGGCCACGGTTCAAATAGTGAACTCTCTGTCATCTAAAAGCACTTGGGTAATGAGACTGATAAGGGCTATGACTTCCCGTTGTCTTCATTTTAATGTAATCTTCTATGCCCGCCACATACCGGGGCTGGATAATGGAATCGCTGATGCTTTGTCACATAACCAGTTGTCCAGGTTCCGGGAGTTGGCACCTATGGCCAGGCAGCATCCGGATCCCATGCCCAGCAGGCTGTGGGATCTTGGAGAGCCGAAGCAATGGAGGCCATGATGGGAACAGTGGCACCCGGCACGCAGGCACTTTATGAGAGATCAGGTAGGGAATTCTGCACATTTAGAGTGGAGCATTCCTTGCCTGAGCTTTGGCCCATTCCAATCGATCACTTGCTGGAGTTCTGTGTGGCTTTACATCACAGAGGCATGGCTATTGGAACGTTGAAGGGCAGGTTAGCAGGTCTGTCCTTTTGGGCCAAGAACCTTGGCCTGACAGATATGACCGCGGACTTTAGGGTTCGGAAAATGCTTGAGGGATGGTCAAGATTGGCCCCTCCCATTCCAGATAGGTGTCGTCCCATCACACCAGAGATCTTATGTGTCTTACACAAGCGATGGGCGACCCTGGGTTTTTCAGATTATGAACAGGCACTTTTCCACGTGACTGCTCTCACCACATTTGGGGGGGCTTTTAGGATTGGCGAGGTGCTGGCCAATTCTAAATTAGATCACTCTGGTCGTCCATTTCAATTTGGCGATGTTCAGCTTTTCCCCAATAGAATGGTACTGCACCTTCGACGGTCTAAGATGGACCAAAAGAGGCATGGCTATTCAGTTACTCTAGCACCAGCTGGGTGCAAGGAGATCTGTCCTCTCACGGCACTTCAATGTTTTCTTAATTTGCGAGGAGGAAAACCAGGTTTTCTTTTTTGCCATGATAACGGGTTTCCTTTAACATGTTATCAGTTTTGGGCAGTAGCTAAAAAGGCTTTGCAGATGATGGGCTTGGGTAACCATCAATTTGGAACACACTCTTTTAGGATAGCGGCGGCCTCTACAGCAGTTACTGCCGGGCTGGGAGAGGATAAGGTTTGTGCCATTGGGCGATGGCGATTGAGAGCTTTTAAGGCATATGTGCGTAGTTGAGATTTGCATATGGCCTTGTTTTGTTTATGTTAATAGTTCTCTTTTATCGTTAATAGTTCTATTTTTCTTGGCAGATCCTTGGTGGAGACCAGAGCCTTGGAGGGTCCTTATCTGCGGCCACAGCATGGTCTTCTGGGCTATCAGCAGAACGACTCGAGCAACTGTTGGCACACAGTTGGGGCTTGGTCTGTTTGCCTCCGTCCAGTGAGATGGTTGGAGAGGAATGCGCTGGGGTGATCTCCTCCAGGCATTGTTTTATGCTGACATGCTTCTTCGCCTGCTGCAGGTTTTGGTTCTTCACCTGGGGGGCAATGATTTAGGCCTTCTGAAAGGGAAGGCCCTGATTATGCAGGCTTGGGCGGACTTTGAGATCATTTGGGGGCATTGGCCAGGCACATGGATTGGGTGGTCAGATATATTGCCTCGGCACACGTGGCGCGAAGGAAGGGATGTCCGTAGTTTAAATAGGGCTGTCAAGAAGGTTAATAGGCAGATTCGGCTGGCCCTACAGGGCCGACAAGGATGGGTCATTTCACATCCAGCCATTGTTCCTTACAGAGAGGATATTTATAGGGCAGATGGAGTTCACCTCTCTGATGCAGGAAATGATATTTTCCTGCAGGATCTGCATGTAGGTTTGCTGGACGTCTTCGAGAAGTGGTGGGGTAGGACACCTAAGCTGAGTCTTGGTGCCCTTTGGTGGCGGAATGTGCTGGAAATTGATATAGCAGAGTAGGGACGGTGACCACTCTGGCACCTATCAGTGATTGGCATGTCCGGAGTTCCTGCTCGATGTGAGCTTTACGGCTCCCGTGTCAGGATATGGTATGCCTTTGGAGATTATCCTGCCTCATCTACTCAGAGTTTTATGGCTTTGCGTGGGGATGACATGGGGTGGTCTCCCCACACTATGAAGTGTCGGATAAGTAAGGGACCAGGTTTACCCAACTCCTGACTTACGAGAGTGGCTCACCCATAATGACAGGCCTGAGGATGCCATATTGATTCCTGCACTTTTCACATGCGGATCCATGAAAGGGTGAATGTTCCTTATTGTTAAATAAAGAGGCCCAAATTTTATCCATAACTCTATTGTCCGTGTCTTTATTCCATGCTTCCTTCTCCACTCGCAATAAATCACAACCCTCAAACCATGAAAATCTCAGCATTTAAGGTTTTGATTAATCTCAGAGCAGAAATTCTTTGTGTAAGTCATTGTGCATCAATGAATAACCATGTTTGAATTGCATTTAAATGATACACCTACATTATGATTTCAACAAAAGAATTCAGAGAAAGCAATAAGTAGAAAACAAACATTCCAATGCAAAATCTCCTGAGAACCTTTACTCTCATTTTTTTTGTTGAAATCATAATGTAGGTGTACCATTTAAATGCAATTCAAACATGGATATCCATTGATGCACAATGACGTACATAAAGAATTTATTTGGCCCTTCTGTTTTTGCATGTATTGTACACCGTTGCAAAAAGTGCAACTAGGACTGAATGAAAAACTTATGAAATCCAAAACCAAAATTAACTTCTATTTTCAACTATTCATCACATATATTTAAAACTTTAAATGCTCTAGTCAGTGTGGTGTAGTGGCTAGAGTGTTGCAGTGGGAGTCAGGATATCTGGATTCTAGTCCCCACTAAGCAATGGAAGATCACTGGGTGACCATGGGCCAGTCACAGACTCTCAGACCAACCTATCTCACAGGGTTGCTGGTGTGAGCATAAAATGGAGAGGAGGATTCTGCATGTTGCCTTGGGTTCCTTGGCAGAAAGAAGGCATGATATAAATCTAATAAATAATAATATTTTTCTTCCTTTTGTACTTCAGAGAGTACAAACTGACAATAATAATACAAAACTTTCACATCAAGAAATTCTCAGCATTATGAATAAGAAGTACACCTTTAAGGTTTTGATTAATCTCAGAGCTGAAAACAAACAATCCAATGCAAAATCTCCAGAGAACCTTTGCTCTGGGGAAATTATCATTCCCATTACTTTCTCTGGGTTTTCTGTTGAAGTCATAATGTAAGTGTACCCTTGAAATGCAAATCAAGCTTGGATGTTCATTGCCACACAATGATTTATCCCTGCCATAAACTAGGGATCATAGAACATAGTTTGGCATCAGCTTCATTTAAATTTCCTGGGCTATTATGTGGTTTGCAACACCGTTATGCTTCAAATCGTTCTCTTCTCTAAATTTTGTGACTCAATTCTCTGCTCAAAAGAGCAACCCAAATTGCATATAGTAGGCATTGTTGTGTAAAACAAATGTATATATTAGGTAAATTTGCATACAAAAATACAGAGAATAGGGCAAATTGCAGGCAACGTGTATTTTAGTGGAAATTACATTGAACAACAAATGTGAATTTTTGTACTTTATGAAATGGTATGATTCACCTATTCTTGCTGAAGAATTAATTCATAATTGAAATAATAGTGGGAGTAGGGGATCAGGAACAATTCTGGTGCCCACCACCATAACATTCATGTGTTCATTGGAACTTCTGCACAGACAAAATGTGTACCCCTTTGCAAGACTTGCACTCTTTATTTTTCTAGGGTCCTGAGCAAGGATATTGGAGTTTATATGCATTTAAACATAGCAGCAGCAGTAGTAGTAGCAGTAGTTATTAAACATATGGATAAGTGAAAAAAACGCCCTACAAAGTAAATTACAATTTAAACAAATTGAAACCAATTTTAACATTGCTTTAAAAAAAAATAGCAGGAGAAAATGTTAAGAAATGAAGTGTGGAGGTAATGCTTTTAAAATGCTAAAAAGCCATCTGGAACAGAGCTTTAGAAGCCTGTCCAAACCTAGTGGTTTCTTTTGCTGGAAAATCAAGTCCTTTTGGGGCTCAATGGACATCTGTGGTGAGACTGACTTATATTGTTTTGCGAGCTGCACCTGTCTTTTACCAGGGTTCTGGGGACTGTATATTAGGGGCGTGCATGGACACAAAAAATCGGATTGGGATTGGAACTGGAACCGGAATCGGTATCTCAGATTGGAGGCTTCCCAGTTCGGTTCGGCCCCGATCCCAATCCGAAAATCAGATGTCCAATTTTTGGATCGGATGCAATGGATCACCACATGATATAGCTTAAATCGTCATGCAAAATGAACAAAAGGTTCATTGTAGAGTGACCATATGGAAAGGAGGACAGGACTCCTGTATCTTTAACAGTTGAATATAAAAGGGAATTTCAGCAGGTGCCATTTGTATGCATGTAGCACAAGGTGGAATCCCCTTATCATCACAACAATTAAAGCTGCAGGACTGTTGTGATGAAGAGGAAATTTCACCAGGTGCTATATGCATACAAATGACATCAGCTGAAATTCCAGTTTTTATACAACTGTTAAAGATACAGGAGCCCTGTCCTATTTTCTATATCATCACCCTAGTTGTTGTTATTATTATCATTAAATGAATCATTCTCTGATTATATATATATATATATATATATATATATTAAAATGACTTTTCTGCTCTTACATATGCAAAACATGTGCACTGCAAAACCAGAGAAATCTATTCAGAAGAAAACCCCTCTAAGTTCAATGGGACTTACTCCCAGTTAAATGGGTACAGTACTGCAGTCCTAATGGGTTGGTAGAGTAGGACCTGGAATTTTTAGGGAGACAGAGATTTCTAGAGGAATTGGGCACATAGAAAAGAATCAATTTCACCTTAATGAGAAACAGAAAGGAAAAAGATGTGCGACTAAGGCCAGATCTACACCAAGCAGGATATGACACTTTGAAAACAATTTCAAACCTGTATATGGAGTGTGTCCTGGACACCAACAGTTGTCACTAACATTATAAACCATTTTAAAGTAGCAGTGTAAATCCTGCCTAATTCTAGTTTTGGATTCTTACTGGTACCAACCTGAGAAATGCATTTCTAAATTTCCTTGATGCATCTCAGATATTGCTTGAGAACGCCATTACTGCAGCAATTGTGAAATATATTTGAACTAGGGATGTGCAGTGGATCCGATCCGATCCACAATCCGAATCCGATCCACCCAAAAATCGGATAAAAATGATCCGATCCGATCCACCAACCATCCGATCTGATCCAATCTGATCCAAAGGGACCCGATCTGGATCGGAAAAAATCAGAAAATCGGACGCCATTTTAAATGCATTTCCCCATAGCCTAGTATTGTGTTACAAAAATGCCTATAACTTTTTCAGTTTTAAAGATAGAAGAATGAAACTTTGGTACTTTGTAGATGGGATAGGGGTAGTTATCTGTACGAAATTTCAGAAAGTTTGGTGCAGGCATTTTGTGGCAATCAACTTTTTAATAAATAACCAGGAATGCCTATAACTTTTTCATTTTTAAAGTTCCACACATGAAACTTTGCCGTATTGTAGGTGGGATATTGGGACCCATGTGTGTGAAATTTCAGAAATATAGGTGCTTGCCTTGTGTGGCAATTAATTTTAGAAATATGGGTAGCAGGGGGTAAATACAGTTATGCCTACAACAGTTTTTAATTTTAAAGATACAAACAGGAAACATGGGCACATTACAGGTACCACTTTGCTTGATATGTGTGTGAAATTTCAGAAAGATAGCTCCAGGCATGTATTGGCAAGGTATTTTTGAAACAATGAGGAAATAAATACCTATAACTTTTTTATTTTAAAAGTTAGAAGTCTGAAAGTTGCTCACTTTGTAGATGGGTTAGGGGTAGTTATCTGTCAGAAATTTCAGAATGATAGGTCCAGGCATTTGATGGCTATGGATTTTTTAGATTTAAAGTTACAAAAGTTTTTCCACAGAGGCTTGGGCTGTCAATTGCACCTTGCTCCCCCGCCTCCCCCTCCCTCTTTCATCTGTCAAAACTCCATGTTGTTGTAACTTTTAATCTAAAAAATTCATAGCCACCAAATGCCTGGACCTATCTTTCTGAAATTTCTGACAGATAACTACCCCTAACCCATCTACAAAGTGAGCAACTTTCAGACTTCTAACTTTTAAAATAAAGAGTTATAGGCATTCCCTTCCTCATTTTTCAAAAATACCTTGCCACTACATGCTTGTAGCTATGCTTCTGAAATTTCTCCACATTAGACGTACCACTTTGGTTCACATGTGTGATAAATTTCAGAAGCATAGCTTCAAGCATGTAGTGACAAGGTATTTTTGAAAAATGAGGAAGGGAACGCCTATAACTTCTTTATTTTAAAAGTTAGAAGTCTGAAAGTTGCTCACTTTGTAGATGGGTTAGGGGTAATTATCTGTCAGAAATTTCAGAAAGATAGGTCCAGGCATTTGGTGGCTATGATTTTTTTTTAGATATAACTACAAAGTGAGCAACTTTCAGACTTCTAACTTTTAAAATAAAACGTTATAGGCATTTCTTTCCTCATTGTTTCAAAAATACCTTGCCACTACATGCTTGGACCTATCTTTCTGAAATTTCACAGACATATCAAGCAAAGTGGTACCTGTAATGTGCCCATGTTTCCTGTTTGTATCTTTAAAAATAAAAAAGTTGTAGGCATAACTGAATTTACCCCACTACTACCTATTTTTCTAAAATTAATTGCCACACAAGGCAAGCACCTATATTTCTGAAATTTCACACACATGAGTCCCAACATACCACCTGCAATGTGACAAAGTTTTTCATTAAAAATGAAAAAGTTATAGGCATTCCTGGTTTTTATTAAAAAATTAATTGCCACAAAATGCCTGCACCAATCTTTCTGAAATTTCGTACATATAACTACCCATCTACAAAGTACCCAAGTTTCATCCTTCTATCTTTAAAAATGAAAAAGTTATAGGCGTTTTTGTAACACAATACTAGGCTATGGGGAAATGCATTCAAAATGGTGTCCGATCCAAAAATTGGACATCCGATTTTTGGATCGGAATCGGATCGGATCTGCCCAACCTCCAATCCGATCCGGTCCACCAGGTCCAATTCCAATCCGCGATCCGATCCAATCCGGGGGGTCAGTGCACATCCCTAATTTGAACACATGCATAACTGATTAATTCTAATTTCATGAACTTTGTAACTCTCCATTAAGCAAAACTTCTGCAGCCTTACCAGGACTTTCTGTTCCAGGGTCTTTCTAGGTTTCCAATCGGTATAATACATGCCCCCCTCCCTGTTTTTGCTGGCTCATTCCCATATGTTTCATTTACCCTGCCAACAGATGGCACTGCTATATTGCCTGATTAAGCATTATTACCACACTTTGGGTGATTTACAAATGGCACATACCCAATTGAGTGAAAAGCAGGGGGAGAGAAGTATCCAAATCAGGTGAAACGAAGGGAGAAACTGGTTCTCAAGACACTGTTTTTTTATTTATTTTTTCAACTTTGAATACATAAATAAAAAACCAGCACCTTGAGAACCTGTTTCTCCCTTCATTTCACATTCCCACTTGAAACAATAGAAGAGACATTATGGGGTGGCAATGTCATGAAAATGACCTGCAAACTTCCAGGATGGAACGATAAATGCCTCAAATAGAGACAGTCAAAGATTGCTATAGTAACATAAAGATTAAAACATTAGAAATATTTTATTTCCAAAAAAATGAATATTCCTGTGATTTCAGAAGCATTATATTACCTGTATTCTAAGTGTTTATAGGAATACATGTGGATGTCTACCATCATGCTATAAGATTTTTTTAAAGATTTTGGTGGGTATTTTCCACACGGCTTTTTGGATGTCCTTGTTTCTGAAGCTATAAATGAAGGGATTCAGAATTGGGGGCAAAACTGTATACAAAACAGCAGACACCAAGTCCACAGTGGGGGAGGAAAATGCTTTGGGCTTCAAATATGAAACCATGCCTGTGATCATAAATATAGAAAAGACCGTCAGGTGGGGAGTGCAGGTAGAGAAAGCTTTATATCTGCCTTGAACTGATGGAATTTTCAGGACAGCAGAGAAGATGTAACCATAGGAAAGAAAAATGAATGTTGAAAAAAATGAGTTTAAAAGGAGCCCAAGGACCAAAATCACAAACTGGTTGATGGTTGTATCCGAACAAGAAATCTTTTGTAACTGAGGTATATCACAGAAATACTGCCCAATTCTATTGGGTCCACAGAAGTGTAACGTGAAAGTTAAAATGGTTTCTATCATAGCATGAACTAGGTTACTAATCCAGGAAGCAGCTGCCATTTGGATGCATGCATTTCTGTTCATGATTAGCCTATATTGCAAAGGATGGCAGATTGCAACATAACGGTCATAAGCCATGATGGTCAGAATGGCATGCTCGCTACCAACAAATGTTACCACTAAAAAGATCTGTGTGACACACCCAGCCAAGGAAATCAGCTTGCTGTTCATCAACGAATTGTTTATGGATTTGGGAACTGTAGTGGAGATGTTGCCAATATCTAAAAGTGATAGGTTGACTAAAAAGAAGTACATAGGGCTGTGTAGATTGTGGTCTAAGACCACAGCTGTAATAATGAGGAGATTCCCCATTAAGCCTATTAAATAAATGAAGAGGAACATCACAAAATGCAGGATCTGCATGTCACGGTCATCAGAGAATCCCATCAGAAGAAACTCTGTCACAGTGGACTGGTTGGCCATATCATTTCTTGGAATCCACCTGCAGAAAGGAGTTAAAGAACAGTCAGTTAGTTAAGGATATAAATATAGGGTTTACATGATTATCTTATAGCATTATAAATATGCAATCAAAGTTTGGAATGTCCAGATGTTAATAAATATGCTGCCCTACTTAAAACCCCTGGTTTGGGCTCCTTGAGATAAAGGGAAGTGATATAATTAAAAATGAAGAGTTACCTACCAGTTTCTGGTACAGGAACCATCGAACTCAAGTCTGTGCTTAGAGTTCCAGCAAGCTCCACATCTTTGTGATATGGGATATGTATGTATGTTGGGTCCTCCACATTTCTTCAAACACAAATTGTATACAGGTTCCAGCCCTGTGGCTATGCCTTTGTGCTTGAAGATTTATTCATATGAATTCACTGTTCTAACATTTACTGAACATGTAGAGGTGATGGCATCAGAGCTTTTTGTATGGTGTTTCTAGATTTATTAAGACTAGGGTGACAATGTGAAAAGGAAGACAGGGATCCTGCATCTTTAACAATAATATTGAAAAGACAATTTCAACAGCTGTCATTATTATGCATGCAGCATCTGGTGAAATTTTCTCTTCATCACAAGTCTGCAATGTCAGAATAGAAAACACCCATGTGCAAGCATTCAATAAAGGGGCATCCACAACAATATGTCTTTCTGTAAATGAGGATGCTTTGAATTTTGTTTATTGGATACTCCTATATACAAAAAAGCAGAAGTGAATTGAAAACAAGAATCACCTTCATTAGTTCATGGTCCAACATTTCAGAACACTTAACAGAATTCGGAAACTTCACAGATTTCAATAATCTACAGAAAGATTTTAAAATGAAACATTGGATTGGATCCAGATTCATCCAGGTTTAGATTTAGAGGAGACCTATTGCAATCAATGGGGCTTAGGGACATGCAATTTAGTAAAGCCTGAGCTCACTGAAGTTCTCCATCCCAAAGCTTGCTCTGACTCAAGTTTGCATCAGATTGCAATTTTGATTTTATTCTCTTTGCATAAAAATCTATGCATATTTTCACACATATTTTCCAAATGTATGCATCAGTTGTGCTGATCTTTGATCCATACACATTCTTCTCCCATTGATATAGCATACTTCTGTGCTGTTTTCCAAAACTATGTATTTTTGGTGGATTTTTTTTTTCAAAATGTAGGATTCTGTTAATCACATTTCTTGGTCTTCAAATCACATTGGAGGCTTGAAAATGCATGGACTTTGAGTACAGAACAGGTTTGAGTTCTTTTTTTAACAGAAGGTACTAATTGGATAAAGTCTGATAAAACAAATTTCTCACACATCCATAAAGGGACTTAAGGTAGTCATGAATGTGGATTGTCTACATACAAATATCTACAGCATTCATCTTAGGCTGTATTGCTTTCTCCATTGTAAAAAGAGAATAAGCAGTTGTTTTGATGAAGTGTCCATTTTAATGCAAGATTTCAACAGTCTCATTAAACCCAATTATCTATGAGAAATCTTACACACACATCTAACAAGAACTGGAATGTTGAGCATCTTAGGAGCCCTGGTCTTTATTGAGCATGAATTAAGGGGATTCTACTTACCTGTTTCTGCCAGAAGATGAGAGTGTGAATGTGCTGGATCTCAATCTGTATTAGAATATGCTATGCTGCAATGAAGAGGAGGAAGGAGAGTCACATTTTTTCTTCCTTTTGTACTTCAGGGAGTCACTCCTTGGAGAGCATCAGAATTAGTCATGTACACCATTGCCTTGAGAATGGATGGATGCACTATGTCCAGGTAGAGTTAAGGAAGTAGAGGGCAGGGAGGAGGAAAGACAGGGAGGAGGAGGAAGTGGAGCAGGAATGAACTAGGTCAGCTCTAGGTATGTAGAAGAGGGCCATCAGGAAAAAGGGATTCCCACTTTTATGCAATGTCTTGTCACAATATATATATATATATATATATATATATTCTGCTAATTGGCCTGACTTGGTGCACCCTGAGTTGGGCCTAAAGGAAAAAGTGGAACAGAATCGAGGAATTGGGAGATGAGCTGATGAAAGCTTATTGATCTCCAATCCCACAGCCAAGTTCCTCTGACATCCCTATCCCAAACTGGACAAAGTAAGAGGCCAGTCTAACCTCTCTTGGGAGTCAATTCCAGAGGCAAGGCACTGCCACAGAGAAGGATTTCTCCCATGTTTTCATGAACGTAAACTCTTGGTGATTGGACACACACAGAAGGGCATCTGAAAAAGGTCTTAAACTATAGGCATTTTCACATGGAAGAGGGTGCCTTTCAGATACCCTGGCCCCGAATCATTCAGGGCTTTATAGGTAGGCATCCAAACCTTGGATTCTCTATGGAATCAGATTGACAACCAGTGCACTTGATATCAGGTGTGTATAAGACAGCCATCTGAGAGTGTGCCAGAAAGCAATCTGTCTGCCTCATTCTGCACTCAGTGTGACCAAACCAGTGGCTCAGTGTGGCCTATTTCACAGCAATCCTAACTGCTGGTAATAAAATCTCTGTGTTTGTGTGTATTAATGTGTGTGGGTGGGTATAGAACCTTGGTAGGAGCCAAGAATACAAAAAACACAAATGTTTTCCACTACAAGGATGATCAGTTCAGATATGCTACTAGAACTTGTGTTTTTATTACTCTTTGCAGGAATGGAAGACTGAAATAAGGAGACAACACAGTAAAGTTGGATGTAAATAGGGCCACATTTATTGGCTTTTCTGTGAGGGCAGATGGAGGCCTAAGCGGGCATCCTATCTTGGCCAATGTCTTGGCTATAATTGGGATCGGGTGAGCTATTTGTATCCTGTATGTCAACACCCCCCAGGATTTCCCTTTTGGAGTAGGTAGGCCTTCCGATGTCACCTCCCCTCAGGTTGCAAAACTCTGTGTGAGTGAGTAGGGTTGGCCTCATAGATAACCCCTATCCTGTCCTCTGGTGCCCCAAGTCTCCAAGGTGAGGGCCTTGGATGTTACCAATCACCACAATGGTGCCTACAAATGCTCCCCAACCCTATCCTTGCTCCCTATGCCCGTGTGCCTGCTACATGGGGTGACAAGTCACTTACTTAGTCCATGCTGTCCGCCCCCAGCATCAGCATGTTAACTGAAGTCAATCCTTCATAAGTAATAACCAGATTTTATGTTGCAAGAATAAATGTCATCATCCCTGGACCATATGAGGGTGGTGTGTATATATATATGAACTGTTACTGTTGTCACCACAGAATACTCAACAAGATTAAAGAACAGTTCCCCCATAGTTGAAAGCTGCAGTGATAGGGAAAATTCCAAATGAAGGATGTCCCTCTCCATCCCTGTGGAAAATCAAGACACCCAAGCCAAATGCCCTTAGATGTCTCCTAGCATCTGTGCAATCTGGCCACCATAATGCACATCTCACGCTAAAACCACATGCCCTTACATGCCTACCATGTTGCAGCAGGGAGGCAGATACTCCATCTAGTAGATGTCATTCTAGCCCAAGATGTGTCTGCCCAAAGGCTAGATGATAAAATATACAACATCCTCAACATCCAGCAAGATGTGGAGTGTGACTTTGTGTGAATATAGAATGTAGTTTTACACCTTCAATGCCATACCTTCAATGCCATGCATTCTGCTGCACTGGTTAATTGTGTCAGCTCTACACTAAATTTGCTGCTGAGGAGTAATACTGCAGGAAAAAAGTCCTAGAGACAATCTGTTGAAGGCCCAGAAGGACTTCTGCTTTACAAGAGGAATGGGCCCTTCATGATATTTGGATTGCGATTCTGAAACCTAAATAAAAGCTTACACATTGGAGTAACTCCTAAACGTTTTGCTATAACTGTTCTCTGAGTTATAATGGATCCAGAGGAAAGCTGAAAGAGATCTCTGCCGAGTTCTACACCCTGCTTCACCAGTGAGCAAAAAAGCAAACTGGCCTTGGGAAAAGATAGCCCATATAGTCTCAAAGCCAAATGAAAACATGTTCCAAAAGAGAAAAGAGAACTCTTCTTCTCTCAAAAGGGAGGCAAGAACCAGGCTGAATCTGCTTCTCAGAAAGCCAGGCCTGCTTGTGAACTAAAGTTTTAGTCCCATTCAATTCCATAGCTTCCTTGTGGTAGGGTCTGAAACCAGGATGCTTAGCGGTTAAACTAAAACCCAACAATCATAAAGAATAATAACTAAGAGAATTCCACTAAGGCTAGGAGAGGCAGGTGGCCATTTTATTTTCAACATTCTAATCTACCTGAGGCAGGAGGGAGGGGGAAAGTGACGGTACTGAGCATATGTCGCACTATGCTGGAAGAGAAGACCTCTGCATTCACTTGAATCTGATGAATAAATATTCATTACAAATCAATCGAAGGGAATTTAAAAAAAAGAAAAGCTATTCCACAAACTACAAGGAAGGAGGACGAAGACACCACCACTGGATTAGTTAAGAAGGGCTTGTTTTTTGTTTTGTTTTTTACAAAAATCCAGGACATAATTATCAGGATCATTCTGATTCAGAGAGGGTTTTTTTCTTTTCTACTTTAAACTGCCATCCTTCCCTCAATCTTTCACCAATCTTCTTGAAATTTTCAGGTGATGTAAAACCAACATTTATTTCTGGCACATGTACATTTCGGGAAGTTTGGTGAAACATTTTGTATTTTATGAATGTTAGAATGACCCCCCCACACACACACACACCAATTACCCCTTTAACATAGTGGAATGCTTTTTTCTGGTCCGAGCTTAACTAAGGAGGCACTACTGTGCCTCCTCAAATTATTGCATTTATATACAACCCCATAGCCAAAGTTCTGTGTGCGGTTTGCGAAGATTAAAAGCATAGAACTTTTAGAAACCAGTATACAAAATTTAAAAGCATACAAAGCATAAAAATAAACTACATATCCACTATTGGGTCAGATAACAAAACAAAAACCCTCAACCTATGCTGTTAAACGCCTGGGAGAAAAGTCCCTTCTAAGCTAAGCCTCTCCCAAGGGGGAAAGAGTATAAGGGGAGGCAGCAAAGGCATTCTCCCAACACCCTCACAAATAAGAAAATTAGGGGGAAGAGAGAGCATTCAGCATCCCACGCCTGGTGGATGCATTTAAAAAGCAAGGCTAAATTTCACCCAGTAAAATTGGCTGTGTCAAAGCCATTTCACTGCCTCCTGGTCCCTGTGTGAAACTCCTGCCTGCTGGTCTTCTCCCAAACTTTGAGGCTGCTAGGCTCAACAGCTAGCTGAGTACCACCTGCCCAGCCCACTGAGGAAAGCTGGGGGCAACCCCAGCAACTTGCTCACCCACTTGTTTTCACTAGCACTGAGCTGCCCACCCACATGTGGAATTCCCAGCCCACTTTGGGCGGGAGATAATATTTGCGGGTGGGGGGTAAGAGACGAGGGGGTGCTCCTGGTTGGAGCATCCTGTATGGAGCCACTGGGCAGATAAGGGCCGAGCGGCTTAAATAGCCGCCTAGCGGGCCCGCCTGCCCTCTTCGTCTTAGAAGGCAGCTCGGCTTGTGGTTCCGACGGCGGGGAGAAGCTCGCGGCCTCCCGACATGCTCGCCGCAGCAGGGACCAGGCGCGCGTGGGGCGGTCGCCTCGCAGCTACCAGCCACGAAGAGGGACCCCAGCGGCAGTGGACTTCATTGGGGCGTTTAGGCCCCCAGGTTTGAGGGGTGGGCTGGCTGGACTTAACCCCCCTCCTTCCCCCCCCATGGGATAGGCGTGGAGGCGCCGATCCCGGGGAGTCAGCTACCCGGGTCGTTTCCCAGCTACGGCTTCCAAGTAGGGTGGGTTGTGTTTTCTGGGGGGGGGGCGGAGTGAAAGCGCTTCAGCGCGGCATTTCCCAGCCCCGGCAGGCACGGGCCTACCGGCCGCCAGTTCAGAGGACTCCTCCAAGGGAGTGAAATTGCAGCCCTACCCACCCATCCACCCCCCACCCCCCAATTTGCACGTGGAGGCACTAGGCTCGGCTGAGCCTGCCGCCCGGCTGTGCTCTCAGCCGGCGTTTGGGGCCACTCGGTCCAGGAAAGAACCAGCCAGTATAGGGGAGGCGGACATGAGTGAGCTCGAGGGCAGAGCGGGGCCCGCGAGCCCGCGGCTACTGCATCCACCACCCTAGGGGTCCCCGGGAGGGGCTTGGTGCTTCACACTTTCGTGTGGTGCGCAGTAGGGACCCAGGAGCGGTTAGCTTACCTGATTGACAGAGGCACAGGCGAAGGCATAGGGCGGCTGCACTGGCCTTGTACTTTGCCTGGCAACAGCGGCTTAGGGAGTTTTGCTAGGGCCGTTGCGCCCTCTACTGGTGTCAGGGGGAACCTTTTCAGGTAATCCAAAAAAAAACCAAAAACCTAGTTCAGCCACCGGGTGGTGCTGTTGGCCTACTTCATATTGATACATAAGCTGGTGCAGCAAGCACCTTTACAGGCTTGTGGATTTAGTGCCCTTCATTCTCATGGTTAGAGTGTAGGACTGGGATAGCCAGCTAGCGGCAGCATAAGTGTCATCAAGATGTCACCAAAGAAGGGCCTTGGGGGAAAGAAAGGGAAAAGCAAGGCCACGCGGCCACCGGCGAAACGGATCAATGTCCGGAGTGACTCATCCTCCGACGAGAAGGTCAACCCTGACCTGGCTGTAATTTTGGCGTGACTGCAATCGTTGGAGGAGGGGAGGGGCATCCCCTCAAGCGCTCCAGACCAGGCTCAGATGGTTCCCTTGGTTACTCTGCAGCGGCAGACCAGGAAACAAAAGTTAGATAACATGTTGTCATCGATTAATTCTAGATTGGGCACGATTGAGGCTTCCTCCAGCCAGTTAACAGACCGGCAGGTACAGCCACCAGTTATGCCACAGGATGCTCAGGCAGCAAATGGACAACAAGCATGACCTTGGGTGCTCCCTCCTTCGGCTGTCCCAAGTATTCCATCACAGGGACCAGGTGAGCAGCTGGTTAACAACACGTTTTCACCGGCGCAGGCCATGGGTGCCTTCCCCTCGTGGGGATGGTACCCACGGATGCACGGGATGACAATTTCAACGTCACACTCTGGCAGTCCTTTATGGGGGACACCTCAGGCGACTGCTCCGCTTCCATCCTCTTCAAGGGAAGTTGGACCGGTGCAGGGCAGCAGCATTAGGGGTAACCCAGACACGACAGCAGTGAACAATTTGGGATTGTCAGTAGCACTTCACGGCAATACGGTAAGTGACACTAGGGAGGCATCGGTGGCACTGACGGGACCACCCTCTCAAACGCAGACTAGTGCAACTTCCAAAGCGGGGGCTGTGCAGGTTGGGGGGGCCTCAGCTTCACAGGTGCCGGCTGCTATAGCTGCATGTGCGGAGGTGTGGCAGGGTCCGGACGGCTCTGCGGCTCCGACTAGTGTTGTGAACAGGGACCCTTTGGCAGGCGCAGAAAGGTCGGCCATTCCCACCGGGAGCACATTGGCCCCATTGGGCTACCACCTCCTGCCGGCTACAAGAGAAAAGATTTTAAAAGGGGACTTCATAGATGTATTCTCCTCACTATTCCGGGAACCCGAGAATGTTGACAAAGATAGAGCGGCGGATAGGGAAGCGAAGAAGCGGGTGGCCAAGACCTGGGCCAACTGGTTGCCCGGTTTCTTAATATACATGGGCGTTGTTCAACAACGCTTCCCTGCCAAAGGGCATATCCTCACAAAATACCTCAACATCATTTATCAGGCGTATAGGGAATACGAGGGCGGGGCCTGGTGGGCCTATGAGTAGTCTTTCCATAGAAGGGCCGCCTTCGACCGCACCCTCCAGTGGGACGTCAAAGATAACGACCTATGGCTGCAATTTATGACACCAGCCAAGCTGGGTTTGGGAGACCGGGCTGACAGCGGTCACCTTCTGGAAAAGCCTCAACCCGCCACTGCCTCGAGTGGGCCGGCGGGGCGGGGGGTTCAACCCCGCCTGCCCTGTTGGGAATTTAGCTCACGTGACTTTTGTACGAGAACCCCCTGCAAATATAGGCATGAGTGCCTTGTTTGTGGGGGCATCCACCCTGCACATAGCTGCCCGTCTGGCAAGAAGGGAAGGGGCACTTTCCGAGGGGGAGCAAACTTCAAAAACCTGGGGGGGGGCTGGAGGACAACAGCCACCTCCCAAGGGGCCCCAGTCCAGTTAAGCTTGAACCCCTTAGGCAATTATTGGCATGATACCCGGTTAAGGAAGATGCAGTGTACATAGACGCCGGTTTTACCAACAGTTTCATGATTCCGTATGAAGGACCGAGGTTTGCTTCCATAGCTAAAAATCAGAATTCCATTCGGGCAATGGAAGCCGTGGTGCGGGATAAATTGCTAAAGAAGTTAGTTCTGGCAGGGTACTGGGCCCCTTCAATAAACCGCCTATTCCCAACCTACGGGTGTCTCCTTTGGGCACAGTGCCAAAGAAGACACCAGGGGAGTACAGGTTAATTCATAACCTGTCCTTCCCCAAGGGAGCGTCAGTGAATGATGCCATCCCGGAGCATCTGTGCTCAGTACGGTATGCTTCATTTGATTCAGCGGTAGCATTAGTGCGCAAGTGCGGAGTGGGGGCATTGATGGGCAAATGCGACAGAAAATCAGCATTTCGCGTATTGCCCATCAATCCTGGCGACTTTAATCTCTTAGGTTTTTGTTTTAAGGGACAATTTTACGTTGATAGGGCATTACCCATGGGATGCTCCATTTTGTGTGCCATGTTTGAGAGGTTCAGTTCATTTTTAGAATGGGCGTTGCGGGACAGGACCGGACTCGAGGACGTGACTCACTACTTGGATGAATTTTTACTCATTGGGCCGGGGGATCTAACCAATGCCACTTCCTGATGCAACAGTTTCAGGAGTTGATCAACAAGTTGGGGGTCCCGTTGGCACACGAAAAGACGGAAGGCCCTGTTACCACCCTACGATACCTTGGAATCGAGTTGGATTCTGTGGCACAATGCAGCAGATTGCCGCAGGACAAGCTACAGACACTTCTTAATAAGCTACAGGTTTTGATTGGCTCACACAAAGTGACACTGTACCAATTACAAGAGATCGTAGGGCATTTAAACTTTGCCTGCCGTGTCATCGCACCGGGGAGAGACTACATCCGGCACTTGTGCGCGGCCATGCAGGGCCTTCATTCACCACACCATAGGGTCTGAGTGTCACCTCAGATGCGGCAAGACCTGCACATGTGGGTCACATTTCTAAACAACTATAACGGTGTGTCCTTTTGGCGACACGACCTGCTTCTCAAGGCGGAAATGCAGGTCCATTCAGATGCTTCCGGCGCTCTGGGATTCGGAGTGATTTGGCAGGATCGCTGGTGTGCTGAGTGATGGCCCTCTGACTGATTGAGTAATGGCACGTGCAGAGATTTGACATTCCTAGAATTTTTTCCCATTTTTGTGGCAACACACATTTGGAATGCAGAAATGGCTATCGTAGTAGTCCACTTCTGGTGCGACAAAAAAGCCACGGTATAGGTGATTAACACGCTGACCTCACGTAGCCCCAGGGTGATGGGGCTTGTCAGGGCATTCACCTTGCATTGTTTCTCCCATAACATTTGGTTCAAGGCATGCCACGTGCCGGGAATCAAGAACGACATTGCTGACGCCTTATCACGTCAGCAGGTTCAGAGGTTCCGGGAACTGGCTCCATGGGCGCGGCCACTGCCAGAAACGATGCCAGCAACGCTCTGGAACATTGGAGGGCTGACATAGAGCAGGCCATGTGGCAGTCTGTGGCGCCTGGCACCAGGGCAGTCTATGGCAAGACAGGTAGGCAGTTTCAGGAATTCCTGACCACTTACAATTTACGGGAGCACTGGCCAATTCTGGTTGACCAGATATTGCAATTCTGCACGCTGTTGCATAGGGCCGGGTTAGCTGCACGCACTATATGGGGCAAACTAGCTGCTTTGTCATTTTTGGCTAAAATCCACGGCGTAATGGATTCTACCGCAGATGAGAGAGTTAAGCATACCATCAAGGGATGGTCTAGAATGTTGCCATGAGCCCCTGATACGAGGATCCCATTATCTCCTGAAGTACTAATGGGGTTAAGGACGGCCTGGGTCGAGCTATGTACTTCTAATTACGAGGCTCTGCTTTTTCATGCGGCCGCTTTGACGGCATTCTTTGGAGCCTTTAGGATTTCCGAACTATTGGCAGCATCAAAAACCGATAGGACAGGCAGAGCGCTACAGTATAGGGATGTCACCTTCTCAGCCTCTGGAGTCACTATGAGGTTACGACAATCGAAAATGGATCAATGGGCAAAAGGGGTGGACATTGCCATTTTTCCCGCACCACTGGCGGAACTATGCCCAGTACAAGCGTTGAGGACATTCCTCGAGAAAAGGGGGAGCGACTCGGGACTCCTTTTTTATCACTTGGACGGATCACCGCTGACCAAATATCAATTCTGGTCAGTGACAAAGCAGGCTTTGAGACATTTGGGTCTCCCAGCAGATCTGTTTGGGACTCATTCCTTTCAAATAGGCGCTGCTTCGACGGCGGCCAGTGCGGGTTTCTCTCCCACACAGATACAAGCCGTGGGGAGATGGCAGACTTCTGCCTTCAAGACGTACATTAGAAAGTTTCCTGGGAAATAGTCAGTTTGTTTGTGTTGCTGACATGCCCATGTTTGATTGTAGATACCTGGAGAAGGCAGACCCCAGTAAGCGTGATCATATGTGGACACAGCATGGTCTTTTGGCCGGCTGGCGAGCGTCCTCCTCCAGCTTTGGAACACAGCTGGGGCTGAGCACTGTGCGTCCATTATATGGCTGGGCAAATGCGGCATGCGGTGGGAGCGTTTTCTTCTCACCTTATTTCATCAGCATTGCCTGTCATCCCCCCCCCCCCCACTAATCCTTATAATCCATCTAGGGGAGAACGATTTGGGCTTGCTTAGAGGCAAGGCCCTGATTCTGCAAGCTATGGCCGATTTGGAAATCATTCGGCAGCGTTGGCCCGGCATGCTGATCATGTGGTCATGTTTGTTGCCCAGGATTGCCTGGAGAGAGGGTGCAACCCTCTGGCATTGAGCATGCTCGCAGGAAGGTGAACACGCAGGAGGATGAACTGCAAGCCATGGCCGATATTGAGATCATTCGGCAGCGTTGGCCCGGCACGCTTGTTGCCCAAGCTTGCCTGGAAGAGAGGGTGCGACCCTCTGGCATTGGAACGTGCACACAGGAGGGTGAACTCCGACATGTTTAAGGAGTTATCTAAATATGGGGATGTCAGTATTCAACATCCTGATATCGTGCGTTCCCAGAGGGAGCTATACCGTCCAGATGGTGTACATCTTTCGGACTGCGGCAATGACTTGTTTTTGGCAGATCTGCAGAGGGGTTTAAAGGAAGCGATAGAGGCCAGATTTTGGGGGGGGGGGAATTACTAATCAAGTGGCTTGTCAGTCCCCGTGGCAGTAGGTGCAGGCATCCTTAGCAGCTTTTCAAATGGTGAACATTCTCAGGAACCGTTGAGGTGAATGGTAATACCTGAGGCCCACATCTGGGAGTCCCGCGGCACCAGATCATGGGAATAAGGTTTACCTTTGAGGCCAACTCTACTCACACACACGGAGCCCTGCGGCATGGAAGTTGTGACAAAGGAAGGCCTCCCAACCCCATATGGGGGAAGACCAAGGGGTGGCGACCATGTGCTGCCACCTTGAGGTCAGAGAATTGTTCGCCCAATCCTAAGATTTGGCCTGGAAGAGGCCAAGAGTGGGATGCCCGTATAGGTTTTCCCCCCCTTCTGCAGATCTCAAATAAAAGTGGCCCATTTTATACCCAATTTTCTTGTCTCGACTCTTTATTTGCACCCTACACCTCGCAAGTGGAATTCCCAGCCCACTTTGGGCGGGAGATGATATTTGCGGGTGGGGGGGTAAGAGATGAGGGGGTGCTCCTGATTGGAGCATCCTGTATGGTGCCACTGGGCCGGTAAGGGCTGAGCGGCTTAAATAGCCGCCTAGCGGGCCCGCCCTCCCTCTTCGTCTTAGAAGGCAGCTCCCTCCCTCCCCTCCCTGTAGACAGTATGGGTTAGCTGGTCGTCAATAGGAGGCCAAGTAGGAATTTTTTACTCTTACACTAATTTGGTTGACAGCAGGGGTGTATTAAATAGGAGGATTTGTCTTAATTCGGTCACTTTAATTGGGCGGTAGGCGCGGGCATCCTTAGGGGCTTTTCAAATGGTGAACATTCTCAGGAACCGTTGAGGTAAAGGGTAATACCTGAGGCCCACATCTGGGAGTCCCGCAGCACCAGATCATGGGAATAAGGTTTACCTTTGAGGCCAACTCTACTCACACACTCGGAGCCCTGCGGCATGGAAGTTGTGACAAAGGAAGGCCTCCCAACCTCATATGGGGGAAGACCAAGGGGTGGTGACCGTGTGCTGCCACCTTGAGGTCAGAGAATTGTTCGCCCAATCCTAAGATTTGGCCTGGAAAAGGCCAAGAGAGGATGCCCGCATAGGTTTTTTCCCCCTTCTGCAGATCTCAAATAAAAGTGGCCCATTTTATACCCAATTTTCTTGTCTCGACTCTTTATTTGCACCCTACACCTCGCAAGTACCCTCAGGTTGGCAGCAGGGCATAATCCTTCAACCTGACCTCCATGACCCAAAGAGTGGGCAAACACAGCACTCTGTCAGCTTAAAGGGGTCGTGTTGAAAGGCTGCCCAGTTGGTCCTTCCAGCAAACCTGTGGCCTGCGGGGCCGATCAGAAGAGCCACACGCCACACCTCCTGCTCCTCCAAGAGTAGCTGCCACTGCTGCTGCATTGGAGGGGGCATTAGAAAGCCTTACATGGGTGCAATTGTTGCTGCCATCGCACCTACAGCCTCTCCTCTCCTCCGCGTGTTCTGCAGGCTCTGAGCATGTCCACAAAGCCCGGCAGCTGTCAATCAAATGTGGGACTCACGCTGGTGGACAAGAGTGCTGCCGCCATCTTCGCTGCCTCAGCCTCACCCTTCTCTCCATGTTGAATTGGCTGCCCAAGCACATCCAAGGTGCTTGGCAGCTGTGGAACAAAGAGGTGGGAAAGAGGGGCAACAGCCCAATGATAAGGGTGACAACCTCCCCACCCTGGCTGCACCATCCAGGAGGCTGCCAATGATGAACCTCCACATGTCTCCTCGCCCCCACCCACAACTGCCTTCCCATGACCAGGCAAGCTGGGCGTAGTTATAAGGCCTTTGTATGAAATGATCTTCTCAAACAAGTTTAGATCAAGGGTCAGGAACTTCAGCATATCTCCAGTAGTGTATGCGATTCTAATACTATACAATCAGACACGATCTGTATGGATCAGGCCCTGATACAGCTTAAATCCACATCCAAAATGTTCAAAAGGTGGAGACGAACTCCTGATGGATGCAATCAAACACAGTTAAGTGCCTATGGTAAGCGCCTATGGTAAGCTGTATTCAGGGGCAGTGAGGGCAGCAAAAAAACAAGACTTTGCTGCCACTATTCAATAATCAACCTGCTGCCCAGCGGAGCTTTTCAGAGTTGTCCGGGGGCTTTTACATGCCGGCCCCAAGGACTTGGTAGAACCATCTGAGAATTGCTGTAATACATTTGCTGGGCACTTCCAGAATAAAATCTTTGGCATCTGTCAGGACTTTGACTCCAGCGTTATAGCAGGTGAATCAATTGAGGTATCCAGAGCACAGGCTTGTCCTGTTTTCTTGGATGCATTTCAGTTGGTGCAGCTCGAGGATGTTGACAAGGTGCTTGGACAGGTTTGTGCAACCACTTCCATATTGGATCCTTGCCCCTCTTGGCTAATAAAAGCTAGCAGGGATGGAACAACTGGCTGGGCCAGGGAAGTAATTAATGCCTCTTTGCAAGAGGGAGTGGTCCCAAGCCTCCTGAAAGAGGCAGCAGTGAGACCATTCCTAAAGAAATCTTCCTTGGACCCTGAAAATCTTAATAACTACAGGCCAGTAGTAAATGTTCCTTTCCTGGCCAAGTTCCTGGAGTGGGTGGTTGCGAGCCAGCTCCAGGCACTCTTGGATGGGAACGATTATCTGGATCCATTTCAGTTGGGTTTCAGGCCTGGTTTTGGTTCGGAAACAGCCTTGGTCGCCCTGTATGATGACCTATGTCAGGAGAGGGACAGGGGGAGTGTGATTTTGTTGATTCTCCTTGATCTCTCATTGGTTTTCGATACCATCAACCATGGTATCCTTCTGGGACGGCTGGCTGAGTTGGGAGTGGGAGGCACTGCATTGCAGTGGTTCCACTCCTACTTGGCAGGTCGGCTCCAGAAGGTGGTGCTTGGGGAATATTGCTCGGCTCCATGGATTTTCCAGTATGGGGTTCTGCAGGGGTCAGTCTTGTCCCCCATGCTGTTCAACATCTACATGAAACCATTGAGTGCAGTCATCCGGAGTTTTGGAGTGCGTTGTCATCAGTACGCTGATGACACACAGCTCTATTTCTCCTTTTCATCTTCATCAGGTAAGGCTGTGGATGTGCTGAACCAGTCCCTAGCTACCACAATGGAATGGATGAGGGCTAATAAACTGAAACTCAATCCAGACAAGACTGAGACGCTGTTAGTGGGTGGTTCTGCTGACTGGATGGAGGGTCTTCAACCTGTTCTGGATGGGGTTGCACTCCCCTTGAAGGAGCGGGTTTGTAGCTTGGGGGTTCTCCTAGAACCATCTCTGTCACTTGAGGCTCAGGTGGCCTTAGTGGCACGGAGTGCCTTCTACCAACTTCGGTTGGTGGCTCAGCTACGTCCCTATCTGGACAGGGATAACCTGGCTTCAGTCGTCCATGCTCTGGTAACCTCCAAGTTAGATTACTGCAATGCACTCTACGTGGGGCTGCCTTTGAAGGTGGTTCAGAAGCTGCAGCTTGTGCAAAATGCAGTGGCCAGATTAATAACTGGAACCAGAAGGATCGAACATATAAGACCTACTCTGGCCCGCTTGCATTGGCTGCCTGTATGTTTCTGAGCCCGATTCAAGGTGCTGGTTTTAACCTATAAAGCCTTACACAGCTTGGGACCACAATATCTGATGGAACGCCTTTCCCGACATGAACTTACCCGAACACTACGTTCAACATCTAATGCCCTCCTCCGAGTGCCTACTCCGAGGGAAGCTCGGAGGTCGGCAACAAGGGAGAGAGCCTTCTCTCTGGTAGCCCCCCAATTGTGGAATGATCTCCCTTACGAGGCCCGCCTGGTGCCAACATTGTTATCTTTTCAGCGCCAGGCCAAGACTTTCCTCTTCTCTCAGGCATTTGGCAATATCTGAGGAGCCTGGGTTTGTTTTTTGTTTTTGTAGCTTTTTTGGGCTGTTGTAGCAGTTTTAAATGTATGTGTGTATTGTGTGTATGTTGTATGTTTTTGCTGTTTTAATTTTTGTATATTGTTTTTAATTGTTTTAATCCTATGTAAACCACCCAGAGAGCTTTGGCTATGGGGTGGTATACAAAAGTAATAAATAAATAAAATAAATAAATAATAGGGTGGCTATACAGACAGGAGGACAGGGCTCCTGTATCTTTAAGAGTTCAATAAAAAGGGGGATTTCAGCGGGTGTGATTTGTATGATTGCCATACCTGGTGAAATTCCCTCTTTATCACAACAGCTAAAGCTGCAGGAGCCCTGCCCTCTTGACCAGATACAAAAGACGCCAGGGCTCCTGCAGCTTTAACTGTTGTGATGAAGAGGGAATTTCACCAGGTGCTGCATGCATATCAACAACTTCTGCTGAAATTCCATTTTTTATACAACCTTTAAAGATACAGGAGCCCTGTCTTTCTACATGGTCACCCTAGTTATTACTATTAAATTCATCGTTCTCTGATACATTAAAATCATTTTGCTCTGTTATGTATGCAAAACATGTGTACTGCCAAACTATAGATGTTTGTTCAGAAGAAAACCCACTAAGTTCAATGGGAGTTACTCCCAGGTAAGTGGGAGTCTTAATGGGATGATAGAGTAGCATCTGTGCTCTAAACAAAGAAGGGACCTGGAATTTTTAAGGAGAAAGAGATTTCTAGAAGAATTGGAAACATAGAAAAGTATCAGTTTGACCCTAAAGAGACAGAAAGGAAAGAGACAGAGGAAAGAAATGGTGGTTCCTCCTCTTAATGAGGATGGCAAATTGATAACAGAGGACAAAGAAACAGCAATGATGGGAGTTGTAGTCCAACACCTTTGGAGGGCAGCAGATTGGGGAAGGGCTGCTCTAAACAAAAAAAGAGAAGTAGGTGGCCCTAAATTGTTCGTCATCAGTTTTCCACAACCCCACAGTCACCTCTGCATATAATATTCTCCATCCTGTCCTCATGGTTTATCTGCTTTGGGAGAATGAGAATTTCACTTGCACTTTCTGCCTCCTTAGGGAGGATGTGGTGGTAAGGCTTGGGAGCCTTGACTCCCAATTTCCCTGCTTTTTGGTGCTTGGTTGGAAACTGTGGAGCCTTAACATTGTTTTTGTAAACCGTAGGTTTTTTGTTTAATGAATTTCATGGCTTTGTGTAACGGATGACTGGATATTATACAGTGGACAAGCAAGCCAGCATCAGCTAGGATGTTACACCATTTTGACATCCAATATAAAATCAAAGCTAGTGATATGTGTTGTACCCACTTTTCAAAATAATAAATAACCCCCAGAAGTTATGATCTCTCACTTGAACTTTTCAATAGCCATTGTCAAGAGATAAAAGCTTTCTACGACTGACTCATGAAAAGAAGCATTTCATGTTTTGTGTCTGGATTTGGAGACAACCTGAAAAAAAAATCTACTTGACTAAAATCTCCCTGATTAATTCTGGAAGCACACAAGATGATACAGGAAAATATCCTAAATTAGAATAAGTTACAGTTTACTATATTAATTATTATAGCTCATTTTATGCTACATGCTTTTTCTTCCTGTTTGCATCTTAAATTAGCAGATTATAATCATGCTTGTGGTTAAGTTTCAAGCTTGCATGGGCTGCATTTCCATCCATGGATATTTACTTAAAAGACCCATTGAATTTCCTTGGTTCTTTAAAAGCAACATATTTGCTTTTAGATTTGCCACTCACAGCACTCTGTGTGTGCTATGTATGCCTGCTCCGTCTACCCTATTGTTCCCTTGCAAGGCCCAGCCAGGGGAGGTCAGTAAATTAAACCAAGGGATGCAGGATGGGATTCCATCAAGTTCAGCTGAGAGCATTTCCTGTAGGACATGGATCTAACAGGAATGGTGAGGTCAGGTTTCTGACAGACCCATTTAGGCAACTTTGCCTCATAAAGCAATGGGCATATGAACACTGTTATTATGGTCTGCCACTTTGTCTTTAGTAGTCTGAAGTCCAGACCTCTTCAGAAGGGGGAATAGTGTCATGTCATAGGGTGACCACATGGAAAGGAGGACAGACCATCCAAAATGGTGGCCAGCACAACATCTTGTGATACTAAATTCTATAGTTAACCAGAACTGTACACAGTATTCTAAGTGTGGTCACACCATAGATTTGTATAAAGGCAGTATGAGACTGGCAGTTTTATTTTCAATTACTTTTCTTATAATGCCTAACATGGAGTTTGCTGTCTTTACAGCTGCCACACACTGGGTTGACATTTTCACTGAGCTGTCAACCACATTCCCAGGTTTTTTTTTCTCGTTTAGTCACTGCAGGCTCAGATCCTATCAGTGTATATGTGATGTTGGGATTCCCACTATGGAGAGATTCTTTTGGAGCTCTTGGTAATCTCATTTCATTTTAAAAACCCTAAATATTTTGGGGTCAGCAGCAAATTTGGCCATCTCACTGCTCACTCCTATATGCATATTGTGAAGAAAGTGGACAGGGAGGCAGTTTCTCCCTTTCTCATAATATTAGAATGAGAGTGGAAGTGAGCAGTGACATAGCCATGTTTGGTGATGATGCCAAATTATTTAGTCTTGCTAAAACAATGGAGGATTGTGAGGAGCTCCATAAAGATCTCTGCATACCAAGAGAATGGCCATGAAAAGGGCAAATGCTGTTCAATGAAAGCAAGTGTAAAGTGATGCACATTGGGGGGATCACAATTTCACATATACACTGACAGGATCTGAGCTAATTAGCTGTGACTGACCAAGAAAGAGGTTGGAGCAGGGGAGGTGGACAGCTTGATGAAAATGTTGATCCGGCTGCTGTGAAAAAGGCAACTTCCGTGTAAGGCATAATTAGGAAAAGAATCCTAATTCTTGAACACTAATATTTGCACTTGTTGTATGTGGATTCTTTAATCTTACTATAGTAAAAATAACATATTTAATGTTAGATTCATGACTGTATTAGCGGTAAGTTAGTTGGGAAACAAATGTATTAGGATGTGTGGAAAGTGAGTGTATTGCATCATTTGTGACAGACTTCTCTATTCACACATAGTTTATGATATATATAGTAAGTAAAGAACAAACCCAAGGATGCCTTTCTGTGTGTATATATGAAAGAGGCAGGCACACAGACATAGACAGACAGTGGGCCAAGCCTAGATTTCCAGCCTAACCTATCTTACAGGGTTGTTGTGAGGGTAAAAGTAGCACATGCCATACACCCAAACGTTACCAAACATTTGTTTTACATTTCTGTGAAAGTGAGCAGCAGAAGAAACTCACTAGATGGTTTCGGGCCAGTCATAGACTCTTAGCCTAACCTACCTCATGGGGTTTTTGTGGGGGGAGATATGGCACTTGAAAGAATAAGTCTAGGGCTTTCCCCTTCCTCCTTTCTAGAGAAGCTTCTTTGAAATTGATCAACTAAATGGAGTCTGAACTTCCTCTTATATCACTACATCTGACCCAGTACCAAGAATAGCCATGTGGGTGTTTAGAAATATTGCTCAATTTAATTTTAATCTATCCAAGTTTGGATTTTTATTTTTTATTTTTTTGCTCTAAAAATAGCCTGTGGTCAATGAATCCTATATTAAGCCTATCAAAGATGTTGGTACTAGAGAAAATAATACACAATAGTTTTGTTCAACCTGATCAAAAAATATTAGAAAAGCTAAGAGAATTCAGAATGTCACTGACTCGTCTACCCTACAGGGTTGTTGTGCTGATAAAATGGAGGAGGATCATGAAAGCCACCTTAGGTTCCTTGCAAGAGGAAAAAAAGGCAAGATATAAATGTAACACTAATAAACGTATTACTACTTCTACTAATTATTATTATTATTAATTATAATAACAATGAAGGAATAAAAATTCTTTAAAAATCAAATACATGGAGGGGGGAGCTTAACCCCTTCTCTCACGAAAAGCCTTGATTTCTAAATACACACCCCTTCAAGCTAGTGCATGGTGAATGAGACTCATTGCACTCAGTGGAACTTACTTCTGAGTAGACATGCCTTGGATTGAATTGATATGAAAATTAATGATCAGCAGCAATAATCAAATGAACATACACACATACAAAGCATGCAAGCAAGTTGTTAATTGTAGAGTTATTGTGCTGTAAAGGAGAGGGAATTCTCACTCACATCTCTCCATCTCTGCCTTCCAAGGTTCCAGACTGATTTTTTTAAAAAAAGGCTACAATCTTCTACACACTTACCTGGGAGTAAGACCATTACATTCAGTCAATGGAACTTACTTCTGAGAAGTTACTACAACAATGTATTTGCTAGAGGAAGCAGCCGGTGTAGCTGATGCAGGAGGGAGGGGGAGGGAGACTCTACTGAGCACATGGCGTAATCAAAATGGCCACCGGATTTTTAAAGAGGCACAGTATTAATTTAATAAAATCGACTTAAGCGAATTTAAAAAAAAGAAAAGCAGTTCTACCTACACCAGAACAGTAGGAAGTAGTCTGCCATTGGATTAATTAACAAGGCTCCCAGAAGGTAAGGAGAGCTGTGCAAAAATACTCGAAAACCCTGAGTTCAATTTTCGGTTTCAGATTCAGGGGATTCGTTAATCTTTTTATTTTAAACTGCTGTCCTTCCCTCAATCTTTCATGAATCTTCTTAAATTTTCAGGTAATGTAAAACAAACATTTCTTTCTGGCACCTGTAAATTTCAGAAAGATTGGTGGAACATTGTCGATTTTATGACTGTTAGAATGACCCCCCCCCCCAATTATCACTTTAACATGGTGGAACGTGTTTTATACTGACGGCCCTCAACAAGGGAGGCACTGCTGTGCCTCCCTTAATAAAGGAGCTTGCAGAGGAACTCTCAGAACCACTGTCTATTATCTTTGAGAAATCATGGAAGATGGGTGAAGTGCCAGATGACTGGAGGAGGGCTAATGTTGTCCCTATCTTCAAAAAGGGTAAAAAGGATTAACCTGGACTACAGACCAGTCAGTTTGACGTCCATCCCTGGGAAAATTTTGGAGCAGATTATAAAGAAGTCAATCTGTAAGCACCTTGAAAACAATGCAGTGATTACTAGAAGCCAGCATGGATTTGTCAAGAACAAATCCTGCCAGACAAATCTGATCTCATTTTTGATTGGGTAACCTCCCTTGTGGACTGTGGAATGCTGTGGACATAGTATATCTTGACTTCAGCAAAGCTTTTGACAAAGTGCCCATGAAAGGGCTAGATGGAACAACTCTTAGGTGGAACCACAGGTGGCTACAGAATCAGATTCAAAGAGTGTCTATCAATGGTACCTTCTCACACTGAGTGGGGAGGTAACGAGTAGGGTACAACAGGGCTCAGTCCTGGACCCAGTCCTCCTCAACATTTTTATTAATGATTTGGATGAGAAGGTGCAGGGAATGCTTATCAAATTTGCAGATGACTCAAAATTGGGTGGGATCGCTAATACCCTGGGAGACAGAAACAAACTTCAATGTGATATTGATAGACTGGAGCGCTGGTCTGAAAAAAAACAGAATGAAATTTAATAGGGATAAATGCCAAGTTTTACACCTAGGAAAAAGAAGCCAAATGCACAGTTACAAGATGGGGGATAATTGGCTTAGCAATACTACAAGCGGGAAGGATCTTGGAATTGTTATAGATCACATGCTGAATATGAGCCAAAATTGCGATGTGGATGCAAAAAAAGCAAATGCTATTTAGGGCTGCATTAACAGAAGTATAGCTTCCACATCGCACAAGGTACTAGCTCTCTTCTATTTGGCACTGGTTAGTCCTCAACTTGAGTATTGTGTTCAGTTCTGGGCACCACACTTCAAGAAGGATGCAGACAAGCTGCAGTGTGTTCAAAGGAGGGCAAGGAGGATGATAAGGGTTATGGAAACAAAGCCCTATGAGGAGAGACTGAAAGAACTGGGCATGTTTAGCCTTGAGAAGAGAAGACTGAGGGGAGATATGATAGCACTCTTCAAATACTTGAAAGGTTGTCACACAGAAGAGAGGCAGGATTTCTTCTCGATCAACCCAGACTGCAGGACACAGAATAATGGGCTCAAGTTACAGGAAGCCAGATTCCGGCTGGACATCAGGAAAAACTTCCTGACTGTTAGAGCAGTATGACAATGGAACCAATTACCTAGGGAGGGTGTGGGCACTTCCATGCTAGAGACATTCAAGAGGCAACTGGACAGCCATCTGTCATGTATGCTTTAAGGTGGATTCCTACATTGGGCAGTGGGTTGGACTCGATCGCCTTATAGGCCCCTTCCAACTCTACTATTCTATGATTCTATGATTCTAGATGTGTGACTAAGGCCAAGTCTACACCAAGCAGGATATGCCACTTTGAGAACAATTTGAAAACTGTATATGGAGTGAGTCCTGGGCCCCAACAGTTGTCACTACTGTTACTAGGACTAACCTGAGGAATACATTTCTTAATTTCATCGATTCATCTCAGACATTGCTCTAGAACTCCATTACTGCAACAATTGTGAAATATATTGGAACATATGCATAAATGAAGAATTCTCTTTCACTAACTCTGTAACTCTCCATTAAGCAAAAATCCAGAGTCTTTGAAGGTTTAAAATCAGTACAATACCTGCATCCCTTCCAGCTTTTGACGGTTCCTTCCCATATGTTTCATTTACACTGCCAGTAGAAAGCACTGCTATATAATAATAATAATAATAATAATAATAATAATAATAATAATAATTTATTTCTTACCTGCCTCTCCATTTGGATTGAGGCGTGAAACAACAATATAATAAAACACATAAAACTGATTAAAACATGACACACATTATTAAACTGCATTAAAACATCCTAAAAACATCCTAAAAACATTCTGCCAGATTTAGCAGTATTACCACATTTTAGTTGATTGATAAAATGGCACATTCCCACTTGAAAATAATGGAAGACACGTTACAGGATGGAAACATCATGAATATGACCTGAGGATTTTCATGAGTGAATAATCACGAATGTACGAGAAATGCCTCATGCAGAGACAAAGACTGCCATAGTAAATTAAAAATAAGCACATTAGAAATATTTTATTTCCAAATGAAATGAATATGACTGATTTCATAAGCACTACATTATCTGTACACTTAGTGTGTGTAGGGATACATGTGGATGTCTATCATGCTATAAGATTTTTATTTTTATTTTGGTGGGTATTTTCCAAACAGCTTTTTGGATGTCCTTATTCCTGAAGCTATAAATGAAGGGATTTAGAACTGGGGGCAAAACTGTATACAAAACAGCAGAAACCAAGTCCACAGTTGGGGAGGAAAGTGCTTTGGGCCTCATGTAGGAAAACAAAGCTGTGGTCATAAATATAGAAAAGACTGTCAGGTGGGGAATGCAGGTAGAGAAAGCTTTGTATCTGCCTTGAACTGATGGAAGTTTCAGGACAGCAGAGAAGATGTAACCATAGGAAACAATAATGAATATTGAAAAAAATGAGTTGAAAGTGATCCCAATGACCAAAACCAGTAGCTGGTTGATTGTTGTATCTGAACAAGAAATCTTTTGTAACTGAGGTATATCACAGAAATACTGCCCAATTCTATTGGGCCCACAGAAATATAACGTGAAAGTTAAAGTGGCTTCTATCACTCCATGAACTAAGCTGCTTATCCAGGAAGCAGCTGCCATTTGGATGCATGCATTTCTGTTCATGATTAGCCTATATTGCAAAGGATGGCAGATGGCAACATATCGGTCATATGCCATGATGGTCAGAACGGCGTCTTCACCACCAACAAATGTGATCACTAAAAGGATCTGTGTGACACACCCAGCAGAGGAAATCAGCTTGCTGTTCATAAATGAATTGCTTATGGATTTAGGAACTGTAGTGGAGATGTTGCCAATATCTAAAAGTGATAGGTTGACTAAAAAGAAGTACATAGGGCTGTGTAGATTGTGGTCTAGGACCACAGCTGCAACAATGAGGAGATTTCCCACCAAGGCTATTAAGTAAATGAAGAGGAACATCACAAAATGCAAAATCTGCATGTTACGATCATCAGAAAATCCCATCAGAAGGAACTCTGTCACAGTGGACTGGTTGGCCATATCATTTCTTGGAATTCACCTGCAGAAAGGAGTTAAAGAACAGTCAATTAGTGAAGGATATAAATATAGGGTCTACATGATTGTCTTATTATTTATTTATTTATTTATTTATTTTATTCCATTTATATACCGCCCCATAGCCGAAGCTCTCTGGGCGGTTTACAAAAATTAAAAACACTGAACAATTAAAACACCAATATACATAATTTAAAAGCATAAAGCATAAAAACAAGTTAAAATTACAATAGCCTTCTGGGTCAAAGCACAACAACAACACAAAAAACCCTCATCATATGCTGTTAAATGCCTGGGAGAAGAGGAAAGTCTTGACCTGGCTCCGAAAAGATAACAATGTTGGCACCAGGCATGATAAATTTGCTGCCCCACTTAAAACCCCTGGTTTGGGCTTCTTTGGAGAAAGGGAAATGATATTATCAAAACTTAAGAGTTACCTACCATTTTCTGGTACAACAAACTTCAAACTCAAGTCTGTGCTTAGAGTTCCAGCAGGCCCCATACCTTTGTGATATGGGATCTGCATGTATGTTGGTTCCTCCACATTCCTTCAAACACAAATCATACACAGGCTCCAACTATGTGGCCTTTGTGCTTAAAGATGTATGCACATAAATTCCCTGTTCTGACCTTTACTGAATATGCAGAGAAGGCACCAGAGCTTTTTCCAAAGTGTTTCTAGATTTATTAAGACTAGGGTGAGATGTATCAATGAAATTAATAAATGTATTCCTTAGGTTAGTCCCAGTAAGGATCCAAAACTAGAATTAGGCAGGATCTACACTACTGCTTTAAAATGGTTTATAACTGTAGTGACAATTGTTGGGGCCCAGGACATACTCCATATACAGTTTTCAAATTGTTTTCAAAGTGTCATATACTGCTTGGTGTAGATCTAGCCTTAGTCACACATCTCTTTCCTTTCTGTCCCTTTAAGGTCAAACTGATACTTTTCTGTGTTCCCAATTCTTCTACAAATCTCTGTCTCCCTAAAAAGTCCAGGTCCCTTCTTGGTTTAGAGCATAGATGCTACTCTACCATCTCATTAAGACTCCCACGTACCTGGGAGTAAGTCCCGTTGAACTTAGTGGGTTTTCTTCTGAATAAACATTTATAGTTTGGCAGTACACATGTTTTGCATATGTAACAAAGGAATATATATATATATATATATATATATATATATCAGAGAATGGTGCATTTAATAATAATAACTAGGGTGACAATATAGAAAGAAGGACAGGGCTCATGTAATTTTAACGGTTGTAGAGAAAAGGGAATTTCAGCTGGTGTTATTTGTATGCAATTAGTACCTGGTGAAATACCCTTTTCATCACAACAGTTAAAGTTGCAGGGGTCCAGCTGTCTTTTGTATATGGTCACTCTAGTACAGTGCCTGCAACTTTAACTGTTGTAATGAAGAGGGAATTTCAACAGGTACTAATTGTATACAGATGACACTGGCTGAAATTCCCTTTTCTCTACAACCTTTAAAGTTACATGAGCGCTGTCCTCCTTTTCATATGGTCAGCCATAACTGGGATATTTCACACATTGTCTGCATCAGGAATCCCAAATTCATAGTTGTTCTGTTGTATGACTAAATCCTATATTTACATTAGTGTTGTCAGTGTGACTAAATTTTGATCAAAACTGCACGCCCCCACCCCAGTCCACAATGTCAGAATATAAAACACTCACGTGCAACCCTTCCTTAAAGGGGCATTCACAATTATATATATTTTTGTAAATGAGGATGCTTTGAATTTTTATTCTTGGATACTCCTATATACAAAAAAGCAGAAGTGAATTGAAAACATGAATCACCTTCATTAATTCATTTACCAACATTTAAGAACAATAAACAGAATTTGGAAACCTCGAAGCTTTCAACAATCTACAGCAAGATTTTAAAATAAAACCTTGGATTGGATCCAGATTTATCCAGGTTTAGATTTAGAGGAGACATATTGAAATCAATGAGGCTTAGGGAAATGCAAGTTAGCAAAGCCTGAGCTCACTGAAGTTCTACAAACTCCATCTCAAAGCTTGCTCTGACTCAAGTTTGCATCAGATTACAAGTTTGGTTTTATTCTTTTTGCATGAAAACCTATGCATATTTTTACACATATTTTCTAACTGTGTGCATCAGTTGTTGTCATCTTTGATGTATACACATTCTTCTCCCATTGATATAGCACACTTCTGTGCATTTGTCCCAAACTATGTTTTTGGGGTGTTGGTTTTTTTTTGTTGTTAAAATGTAGGATGCGGTTAATCATATTTCTTGGTCTTCAAATCACATTGCAAGCTTGAAAATGTATGGACTTTGAGTAAAGAACACGCTTGAGTTCTTTTAAAAAACAGAAGGTACTAATTAGATAAAGTCTGATACAACGAATTTCTCACACATCCATAAAGGGAATTAAGGTAGTCATGAATGTGGATTGCCTACATACGAATATCTACACCATTCATCTTGGGATGCATTGCCTTCTCCATTGTAAAAAGAGAATAAGTAGTTGTTTTGATTAAGTGTCCATATTAATGCAAAATTTCAACAGTCACATTAAACCCAATTATTTATGAGAAATTTCACCACTCCTACCCCAGAACTGAGCATCTTCGGAGCCCTGGTCTTTATTGAGCATGAATTATGGGGATTCTTCTTACCTGTTTCTGCCAGAAGATGAGAGTGTGAATGTGCTGGATCCCAATCTGTATTAGAATATGCTTATGCTGCAATGAAGAGGAGGAAGGGGAGTCACATTTTTTTCTTCCTTTTGTACTTCAGGGAGTCACTCCTTGGAGAGCATCAGAATTAGTCATGCACACCATTGCCTTGGGAATGGATGGATGCACTATGTCCAGGTAGAGTTAAGGAAGTAGAGGGCAGGGAGGAGGAAAGACAGGGAGGGAGGGAGGGAGGGAGGGAGGTAGGGAGGAGGAGGAGGAGAAGGAGGAGGAGGAATGAGACAGGTCAGCTTTTTCCATCTGGAAAAAGGGATTCCCACTTTTATATAACATATGTATGGAAATTCTGCAAACTGGCCTAATTTGGGGCACCCTAAGTCTGGCTCAGAGGCAAAAAGAATGAACAGAGTCGGGCGTGGGGTGAGTTGATGAAAGCTCATTGATCTCCACTCCCACAACCAGATACCTCAGACATCCCTATTCCAAACTGAGAGAGAGGCCAGTCTAACCTCTCTTGGGAGACAATTCCAGAGGGAAGGCACTGCCACAAAGAAGAATTTCTCCCATGTTCCCACAAATGTAAACTCTTGGTGGCGGAACACACAGAAGGGCATCTGAATAAGGTCTTACACTATAGGCAGTTTCACATGGAAGAGGGTGCCTTTCAGATGCGCTCGTCCTATATCATTTAGGGCTTGATACGTAGGCACAGAAACAGATTGACAGCCAATGCACTTGATATCAGACAAGCATAAGAGGGTCATCAGAGAGCATGCCAAAAAGCAATCTGTCCATCTTATTTTGCACTAGTTGCAGTTTCTTTACTGTTCAAATGCAGCCAAATGCAGAATTTATTCTCATAAACTAAACAGCAGGTGATTCGTGTGTGGCTCAATGTGACCTATTTCATAGCAATCCCAGGTACCGGTAATAAAATGTGTGTTTTTTGTGTGTGGTTGTGTGTTTACATATGAGGGTATAGAACCTTGGTTGGGGCCAAGAATACATAAAAAGACAAATCTTCCCCAGTTTCCACCACAAGGAGGAGGAGCTCAGGTATGCTGCTGAAACTTGCATTTTCATTGTGCTTTGTATGAAATGATCTGCTCACGTAAGTTTAGGTCAAGGGTCAGGAACTCTCAGTGTATTTCCAATAGCGTTTGTGGTACTATAGAATCAGACACAATCTGTGATCAAAGTCTGCACATTTTTGAGCATGCAACATGATTCACAAACCAAAAAGAAATGTGTTTAACAGCATGCCTACATTTGGAAAATGTAAATGAAAAAATGCATACTTTGTGTACAATTATGCTTCAATCATTAGAAATCACATTTCAAATATGTGCACAATTGAAACATAGAGTTCGGAAATATGAACAGAAATATGCAGTCTAAATTTTCATGCTATGCACTGCCCTGATGTTGCCTTTAAACTGCGCAAGATTTGTCATGAACAGAAAACAGGACTCTCTATAGCGACTTATGGAATCTGAGGGATTCCTGAATGCTCTGGGAAATTTTCCAGCTGAAAGGGCTACCAATTCTGTGGTAGCCTTGATCTTGCAAGCACAATTTGTGACATTGCTTTTGTTTCCAATTTTCTGGCTTTGTAGAACTTGAACCAATATGATATAGCCTTAACTTTGGTCTTAAACTGGCATGATTCTTAATGATTGCATTTCCTGGTTTTTAAAAGGTTTTTTTTTAATGACACTGCTGGCAATTATACCTTCTTCTCAATGTATATGAATCTGCTTTCTTTGAGGTTTAGCTTTGAGATAACTGGGAGTATCAATACCTAATGAATGGCAATTTTGATTTCATTTCAAGGATCAGGGCTCTAAAATCTTATGGAGAATTCCCATGGATTGAGGAAGCTGACTTCCACATGAAGAAAGCATTTCAAATGGTGCAGGAGAGGGTGGAGCTAGCAAGCTAATCCTTGCTTCCCTTCCTCATATGTAGAGCTTAAAGATGGGGATGACTGAATAGCAGTAGATTCTCACAACCATTGTAATGAGCAGGGATGGACGGACTCGCCCATGACTGGTTCAAGCAGATGCTCGCCAAGCCACTGCCACCCCACCCCTGAATTGAGCCTTGCCATTTACACAATGCAGGAAATATGCAATTTCTGGATCCTCCATTGTGGAATGGAAACTCTGGATGAGGCAGACAGCTGATGGGTGCTATTCAGGATGTGCGGAAGCTCAGTGTGCAGGCCCATGAACATGCCATGCCTTGATGAGCTGGGTCCAGGGGGGCAGACTCAGGGGACTCCATCAGACTCCCAGACCCAATGAGGAGCCTGCAACATCCCTAGTAATCAGCATACACAGTGTGAATGCACATTCAGTACAATACACGAAAATTCTCCTAATGTGATACACAATCCATGCATGCCCTTTTCCCACTATACAGAAAGTAAGAGCAAGAATAATGTCTATTGTGCTGCATTTCCACTTTCAGGAAGGCAGGGTGAGTAGGCTGACCAGATAAAATCCAGGTCAGGGCTCATGCAACTTTAACAGTTGTAGAGAAAAGGGGATTTCAGCCAGTGTCATTTGTACGCAATTAGTTCCTGGTGAAATTCCCTCTGGTTTTTTTTTTCCTTTCTTTTTTTTCCTTTCTTTTTTTTTAAAATAATTTTATTAATTTCTACATATAACATAACAATACACAATACAAAAGCCTCAACAACCCCCCGTGCTCCCTACCCCCCGAGACCTTCTAACCCTATTGCTTATAAATTCCCCAAAACTGCATTGATTCTTTAGACGGTGTATAGCCTCTCCCCTTTTCTAAAACATATTCTAGAAACATAGCCCAAATCCTTCCAAAATCATTCTTTTTAGTTATTCCCATCTTTACTTTCATTGCACAAGTTAATCTGTCATTAATAGCAATATCCCACACTCCTTTATACCACTCTTCCATACAATAATCCCCTTGTGTTTTCCAATTTTTGGCTATCATAAGTCTTGCCAGTGTCAGGAGATTATTTATTAATTCTTTAATATTATTATTACCATATTCTTTATCAAATAAACCCAATAAAGCTATCTTCGGACTTACCTCTACCTTTTTGTCCACTATCTCATTTATCTCCTTAAAAACTCTCTCCCAACATTTTTTAACATGTTCACAAGTCCACCACATATGGTAATATGTCCCCAGTTCCTGACAACCCCTCCAACAATAACTTGACGCCTTCTTATCTATCTGATGTAATCTTACCGGAGTGAGATACCATCTCCAAATAATTTTATACTGATTTTCTTTTATCCTTATAGAAAATAACTTTAAATTTCTTGATTCCCAGATCTTTCTCCAGCTGTCCCCATTGATCTGAATTTTCAAATCCTCTTCCCAGATCATTTTCAAGCTTTCATACCCCTTATCCTCATCCACTAATACCTTATAAATCTCGCTCATTAAACCTTTTTTACTTCTACTATCCATTTTATTTCCTCCCATCTTCTGTCTAACCTCAATTAACTTTTCAAAGCTTGTTTCCTTTCTACACTCCTTATTTTGCTTCTTCCATTTAACTGTCCACTGTTCCAATTGCATACTCTTAAACCATAAATTTTCCTGACCCATTAATATTTCTTCTATTTGTTTTTTATTGGTCATTTTCATTACCCAATCTTTCAATTTAATTATTTTTTCCCCCTTAATAACCCCTCCAATTCTCCTCTCAAATTACCTGGGAAGTTATCCATTATAACCACTGGGGACAGAGGGGAAATTCCCGGCATTAATTTCTTCTTATATTTTCCCCAAATATCTCTAATATTTCTTAAGATGGGATTAATTATTTCTTTCAGCTGAATCTTTTTTATATTACTAAAGAAAACATTCTGTAACTTAAACTCTAGTTTCTTTGTCTGTGGTTCTAACCATTCTAAATCCTCATCCCCTACTGTGCTACTTATAACATACCTTAATTGGTTAGCAATATAATACATCTTTATATTCGGTAAACCTAAGCCTCCTTCCCTTTGATTATTATACCAATTTATTTTATTTATTCTTGGCTTCTTATCCCCATTACAATAATTATTTATCATGGACTGCCAGCTCTTAATTTCTACTTCCGATATCTTAATTGGTAACATCCTAAACAAAAAGTTAATCATTGGTAATATCTTCATTTTAATTACCGCTATTCTACCAAACCATGATAGCTTAACCTTCCTATAAGCCTCTAACTTCTGTAATATTTTAATTTTCAATCTACTAAAATTTATTTCTTCTAACTTTTCTAACTCTTTAGAAATAAAAACTCCTAAGTAACTCAATATATTTTTAACCTTCAAACCTAACCTTAAACTCAACTCATCCTCTTCTACCTTATCATAGTTAAAAAGCATCATATTAGATTTCCCCCAATTTATCTGCAACCCCGTAACCTCTCCAAATTCCCTCAAATGTTTTTGGAGTCCTTCTATATTCCCCCCCCCCGGATTTTCTAGTGTCAATAAAGTATCATCCGCAAACATATTAATTTTTATTTTATCCTGTTCTCCTATCCCTTTTAATTTCTCATCTTCCCTAATACAATTTGCTAACATTTCAATCACTATTGCAAATAATATCGGGGAGAGAGGACACCCTTGTCTAGTACCCCGGGCTAAGGTAATCTGTTGTGTTAGGCCATCATTTACCAACACCTCTGCCTTATTATTTGCATACAACTGATTAATCACCCCCACAAATCTTTCTCCAAAGCCAAATATTTTTACAATAATTTTTAACGCCGGCCATTCCACACAATCAAAGGCTTTAAAAATATCCAATGCTATCAATCCTGCTTTTAAATTTCTTCTTTTAATACTATTTATTATGTTTAAAACCCTCCCTATTAAATTTGGCATTTGCCTCCCTGGAATAAATCCACATTGATCCTTTTTAATATAATCATTTATAAAGGTATTTAATCTTTTTGCCATAATCGCTGTGAAAATCTTAGCATCCTGATTAATTAATGATATAGGTCTATACGAAGCTGGATCCATCAAATCCTTATCCACTTTCGGAATTAAAATTATCAAGGAATGTTCCCACGATGGCGGGGTCTTCTCACCCTTTATAATATTATTAAATAATTTCTCCATTTTTGATACTAAAATTTCCTTAAATATCTTATAATACTCCAGCCCCAGTCCATCCACTCCTGGAGATTTACCTCCTTTCAATTTATCAATACTCTCCTCTATTTCTTTTTCCGTCACCAAAGCTTCCATGTAATCCCTATCCTTATCTTTTAATTTTACCTTCCAATTTTTCTTACATATTCTTGTATTCTCATTTGTGGAATCACATCTGAAGTATATAATTCCCGATAGAATCCTTCAAAAAATTTTAATTTAACCCTCATTAAATTACATTTTTTCCCCATTTTGTCTTTAATTGTCCCTATTATATTTTTCTCCTTCTTTGATTGCGTTGATCTTGCCAGCATTCTAGAATTTCTGTTACTATACTCAAAAAAAAATCCTTTTCATATATATTAATTCTTTTTGAACTCTTTCTATATCCTCCCCCTCTAATTCCTTTTTTTTTGCTTGGAGCTGGGCATATATACGCATATCCTTCTTACTCCTAAATTGTTGCTCTAATTCCTTAATATCTTCTTCAATCTTTTTACTATGTGCCTCTTGTTGTCTTCTTAATTTACACATTTCTCTAATACAAATACCTCTCACTACTGCTTTCATCGTGTCCCAAACCATCCCCTGCGAGATTATCCCTAATTCGTTTATTTCCCAAATACTCTTAATCTCCTTTTTCATTTTCTCAACAATATTTTTATAATTTAAAATCCTAGTATCTAATCTCCATCTTTTTGCCTCTATATAATCTTTCTTTACTTTAATATCCATAGTCATTACTGCATGAACTGAAACTTTGATTACATCAATTTCACAATCCATAATCTTCGAAAGCATATTCTTTGTCACAAATATATAATCAATCCTAGAGAAACTCTTATATTTTGGTGAATAAAAGGTGTATTTTGTTTCGTCCCCTTTTATTTCTCTCCAGACATCCTTTATTTCTTTATGCTCCATTACTCTTGCTAAACCCGTTTTTCCTATACCTTTTGAATTATCTTTATCTTTACTTCTATCCATCACCATATTAAAATCCCCCGCCATTACCATATTTACATTCCCTAGATTCCCAATAATTCTAAACACTTTATCATAAAATTCCACTTGCTTTACATTTGGCGCATATACATTAATCAAGATATATTTTTCTTCCCCCAGGAGACCCTGTAATATAATGAATCTTCCCTCTACATCCTTTACCACCTTGAAAACATTAAATGCACATTTTTTAGAAATTATTATTGCAACCCCTCTTGCTTTTGAAGTTCCATATGCTTTCTCATATATGCCCATATCCCCCAATTTTAATTGATTTCTTCCATCTTCTTTCTGATGCGTTTCTTTTAAAAATATTATATCAGCTTTCTTTTTTTCAAAAGCCCTTCAATTCTCTTCCTTTTAACAACACTACCCAGCCCATTTACATTTAAAGTTACAAATCTTAATTTGCTTCCCATATCTCCATTTTTGGTTTCCCCTTCAGGTCTCGTTCTGTGACACATTTAACCCTCCTCCCCTCCCCCCTCCCCCCTCCCCCACATGTACCCCCCTCTTCCCCCTTCCAATCCCAGGTCGCCCTGAGCCAAGGTTCTTCTTCTTCCCCTCTTCTTAGAACCCGTTGGGGGGGGGAACGGGAAACACCCGACATGGAACCCAAACGGAACCCCCTCTCCTTTTCTTCCATTGTTATCCTTCTTGTCTCAGTCATACAACACTTCCTCCGGCTGCCCCTCCTTCTTCTTTCTCTGCATCTTCCTCCATCAGCCCCAGGGACTTAAGCAATTCCAACCCTTGCTCACAAGAATTTATTCTCTGTTGTTTCCCTTTGTAGATGAATCTCAAGAAGACCGGATACCTGGAGCTGTGAAAAAGTACAAAAATTCTGGGAAAGGGTTTTTAAAGAAATAAGTGATATAATTGGAAGTAAATTGGAATTAAACCCGAAGTTAGCTCTACTAGCAATATGGGATAGTAAGAATAAGCATATAATTAATAGAGAATTGGTAAACAACCTCCTGGCACCCGTTAGAATAATGATTGCTAAAAATTGGAAAGGGCAACGAAGTTATAAAATAGAAGATTGGTATAAAGAAATGTGGGATATAGCATTGAATGATATGTTGACATGTAAAATGAAAATAATGAGGGGAATGTCCAGTAAGAGTGATTTTGGAGATATATGGACTCCCTTTTTGGAATATGTTTTAAGATCGGGAAAGGGACAGTCGCCTTCAAAAGAATCATTAAAATTCTGGAAGGAAGATGGATGAATGTGAGTAGGTCTCGGGGGGGTGCACGGGGGTAGTCGAGGGAGTTAGTTGTTTATATATTATGTATTATGTGTATGTTTGTTTTGTTTTGTTGAAAAATTAATAAAAATTATACAAAAAAAAAAAAAAAAAAAGAAGACCGGATACCCCCAACTGTAAACAATTGAGTTCTTGCGCAGAATGGTTGTACAAAGCTTCACACTCTTCCTCCACTGGATGGTCTGGAAACACAAATCTTGAAATATCTGAATTGGTGAAGATTGAAACATCACTTGCCCAGCACTTCTGATAATCTGCATTAATTTCTCTTTTTTGTAAAAGCTGGCAAATCTCACGATTACATCTCTTGGAAGCGTCCCACTTCTTTTAGGGCCCACCCTGTGGACCCTATCCAGATCCTCTTCAACCCACGATCCTTGAGGGTCTAATCCTTTTATCCATTGCATAACATTTGCTCTCAAACTCTTTGGATTTTCTGCTTGCTGTTCCGCGTATTTTCTAATGCGAATATTCATCCTTCGATCTTTATCCTCCATAGAGATTAACCGTAGATCCAAATCTATTATTCGTTCTTCATTGTGCTCCAATTTAACACTGTTTTGCACAACCTGTTGCTCCAACGATTCGTATCTGTCACTTATCTTTTGAATACTTGTTTGCAATTCCACTTGTGAAGACTGAATCTTTTTGACTTCCACCAACATTTCCTGCTTATGGTGCTCCATCAAACCTAAAAGATTAGCTTGAAGCATCTCCAGGGACAGTGCTTCTGTTTGTTGCTTAGTTGCCTTGGGAACCGCTCCTGGCTTAGAGCCATCTTTGATAATGCCAGCAGCCAAAGCCTGCTGCGCAGCCTTGCCGTCAGCCATATCTGCGGCCGAATTCTCTGAATTCTTGCGAGACAGGCGAGTCCAACTGCTGTCAGAGGGGTGCTTCTTAACTCTCACCCACTTTTTACCATTCAACCTTTTCTTTTTCCCCCCTCTGTCTGACATCAGATATTCAGCCTACAGTACAGCTTGACGGCTATTACTAGCTTTATCCAGGCATTTGTTAAAAGCTATTTCACATATAATGTCTCCAAGGCAAGGTAAGAAGTAATTCTTTTAAATTTATTGCAGTTTATATCAGCAAAGCACAGTTCTAGTCCCGTTGACTCCCCCGAGTTTTCAGCGTCCCACCGATGATTCAGTGCCTCCCTTCCACTATTTTAGCTTCTGTAATTATTCCCCTTGCCAACATTTATCTTGACTTACGCTTTGAAGATCTATTAATTAGGATAACATGCTTTTACTTATCCGTCATCTCGGAGAGAGTGAAAGTTCATCCGCTCACTCCATGACCAATGCTTCGCGCCCCCGTGAAATTCCCTCTTCATCACAACAGTTAAAGTTGCAGGGGCCCTGCCTACTTTTGTATATGGTCACTCTAGTATAGTGCCTGCACCTTTAACTGTTGTGATGAAGAGGGAATTTCACCTGGAACTAATTGCATACAAATGACACTGGCTGAAATTCCCTTTTCTCTACAAATGTTAAAGTTACATGAGCCCTGACCTGGATTTTATCTGGTCACCCTACCCTAGAGTGGTGGGTATGGGTATTTTCACCCTTTGTCCTATGTATGCAACTTACATTGCAAATGGTTGCCTTGTTGCCAATGTAAATTGGACATATGGTTTAGGGGTGGCTGAACTCCCAACCCATGTGTCCAGTTTACATTGCCAACAAGGCAATGTTGGCAGGATAGGGAAAAGGATAAAGTCTCACTACCCCCCATACTAGGATCCCAATCCATATAGTAAGATCTAGTCTCACTATGTGAAGTCCATTCCATAACTAAGGGAATAGACATTATACATAGAAGCCCTCTGTAATACAAATCATCTGAAAACTCTAGAATGCTGGCAGCATTCTAGCGTCAGAGTACCAATAAAAGGCATATATTCCCCAAACACCTGAATAATACACATAAGTAGTTTACTCCAAGGAAAATGTTGGGGGGGGGGGGAAATGATTCCCCCATCCCTTTCCTTGAATCTCCTTGCCTCTGAAGCTCAGGCAGGCACCAACACTGTGCTATTTCCAGTGCTTAAACATCTTTATTTCAGGAAGCCTTCCTTTACTGACCAGCCACAGCTTCATCAATAATCTAGTTTAAAAAAATTAAAATAACAGTTTTTAATAGTGTTTTATTCCTTTTATCATTTTATCTTGTACAGTTCATGAGGTTGAAATCTGTTTAGATGAAGAACTGTATATAAATGCTGTAAATAAATAAATGATATGCAAGCTGCAGCTGGGAGTACAATGGAGAGTGTGTCAGTTTTCAGCACTTCTTACCTATGGAACCATTTTTCACCATTGTAGACCTTACATAGCAGACAAAAGATGTGAATCAGTGTACATTTTATAAGCAATGTACATGGCATAAATACATAAAGTCTAACAGTCAGCATTATGAGATTGCTGGATATGTTTTATCTAAAACCAAAAATTGCATGGGAAAGGGAGGGACATTATAGAAACAGACCAGTGTGTATATGTCCCAACATTTCTGGGAAGAATCCATACAAATATTGAAATTTGGATCTATGAACTTGTATAACTAATCTCTCTCTCTCTCTCTCTCTCTCTCTCTTGTTACCAACATATTTTCCAGGACAAATATGCCATAGCAAATAAGCACATGTTTGCCATATGAGATTCCAGTTTTAATTAATAGCCCAGTAAAACAACACAACTCCACATCCAAAATAAACAAAGGAAGCATTTCTTATCATTAAATACACCATTCTCTGTTGCATATTTTTTATTATCATTAGAATGACTTCTCCTGTTACATGTGCAAAGCAATTGTACTGCCAAACTTTAAATGTCTACTTGGAAGTAGGGCCCATTGAGTTTAATGGGGCTTTATCCCTGGAAAGTGGGTACATGGGATGGTGGTTAAATGGGAAAGTGGGATGGTAGACTAGCATCTCTTCTCTAAACCAAGGAGTGACCTGGAATTTTTGGTAGACTGAGATTTCTAGAGGAATTGGGAACATGGGAAAGACAGATTGACCTGAATGAGAGACTGAAAGGATAGAGATTTGTGACTAATGGTGCAATCCTATTTATCTTTAGTTAAAAAAGAAAAGTTCTACAACTAGCATTCTGTCTAAACATGCTTATGATTGCACCCTAACTGTATTTTTGCACCTTTACTTAGACCATCCTGAGGAGTCCAGTTCTTAATTTTATCTGACATATTGAAGCTATTGTTCTAGAACCCTGTCACTGCAACAGTTGTGGAATATATCTGAACACATGCATAAATGAAGGTTTCTGCTGCAGTAATATTGTAAAACAAACACTGTCATTGTAGCATCTTAAATAGTAACATGATTGAAATATCTTATTTCCAGAAGAAATACATATTTCTGTCATTCCATAGGCACTATCTCACCTACACATTTAGTGTTTGTAATGAATACCTGTGGATGTTCAGCAACATGCTATGAGGTTTTTTATTTTGAGGGGTATTTTCCACAGAGCCTTATGGATGTCCTTGTTCCTGAAACTATAAATAACGGGATTCATAACTGGGGGCAAAACTGTATACAAAACAGCAGAAACCAAGTCCACAGTGGGGGAGGAAAGTGCTTTGGGCCTCATATAGGAAAACACTGCTGTGATCATAAATATAGAAAAGACAGTCAGGTGGGGAGTGCAGGTAGAGAAAGCTTTATATCTTCCTTGAACTGATGGAATTTTCAGGACAGCGGAGAAGATGTAGCCATAGGAAACAAAGATGAAAGCGGAACAAGATGAATCTAAAATGAGCCCAAGGACCAAAATCACAAACTGGTTGATTTTTGTATCTGTACAAGAAATCTTTTGTAACTGAGGTATATCACAGAAATACTGCCCAATTCTATTGGGCCCACAGAAGTTTAATGTGAAAGTTAAAGTGGTTTCTATCACTGCATGAACTAGGCTGCTTATCCAAGAAGCACCTACCATTTGGATGCATGCATTTTTGTTCATGATTAGCCTGTATTGCAGAGGATAGCAGATGGCAACATAACGGTCATAAGCCATGATGGTCAGAATGGCAAGCTCACCACTAACAAATGTGACCACTAAAAAGATCTGTGTGACACACCCAGCCAAAGAAATCAATTTGCTATTCATCAACGAATTGCTTATGGATTTGGGAACTGTAGTGGAGATGTTCCCTATATCCATAAGTGATAGGTTGACCAAAAAGAAGTACATGGGGCTGTGTAGGTGGCGTTCTATGGCCACTGCTGTAATAATGAGAATATTTCCCACTAAACCTATTAAGTAAATGAAGAGGAACATCACAAAATGCAAAATCTGCATGTTACGATCATCAGAAAATCCCATCAGAAGGAACTCTGTTATGGTTGATTGGTTGGCCATTTCACTTATTGGAATCCTCCTGCAGAAAGGATTTAAAGGATAATCAGTTAATGGATGTGATAAATATTATTTTTGTTTAGCATTATTAATATCCATATGTAGCCAAACTTTGGAATGTTCAGGTGTCAATAAATGTGGCTCTGTGATTGCAAGCAACTCTTTTGCCCATTTCAGACATTTTCCTAACACGTTCAGTGAACTCTGGCCCCAAGCCAAACATCAACATGCCCCTTGTAGTGTTTTGAATTTAGATAGGAGTGTAGCATTGGGACTAAAATGGTTTTCTAATGCCCCCTTTACCACTATTGTTAGTTGTTCACCTGAAGTCCTCACAATAGCTGCCTACCTGATTAAAGATCCAACCTGATTAAAAGATTGCAGATGGAAAGATTAATGGGTGGATTGGAAATGTCTAGAATTATGAGAAAAGATAAGCTCCATTAGTAATTGTAAGAAAGGTACCAACAGGAGTGAGGTTTATTTTGCTAACTAAGGAATCAATTGGTGGAAGTCTGAATTGTTTAATGCACACTTAAGGAAAGACAATGTACATTAAATGGATGTTGTAGGCCATAATTAGAATGCATAATTAAGGAAAGGGAATGAATGTTAAGGAATGTTGTAAGTCAAGTTATTATTTAACAATGGAGCTATATCAATGTCTGCCTACTTTGGTGAAGAATGCTGCAATCTGCAGTATAGTTAGATTAACCACAAAGTCTTGCATGGCATAATCCCCAAAACAGAGATGTTAACCATGATGAAGACCATAGAACAGGTTCTAGAAAGCGACTGGTATGTTCTCTGCCAGAATGTTCTCACCAAAGTTTCCTTGGATTGATTAATCTTTGCTCTAGACAGAAGCTAGTTGCTGTAAAAAAAACTGGTTTGGGGTTGTTAGGAAAATGTGAAATGAACATATTCCAAAAAAGAAAAAGAAAAAAAAATAATTTAGGTACCTACCTCTTTCCAGCGAGCTAACTGCCAATGTGAAAACTGTACTTGCAGATCCAGCCATCCCTGTAGCTACAGAAGTTTAAGGTCTTAATGAGATCTGTATGTATATATAACAACTTATTATTATCTATTTTTATCTTCAATAACAAATCATATTATTTAAATCGGAACTAAAGCACGCGCGTGAGAGAGAGAGATTATCCCTCACCTCGTGAACTGTCTCTTCTGACGCTTCTGACTAAATCTGGATCCAAATCATTGCTCCACCCAATTCCATATAGCTGGAATGTAAAATATGCTTTTGCAAGCCTTCCTTAAAGGGGTACTCACCAAGGACATAGCTTTCTGTAAATGATAATGTTTATATTTTTGTTTACCATATACATTCATATATAAAACAGCAGAACCAGTGAACATGAAAGCAAATGTCATCTTCCTTAGTTCATGTCTCAAGATTTAAGAACAATTAATACAATTCTGGAAATTTTACATATTTCAACAAAGATTTTAAAATTGAACCTGAGATTGCATCCCAATTTAGCCATACTTAGAGGAGACCCATGGAAATCAATGGGGCTTAAGGATATGCAAATCAGCCAAATGTGAGCTCACTGAAATTCTCCAAATTCCATTTTGATGCTCATTCCATCTCAAACTTCTTTCAGGTTGAGAGCTTTGGTTCCCCCCCCCTCATGAAAATCAATACTTATTTTCATGCATATGTTTCCAAATGTATGCAACAATTGTGCTCATCTTTAAAATGTATGCATCCTTCTCCAGTTGAGTAAAGCATACTCCCCCCCTTTGTTTTTGTTTTGAAGGTATGCATTTTCTCACTAAGATTTTTTTTTTTTAAAAAAAAATGCAACCTGTTGAACACATTTTGGGGGACGGGGTGGTCCACAAATTAAATTGCATACTCAGAAATGCATGGACTTTGAATTTATCATACATCCCAAATGAGGACCTAATTTAATCATGAATGTGGGATGCATATATTCCTGCAAAGGAATATCTAAACAGACCATCAACATTTACATTGCCGTCTCTTTTCTAAAAAGTGAATATGTAGTTGTTTATATTAATTGTCCCCTTTTATGCTGCATTTCAAATTGCCACATTAAACTCAATCCTCTATGAGACTTGGGCCAGATCTACCCCAAGCAGGATATAGCACTATGAAAGCAGTATGTGGTATATGTCTTATGGGCCCCAACAGTTGTCAGTGCACTGCAGTACTGCTATAAAGCAGTAATGTGGCTCCTGTCTTTTATATACCACTTTCATAGCAGTATATCCTGCTTTATGTAGATGTGGCCCAGGTTTTTTCTTTCTTTCCCAGAACTGAAATTCTGAGCATCCTAGGATTCTACTCACCTCTGTATCTCTCAGAACATGAGTGTATGAATGTGCTGGAGTGTGATCTGTATTCGAACATGCATATGCTGTAAAGAGGAGGAGGAGATTAAGTCATTTCCCCCTTGTGGAACTTCAGGGACTCACTCCTTCGGGAACATCAGAGTCATGCAGTCCATTGTTATGGTGATTTGTGTCACTAGAGAGGAAGTCACTAGAGAGAAAGTCTAGAAACAAAGTCCAGGAAGCAGAAGGCACATAGGAAGGTGGAAAGGCAGGGAGGAGCAGGGGGAGGAGGAGGAGCCAGTTCAGCTCTTGTTACGTGGAAAGAATGACCACAAGCAAAAACCCACAACAATAATTCATAAGACACCAAGAAGATCTCAGTGTGTGTGTGTGTGTGTGAATGAAGTACACCAGTAAGGTTGTGATTAATCACATAAATGAAAACAAATAGGCCTTTGCAAAATCTCCTGAGATCCAATCGTCTGGGAACATTACTGTTGTCATTATGTCGTGTGGGCTTTATGCTGAAGTCACAATGTAGGTGTGCCATTTAAATTAGGGATGTGTATCATATCGATAAAATGTACGATAACGATATGATAAGGTTGCTATCGTGCATGTGTTTAACGATGATGATACAATACAAAAACCTATGATAATTATCGGAGACGATAATTTTCGGGCGATTTTATCATTTTATCAGACTGCCATATAAATATATCTATATCTTTTGTATTTTAAAAGTTAGAGGCTTGAAACTTGGTCACAGTGCTTATAGGGTATGCCTAAGTATGTGTATGAAATTTGAGCTCATTCCCTCCAACCCTTGATTTTACATGAATTTTGTAAAGATTGTTTCTGTTCTGACAGGTCTGAATGAACGCACATGGCGAGCTGTCATTCTGATCTGTCAAAACTGAAACGATATTTAATAAATTCATATAAAATCGGGGGTTGGAGGGATCGATCTCAAATTTCATACATATACTTAGGCTTACCCCATAAGCACTGTGACCAAGTTTCAAGCCTCTAACTTTTTAAATACAGAAGTTATAAGCATTTTTTCTTTAAAAATAGGGATGCAAAAAATATCATTTTTTCACGATAATTATCGTGAAGACGATACGGTTCACCTACGATATGAATAAAGACGATATTTTTTTTGGTCCGAAATGACGATAACAGTAAACAACGATATTTTTTGGTGTGCACACCCCTAATTTAAATGCAACTCATGCTTGATAAAGTTTAGGATGCTCATTGACACGCAATGACTTACACCAGGAATGTTTTGGCCCTTTTGGTTTTCCATGTATTGCACGAAAAGTAACTGGGAATGAAAGAAGAATAATTCATATGAGATCCAAAACTAATGCCAGATCTACACCAAGCAGGATAAAAACACTTTGAAAATGGTTAGAAAACTGTATATGGATTGTCTTCCGGGGCCCAACAGTTGTCAATATCATTATAAACTATTTTAAAGCAGTAGTGTAGATCCTGCTCTGGTCACACTATATAACAAGGATGCCAAAATAGTATGACGTGGAGGCCAGATCCCCCCCCCCCATACACATGCACCAGCCTTCCACTATTCATTGGCATGCTGTACAATACCACAAACTGTGATTGCTTATAAGTTACCCTTCATGCACAACCACTTTTCCTTGCTTTCAAGCCCAAATCCAGATGGGAAGGACAATGTCTGGGACCATCAAAGATGTCCCATGTTGTCCTGGTCCTGTATTGCCATACAAAACATATGAACACTATTCCTTTGCTAGAGGAATCCTCATGTGTGTTGACCCATGCCAGTTTGTTGTTTATAACAGTAGCTGGCAGGATGGGTTAAACAATGAGAGGTAATCCATTTCTGTCAGTAAGGCTAGATTTCATAAGGTTATACAGGAGGAGGACAGCAAATGACTTCTCTCCTGACAAAAGAAAAGTGTGGTTGCATGGCATTTAACAGGTAAGCAAGCACACTTTGTGATATTGCATAACTTCAGTACTCATCAAAGGGCACGTCAATAAAGGCATCAACATAAGCTTCCAACGTCCTGGCTTTGTGGAACTTGAGCCAATATGAAACAACCTTAACTCTGGTCTTAAAGGAGCAGATTTAATAATCATTGCATTTCCCTGATTTTTAAAGGAATTCTTTAAGTACAAACTTAGAATTCCTACCCTCTCCGCAATGTACATGAATCTGCTTTCCTGAAAGTTTACCTATGTGATAATCATTAGGGGTGTGCAGCGGATCGGGTCCGATTCACAATCCGGACCAGATTCAGGCAAAATCGGATACAATTATCCGATTCCGATCCTCACAGCTGGATCATCCGATCTAATCAGATCTGATCTGAAAGGACCCAATCCGGCTCGGAAACGTCGGAGGATCAGACCTCAGACCTCCTCCCCCCTCCCTCCACTTGCGCTCCTTACCTGCTGCCTCCTCGCTGCTGTCCACTGCCACCCACTGCTTCTGTACTACTGAGAAACAGGTTTTATGGCCTGTTCCACAATAGAGAGACTGCGCGCCATCACTCTACTGTGGAACAGGTCTCAAGGCCTGTTTCTCAGTAGCACGGAAGCAGCGGGCGGCAGTGGATGGCAGCGAGGAGGCTGCAGGTAAGAAGCATGAGTGGGGGAGAGGGGAGAGAGGTGAAGTTCCCCTGTTACCTGCCACCATCCCACGCTGCCATCCGCTGTTTCCGTACTACTGAGAAACAAGTTGCAATGGCCTGCTTATCAATAGTAGGAAGCAGCAATGATGGCAGTGCAGGACGCCGGCAATTAAGGATCATGAGGGAGGGAGGGGGAGGGCCCCACTTACCTGCCAGGGCACCTGCTTCTGTCTGCTGCTGTCAGCTGTTCCAATCTACTGAGAAATAGGCTTTGTGGCCTAGTTCCAAGTAGAGCGCCAGGTGATCACCTGGTGCTCTACTGAGAACTAGTCCACGAAGCCTGTTTCTCAGTAGATTGGAACAGAGGATGGAAGTGGGTGCTCTAGCAGGTAAGGAGCGCAAGTGGAGGGGAAGGGACAGGGCCCCAGTTACCTGCCAGCACCATGGTCGCAGCCCTGGCAAGTAAGGAGTGCGAGTGGGGGGGAGGTACAGGGAGGGGGAGTTAGGTCCCCACTCACTCACCCCCATGTTTTCACTATAAGCTTGCACTGGGGGGAAAGCTTTCTTTCCCCCAATGGAAGCCTATGGCACAAACACCTAAAATGGTGTCCGATCCGAAAATTGGGCTTCCGATTTTTGGATTGGAATCAGCTTCAAACCAAACCTGGAAGCCTCCGATCCAATCTGATCCGATCCGAGGCACCAGTCCCAGTTCCGATCTGATTTTTTGGGTCCATGCACACCCCTAATAATCATGATTTCATTTCTAGGATCAGGATTTTAAAATTTCATGGAGAACTTATAAAGAGAAGGATAGGGATAACATTATAAGAGATGTTAGAGGGGAGGGGAAGACGGAGTTAGCTAAATTAATGGAGAGGAAAGAATTAATGGATGTATGGAGAGCTTTAAAAGGGGAAGAAAGAAAATATACTTTCTACTCAGCTAGATTTAAGAGTTATTCAAGGATTGATTATATTTTTATATCAAAGAATATGGTACCTAAACTAATAGATTGTGATATTGGAGTTATTAAGGTCACTGACCATGCATTAATGATGATGGATATTAAAATGAAGAAGGATTACAAACAAGCAAAGAGATGGAGACTGGACGGAAGAATTTTTAAAAATAAAAACATAGTGGATAAATTAAAAAAGGAAGTGCAGGAAATATGGCAGATAAATGAAAAAGAAGTTAAATCGCAAGGATTACTATGGGATACTATGAAAGCGGTAATAAGAGGGATCTGTATTAGGGAAATGTCCACACTCAAAAAGCAACAGGAAGTACTTTATAAAAAGGCTGAAGAAGAGATCAAGAGTTTAGAGGAGAGATTAAGAGAGACAAAAGATAAGCGGTTATATGCCCAAATTCAAGCAAAAAAAAAAAGGAATTGGAGAAAGAAGATATAGAACAAGTTCAAAAGAATTTGTTATATTTAAAGAGAGATTTTTTTGAATATAATAACAGAAATTCAAAGATGCTGGCCAGATCCACACAGTCAGAGAAGGCTAAGAATATGATAGGGACAATAAGAGATAAGTTAGGGAATAGATGCAATTTAATGAAAGGTAAATTAATTACTTTTCAGGAATTTTATAAAGAGTTATATACATCAGATGCGGTTTCACAAGATAAGATTCAGGAATATGTAGAAAGAAATTGGAAAATAAGACTGGATGATCAAGATAGAGATTGTATGGAAGCCTTGGTTACTGAGAAAGAAATTGAGGGAATTATTGATAAACTAAAAGGAGGTAAGTCTCCGGGGATTGATGGTTTGGGGCCGGAATTTTATAAAATATTTAAGGATATTTTAATACCAAGATTAAAAAAATTATATAACAATATAATAGAAGGAGGAATGACTCCGCCATCGTGGGACCAGTCCTTGGTTATTTTAATAAAGAAGCCAGGTAAGGATTTGACGGATCCAGCATCATATAGACAAATATCTTTAATAAATCAGGATGCAAAAATATTCACAGCAATAATGGCTAAAAGAATGGGTACATTTATTTTTAAATATATCAAAAAAGATCAATGCGGATTTATTTTTGGTAGGAAAATGCCGAATTTAATTGGGAGAGTTATAAATATAATAAATATTATTAAAAAAAGGAACTTAAAAGCAGGATTATTAGCATTGGATATTTTCAAAGCCTTTGATTGCGTGGAGTGGCCAGCGTTAAAAATTATCTTAAAAACTTTTGGGTTTGGACATAAATTTATGGGAGTGATTAACCAGCTGTACAAAAATAATAAAGCGGAAATAATGGTTAATGATGGGTTAACGCAACAAATTACACTAGCTCGAGGAACTAGGCAAGGATGTCCACTTTCACCGATCTTATTTGCAATAGTTATAGAAATTTTAGCAAATGTAATAAGGGAAGATGAAAGAATAAAGGGGATAGGAAGAAATCATAAGATTAAAGTGAATATGTTTGCGGATGATACGTTATTGACACTAGAAGATCCCCTAGAAAGTGGAGAGATGATTCAGAAGCATTTGAGAGAATTTGGGGAAATTACGGGTTTACAAGTTAACTGGGGGAAGTCAGAAATGATGTTGTATAATTATAACAAGGAAGAGATGGAGAAATGTAAAGCTAAATTAGGATTAAGGCATAAAAATATAATACGATATTTAGGAGTTAATATAGATAAAGATTTAGAAAGAATAGAGGAACTTAATTTTGTAAGGTTAAGAAAAGAGGTAGGGGAGAAATTACAGATATATAGAAAAGTAAAACATTCTTGGTTTGGTAGAATAGCGGTTATTAAAATGAAGATTTTACCTAAGGTTAATTTTTTGTTTAGAATGTTACCGATTAGAATTTCTGTAGCGGAGATTAAAAGTTGGCAAAATATGATTAATGCTTATTGTAATGGGGATAAAAGAGCTAGGATAAATAAAGGGTTATGGTATAAGGCTCAAAAGAAAGGAGGTTTAGGACTTCCGAATATTAAGAATTATTATATTGCTAATCAGTTAAGATATATTATTCATGGTATGTTAGGGGAGGAAGATTTGGAATGGTTGGAACCGCAAACAGCAGAGATAGATTGTAAATTGCGAAATATATTCTTTACTAAAAAGCAAAAGAAAGAACTGAAGGTACTGGACAACCCATTGTTGGAAAATATATTAATGATATGGGAGAAGTATAGAGGGAAGTTGATACCAGGGGACTCTCCACTCGCCCCAGTTGTAGTAGTGGGAAACTTCCCAACAGTATTAAAACCAGAGATAGAAGCGAGACTGAAGGATCAAGATATAATTAAGCTAAGGAATTGGATGGAAAAGATGAAGGATAGTGAGCATATTAAAGATTTGTTTAAAGGACAAAAGATAGCTTGGTTCAAATGTTTACAATTGGGAAAATGGACACAGGAATGGAGGTTGAAAAATAAGAAATGTAGAAATAATACTAGATTTGAAGATTTAATTGAACTAATAGGGAAAAAAGAAGAAGCTGGAGTTAAGAAAGGACTGACTAGTGAGATATATAAAATATTGATAGAGGAGGAATTTCAGGACTCATTTAAGGTTATAAAAGAGCTTTGGGAAGAAGATGTAAAGGGAAAAATTAATGATGAAACTGGGGGAGGATATGGAATGTAAGAATGTTAAAGTTACTGTTGATTAGAATCAAGGAGAACTACTACAAGACAGTTTGGAGATGGTATCTAACACCTGTAAGATTTCACCAGATTGATAAAAAAGTGTCTAAGAATTGTTGGAGGGGATGTCAGGAGGTTGGGACCTATTTTCATATGTGGTGGAGCTGTGAACAAGTACAAAAATTTTGGGAAAGGGTTTTTAAAGAAATAAGCGATATAATTGGAAGTAAATTGGAACAAAACCCAAAGTTAGCTCTACTAGCAATATGGGATAGGGGGAATAAGCATATAACTAATAGAGAATTGGTAAACAACCTCCTGGCACCTGTTAGAATAATGATTGCTAAAAATTGGAAATGGCAACGAAGCTATACAATAGAAGATTGGTATAAAGAAATTTGGGATATGGCTTTGAATGATATGTTGACATGTAAAATAAAAATAAAGAGGGGAATGTCCAGTAAGAGTGATTTTGGAGAAATATGGAGTCCCTTTTTGGAATATGTTTTAAGATCGGGAAAGGGACAAACGCCTTCAAAAGAGTCGTTAAAATTTTGGAAGGAGGAAGAATGATTATGAGAAGGTCTCGGGGGGGGGTGCACGGGGGAAGTTGAGGGTTGTAGTTTGCTTTATATTGTGTATTATGTGTATGTTTATTGTGTTGAAATTAATAAAAATTATATATATATATAAAAAAACCATAAACACGTTGAATTTGCTCTGATTTCCCCTGATGCACCACTACACGCACAGAATTTCCAATTCTGCTACTTAGAACAAAATCTTAAACAAAAATCATTATATTTAACAAGCCAGAGCTAAAAAGAAAGCATATCCCCCACCCCCAGAAATTTTCTTCTCTATGTATAACTAAATTTGTATCCAAACTCCACCCTCCCTGCCTCCTCCACATCATAATGTCAGGATATGTGCACACAAGTGCAAGCCTTCCTTAATGGGGGAACTCGCCAAGGACATATCTTTTTGCAAATGATGATGCTTTGATTTTTGTTTATCATATCCTCTCACATAAAAAAGAGCAAAAGCCAACTAACACAAAAGCAAGAATCACTTTCCTTGGATCATGTCCCAAGATTTAAGAACAATTATCAGAATTATGAAACCTCACAGATTTCAAATATCGACAGTAAAAAATTAAATTTAAAGTTTGAATAGGATCCAGTTTTAGCAATACTTAGAGAAGACACAGTGAGCTAATGGGATTAGAATTCTGTGAATCAGCAAAAACTGCCATCACCAACATTTTATAAATTCTGTCTTGAAGCTTGAGGTTGTATCAGATTGTGAGCTTTGTTTTTATTCTTTCCATATTAAAATCCATGCATATTTTCATGATCATTTTCCAAGTTTATACATCAGTTGTGTGCATCTTTGATATGTATACATTTTTCTCAAATCAAATAAAGTGTATTTGTGCCCAATGTTCAAAATTATGCATTTTAAGGAATTTTTTCAAATGCACACATGCAGTTGATTTTTGACTTGAATTACAATGCAAGCTTGGAAAACCTCCAGTTTGGTTAGACTACACCACCAGTTGCTGGGTAACGTGGGTGGAAGGGTGAGAGGGTGCTTGTGGGTTCCTGGTGAATAGCTGGTTGGCCACTGTGGGAACAAAATGCTGTGTGAACTAGATGGACCCTTGGTCTGATCCAGCATGGCTCTTCTTATGTTTTTATGAAAAGTATGGACTTTGACCACAGATTGTCTCCAAGACCATTTTCAATCTAGAAGACGTGAACTGGATTAATCCTGATTAACAATGAATTGAAATACATTTCTCATACCTCCCTGATCAGATGTGAGGTACTCATGAATATGGATTGCTTATATTTTTGCATAGGGATATCTACAAAACCCATCTCAGTTTGTATTGGCTTCTCCTATCTAAAAAGTGAATAGGCAATTGCTATTTTTAAGTGTCGTCTTCTGTGATAGATTTCTAATTCTCACATTAAACCCAATCTTCTAGGAAACATTTCACTTTTTTTCCCCAGAACTGAAATGTGGAGCATCTTCAGAGCCCTTGTCTTAATTAAGGGGATTCTACTCACCTTTGTTTCCCTCAGAAGTTGAGGGAGTGGGTGTGCTCGAGTGTGATCTTTATTAGAACATTCATATTCTGCAATGAGGTGGAGGAAGTCCAGTCATACACATATGCATACACACTGTTGTACTTCAGGGAAACATTCCTTGGGGTACATCAGAGTTTGGTTATGCATGAATGGATGCATTTGTGCCACTAGAGAGAAAATCCAAAGAGAAAGTCAAGGAGACAGAGGGCACTTAGGAAAGTGGAAAGGTGGGGGGGAGGAGGGGGAGGCAAGCACCTGGTTAGTTCCAGGTAAGTGGAAAGGAGGCCCATCAGGAAAAAAGTGATTCCCACTAAATCCTCACAGAAAACCATGCTTGCTATTTCTGAAAATGTTAATGTGTATATTGTTTATTAATAAGAAAGGGAAGTCTCTTTAATGACTACATCCTAGAACCAAAATGCACAATGAGAAAAAGTGCCAGCATAAAAGAGCCACCATGAATTGACAATAATAAATCAAAACAGTCACATCAAGAACATATCAACATAATATATAAGAAGTATATCTTTAAGGTTGTGATTAAATTCACATATGAAAACAAACAGTCTATTACAACATCTCCTGAGAAAGTTTGCTCTGGGAAAATTATTATTGTTGTTATGCTGAAGTCATAATGTAGGTGTACCATTTAAATGCAATTCATGCTTGGTGACGGTTAGGATGCTTATTGACACAGAATGACCTACACCAGGAATTTATTTAGCCCTTTTGTTTTTGTTTTTCCATGTAATGTAAAGTGTACCAAATAAAGCAACTGGGACTGATAGAAGAACTGATTATAAATCCAAAACTAAATTAACCTTTGTGGTCAAACATGCCTCACATATTTTTCCTTTGTTTTCCCAAGCGATCTGAGAGCATTAGAGGCAAGCACTCATTGATCATGGATTTCTATTTTGAGCTACCATTAACTAGGGATATGAAACATGTATTTTTTAAGCACACGGGCCTAATTCACACTTCCTGACCTAATATGTGGAATGGAACACCATTATGCTTGATTTCTTTTGCAAGACTTGCACTCTTCCTTTGCAAGGCTCTAGAAAAGTGTAACTCATTATGCATATTACAGCTTCTATGCATTTTGGTTAAGACACTGTTGCAGTTGTTGTTAATAAACTTTTGAGCCACCTTTCTGTCCAAAGCATGTTGCAATTAAAATACTAAACAATTTAAAAACAGTATAAAAACTTGAGTGCAAAGCTATTACATATAACGTAATAAAAAGCCATGGGGACAAAAGACGGGGCCAAGCCAACCTTTATTGTGAGAGAGTTCCAGAATGTTCCCCCTGATGTTCCTACCAACCTGTGGTGAGCCACATAAAAGGGGCATTGGAAGAATATCTGAATCAATAGGCAGTTTCACTTGGAAGATGGAGACAATCAGAAAACCTGACACAAACTCATTCAGGGTTTTCAAGTAAGCACCACCACCATGGATGCTGCCCAGATATAGATTGACAGCCTAGTGCACTTTATATCAGACTGGTATAAGATGGTAAACATATTGTGCACCAGAAAGCAAATTGGCTACTTTATTCTGCACTAGCTGCTATTTCTGAACACTTTTTGAGGGCAGCCCAACGCAGAATGTGTTCCAATAATATAAACACTAAGTGATTCACGTGTGAGTCACTTTGACCAGGAGGCTGTCTAAATGCATGGGGAAGTCCCAGGGTGGATGTGTGATAGTGCTGTGTTGATTATATGATGCAGCAGCCACTGCACAGCCACCCTTGGCCTTTCCAGTGTAGCTGCAGAGAAAAAAGTCAGAGACATACCTCAACTTTTTTCTCCAGAGAGAGGCAAGTATGGCACATCCATTGCCTATCCTCACTCTGGAGTTGCTGTGGAGGTATGGCCAGGCAGATGGTGACCCCTGATTGGTTACCATCCATTCAGGCAGAGGGCAGGAGTCAGACTTGGCGAGCCTAATGGCCACCAGAAAGCCCATGTTGCCTCCCCCAGTGGGCATTACTTACTCCCAGCCTGCACAAGCAATACTGCCAACTTGGTGCTGTAGAGACAGCCCCCCACCCCGAGATCCAGCATTGGAACACTTTCTCCACACTCATCTCTATCTAAGGACACAAAGGTAGAGACCTGCAGCATCCTATCGTGGGTCAGACACTATCTAGAGGACATAGTATTGGTCTTTTAATGGCTTTCCTTTAAATATGTTATAATGGAACCAACATATTTTGCAGGACAATATGCAACAGCATCAAATGGGATGTTTGTAATCATGATATCAGCTTTTTAATTTTGGCAGGTATTTTCCACACAGCTTTTTGGATGTCCTTGTTCCTGAAGCTATAAATCATGGGATTCAGGACCGGTGGCAAAACTGTATACAAAACAGCAGAAACCAAGTCCACAGTAGGGGAGGAAAGCATACTGGGCCTCATGTAGGAAAACAAAGCTGTGATGATGAATATAGAAAAGACAGTCAGGTGGGGAGTGCAGGTAGAGAAAGCTTTGTATCTGCCTTGAACTGATGGAATTTTCAGAACAGCAGAGAAGATGTAGCCATAGGAAGCAAAGATTAATGCAATACAAAATGAGTCTGCGCTAAACACAATTAGAAAAATTAGAACTTGGTTAACTGTTGTATCAATGCAAGAGATCTTTTGTAACTGAGGCATGTCACAAAAATACTGCCCAATTGTATTGCGCCCGCAGAAGTTTAATGTGAAAGTGAAACTGGTTTGCAACATTCCATGGATTAGGTTGGTTATCCAGGAAGCAGCTGCCATTTGGATGCATGCATTTCTGTTCATGATTAGCCTGTATTGCAGAGGATAGCAGATTGCAATATAACGATCATAAGCCATGATAGTGAGCAAGGCTAGCTCACCTCCAGCAAAGGTGACAACTAAGAAGATCTGTGTGACACACCCAGCCAAAGAAATTAATTTGTTGTTCGTCAACGAAATGCTTATGGATTTGGGAACTGTAGTAGAGATGTAGCAGACGTCTAAAAATGACAAGTTTACCAAAAAGAAGTACATGGGGCTGTGAAGGTGCTGGTCTAGAGCCACAGAAGTAATGATGAGAAAATTTCCCAATAAGGCTATTAAGTAAATGAAGAGGAAGATCACAAAATGCAAAATCTGCATGTTACGATCATCAGAAAATCCCATCAGAAGGAACTCTGTTACTGTTGTTTGGTTGGCCATTTCACTTATTGGAATCATCCTGCAGAAAGGAGTGAAAAGATAGTCAGTTAATGGAGGATATAAATTTAGGGATAACATTATTATGTCACAGCATTATAACTATCCACATCTAATTGAACATTGCAAGGTCTAGATGTCAATAAAGATGTGGTCAAGAGAACAGAGCAGTTGGTAATGTTGATGTGGGGCCAAGGCAGTGTGTGTGATCCTTTCTCTCTTCTCCATGACTTCAGGGAACAGGAGCAAGGGACCCAAAAATAGCTTGTGTACATCTCATTTCTCCATCACCCTACCCAATGCAGGCACAAGCCCACACACCAGATGCCATGGCTATCATTTAAAGAGTGCATAATTGTGGTATAAATGTTCTAACCTGGTTGAACCTATGAAACCAAGGCTGACTGAAAAATACCCTCACAGATCTTGAGTGCTGATTCTAATTGAAAAAGAGTTCCTTGTATAACCTTAACTTGGGCTTAACTTAATGCTATATGGCCAGTTGTTGGTACATAAAGGTAGAATCATAGAATAGTTGAGTTGGAAGGGGTCTGTAAGGCCATCAAATCCAACCCCTGCTGAATGCAGGTAGATGGGGCAGGGCACTCATTATACAACCTATGTCTTTAAGAACTTTGCTTTTTCATGATAATACCTCTGGAGTCTGGTCAATCGAGTTTTATTCAGAGATTTTATGATAGTTCACATGCTACCTGTATGAGGAATACTGTATGTACATTAGCACAGTTGTTGACATGTTTCCTTCCTCATTCCAGCATAATGTAGGTAGTAGAGATGTGTGCACTCACATTTATTCAACTGATATCATTTGTTACCCCTCAGAAGATACAGAGCATGATAGAGGAAGAGACTTCAGTGCTAAAAACAACCAGCAATTCTCATGATTTTGAGTACAAACTGGCCTCGATGGACGAGGAACTAAAAAAGTTCTAAGAGGAACTAAAAGAGTTTAAACACAAGAAGTTCATAAGAGACAAAGATGATTAAGAAAAAAACCGGGTGTGCAGAAACCTCGCAAAAAGGTCACATTTGCAAAACATCATATTGCCTCTCCAGAGCATACAGATTGGGAGTCTTCCATCGGAGATCAAAGTGATTCTTCTTCCAGTTCCACATGGACCTGTTCTTTTCGGGAACCTCCAAGAAGAACAAGCCAACTCAAAGCTGGCCAACAGAGACAACCAGAGGAGTCTATCACCAGAGAGCCTAGAAGGGGGAAACGCTGATTGTCAACCTGTCTGATGTGGTTCTATCCAACATAGAGGAACACATACTTAAAGGGTCTCTCTCTTGTCCCTACCCCTAAACACGACATTGTCCAGACACGGTTGGATCTCTTTAGATATTTCCGCAATATCAAATTACGACATTACTTCCAGAGTCAAGGCATGGGTTACATTAGAGCACCATCTTACTTCAGAACTCCATCTAATTTTATGCCACCAGGACCAGTGGATCCAGCCATCCAACTGTATGAATGAAGGGTATTACAGCAGCTTGAGCATCTGGAAACCATTACACGCAAACCCTGAAAAATATGACCAGATTGGAAATGGACGCATTAAATTGGTGTCAAATAACACCAATATTATCATAAAAGAGGCAGACAAGGGAGGGGCAATAGTCATTCAAAATCGTCAAGACTATGAGGCAGAGGTCCATTGCCAATTACAAGACAATATTTCATATAAACCAATCACTTATGATCCTCTATCTGACATTCAAACTCACATCAAGGTGACTCTAGAAGAGGGCCTGACCATGGGGTGGATCAGTCCAATGGAGCACAACTTCTTGCTTAAAAAAAACCCAAGAACCCCCCTCTTTTACATCTTACCCAAAATACATAAGGGAATAACTCCACCTAAAGGCAGACCCATCGTGTCAGGCAATGATTCCATCTTGGAACCACTATCACAGTTCGTGGACCATCATTTAAAACCTCTTATTCCGTCGATGTAATCTTATATTCATGACTCCTCACACTTCATGCAGAGGATAAGTAAGATCAAGATGCAACCAGAGGATTTGTTAGTCATCATGAACGTCAAATCACTCTATACCAGTATACCACAGGACGAGACACTGGATATTATATTTGACAATTTACAAAAACGTGACGTTAGGCAACCACCTTCACACTTTTTAGTTGCGTTAGCAGAATTAGCACTGCAAAAAAAATATTTCATGTTCAACAAGAAATTCTTTTGGCAGACCAAAGGGGTAGCAATGGGATGCCCCATGGCACCAGAAATTGCCAATTTGTATACGCAGAACTTTGAACAAAAATATATCTTTTCCAATAATGACTACAACCACCATCTGATCATATGGTTGAGGTTCATAGATGACATATTTTTCGTGTGGAGAGGGATGAAGGAAAGGTTGAATGAGTTCATCGAATGGGTCAACATCAGGGATCCCAATTTAAGTTTTGAGAGCATGTGTCATTTACAACAGGTAAATTTTCTTGATAACACTGTTAAAAAACAACATCACACTTTAGTGACAACAATGTTTAAAAAACCTACAGACACGAACACCTTGCTGAAGTATGACAACCATCATCCAGTGACCCTTAAAAACAATGTACCGTACAGTCAATTCTTGAGAATAAAATGCAACTGCTCAGAACATCAGGACTTTTTTCATGAGTCTCAGATTATGACGCAACGTTTCCAGAGTAGAGGATACCCTAAGAAAATAATTGAAGCAGCCAGACTCAAGGCGAGCCAATCTAACCGAGAACATCTAGTGCAACCAAAAGAAAGGATGGCCAATAACAAGATCTCATGCATTTTACCTTTTGACCCTGTCACAAAAGATCTACAAAAGCATATACGCTCAAATTGGCATCTGCTTCAGGATCTGCCAGGTCTGTCTATGAAACCAATGGTGACATTTAAAAGAACAAGAAATTTAAAAGATTGGTTAATCCACACTGATCATGCAAAATATTATCATAAAAAAACCATGGTTCAGCAGACTGTACTAAACCTACCCAGACCTCAAGGACACCACCCATGTAGACATTGTGTGTATTGTAGATTGACTAAAAAATGCACTCTTTTAGTCATCCCATCAGTGGCAAACGATACAGGTTGTAGACTTTTTGAACTGCAACACTGCAGGGGTCGTTTATATGATTATCTGTCCATGCAATAAGGTCTACATAGGAAAGACAGCAAGACCACTGAAGATCAGGATAGGTGAGCATCTGTATAGTCTAAGACATCAAAAACCAGGGGCACCTCTGGTTAAGCATTTCACAGATAAAAAACATGGGCCAGAATCTTTGGTTTTTGGGGGGATAGAAAAGGTGAGAGAGGGTGAGACAGCACTCAGTAAAAGAGAACTTTTCTGGTTTCTGTCCTTAAAAAGCTTGGAACCCAGTGGATTAAATGATTCGTTAGATTTATCCTCATATAAACAATAGTAAAACTTTACAGTAAGGTTCCAGCATAAAAAGTAGCAGATTGGTAAAAACTTTCCCAAACTGCTACCAGAGTGTTGACAGGATCATTGAGTCATGAGGCAACCAAGGCTGCCAACTGTAGAACGAAATGATTTAAATTGCTTTCAAACTGACCCTGAGCTCAGAATTTTCAGTCGACTGAGCCTATCGGGACAATACTTGAGCAAAAAACTTTGACCTGAATTCTTATTTTGTATTCAGCTTGTCGTGATAACAATCACAAATTGTAAAGAAGTGCTCCAGGTCAGTGTATAAAATCTCTCATATGAATGTGTAAATATTGAATACTTTTGGTATGTTTGATAGCAAAGGAATGTAAACTAAGATGTGTTTCAGTTTGATATGTGTGTTGTTTCGTGCCTGCTTAAGATAATTGTTAATGATTTTACGTTGTATTTTAGAGTTGGCTAAAATGTGGCTATATTTGTTTTGTGTAGCTCCTGATGAAGGTTTTGTAACCAAAACGCGTTCAGCAGACAGAAGATAGACTAAAAGAAATAAAGGAAAATATTTTTACACAGCACCAGAGCTTTGCTCTCCTTTTTTTCTCTGAAAATGAAAGAGGCCAAGTCCTGGGCGAGCCAAGGCTATATAGCCTTAGATTCTGCCCCTCTGCCTAAGCGACTCTTCCTGTGAACATTCTCATACATGTGAGTATTTCTTCCCGCCGTTTCTAACAGCCCACAACCAACGGCTCTCCCCAATCAGTGCTGTCTGGATGGGGAAGAGACTTTTTCACTATTTCATACATTTTGTCCAAGGTTTTCCCATATACATATGCTTTTCTATACATTTTTTTTTAGAAAATTGAATTGCAAAATTCTGAAAAGTGAGAATACCAAATGAGAACTGTGTTCTTGTTTGCATATTTATGAAGAATTTGTTAATACAAACTGAACAAAATTCTCCCTTATTCTTACATAGATGTCCATACCTCCAACATCATATTCAGCACAAAAAACATGGTGGAATTTGCTCTATTATGCCCCAATACACTGCCAGATGTACAGACATCCCAGCTCTGTTACTTACCATATGTCTTTGATTCTAAGACACACTTTTCCCCATATAAACGTCTCTAAAAACAGGGTGCATCTTAGAATCGATGGCATCTTAGAATCACAGTTTTTGAATTTTCCCACACTTTGCACAAGGCAAAGGTTTTATTTTATTTTTATTTTTTTCTTAGAATCAAAGCTTTTTCTTCTGTTGGTGGTACTAAAATTAAGGTGCGTCTTACAGTTGATGGTATCTTAGAATCAAAGAAATACAGTATAATGAAATCTTAGAGAGCAAATCACCATGTTGAATTAATCAGAGGTAAGAGATAATATTTTTTTGACTCCAGAAAAGGTGTCTCCCCTAAGTATGACTAAATATGGATCCACATCATCAGGGTTTTCTCCCTAATTTCATATAGCCACAATATAAAGCACAATGTGCAAGCCATTTTTAAAGGGGGCTCTCACCAAAGATATATATTTTAGGAAACAATAATCCTTTGATTTTTGTTGATCGTCTACTTCCATGTACAAAACAGCAGAAGCCAATTAACATGAAAGCAGGAAACAGATTGCTCGGATCATGTCCTCAAGTTTAAAAATGATTAACAGAATTCTGAAACATCACTGATGTCAACACTCTGCAGACAGATTTCAAAATGAAATCTTAGATCTCATCCAGCTTTAGCAATACTTAGAGGACATCCATTTAATTCAATCAGTCATAAGTTAGTCATGAATGCAGGACACGCATATCCTTGAAAATGAATTATCTACACAGATCACCTCGGTTTGTACTGCCTTCTCATGTCTTAGAAGTGAATAGGTGTTGTTTTTAAGTCTGCTCTTTTATCTCAGATTTATATTCTAATTAAGCCCACTCTTCTGTTTTGTGTGTTTTCTTTTCTTTTCCAGAACTGAAATGTTGAACATCCTAGGAATCCTAGTCTTTATTGAGCATGAATTCAGGGAATTCTACTCACCTCTGTTTCTCTCAGAAGAGTGATAGTGTGAATATGTTCGAGTGTGATCTATATTATTGCACTGCAATGAGGAGGAGGATATTGGCTCATTTTTTTCTCCTGTGGCCCTTCGGGGAGTCATTCCTTGGGGACCATGCACTTCGTGATGTATGGCTCCCTAGAGAGAACACAGTGCTCACTGATACATAATGATTTACACCAGGAATTTATTTGGCCCTTTTGTTTTTCCATGTGTCGTAAAAGCTGTAGCAAATAAAGCAACTGGGACTGAAAGAAGAACTGATAAGGGATCCAAAGCGAAATAAACATCTGTTATCAAGTATGCTGGGTCTATTTTATTGCACATCAAAATTTCACATCACATACTTTTTTCTAGGCATATTTTCCCCAACAATCTGAGACGCATCAGAGCCAAGCCTTCTCTGATTATGGGTTTAGTAGGAGGAATTTGCATACAGCATGTGTGTTTTAGGGAATACTGCATTCAAAAAGACATGTGTATTTTTCATTTAAAACATATTGCAGGCACATGCACTTACGTTTGAATACATGTGAAATTGAAATAGAATGGTCATAGAATGATTCATAAACTTTGCTGTAGAATTCATTCCATGTAAGAACAACTATGAGGGTGGCCCCACACCATGAGTTTCATGTTTTCATTGGAACTTGCATACAGACTAAAACGGGTACACCTACATGTGTTTAGGATCTCCTTTGTGAGACTGGCATAGAGTATTCTTCATGCATATTGGAGGGCATAAATAAGTTGGAGTAAAAAAAATACATAAGAATTTAAGGAGAGCCATGCTGGATCAGACAACAGATCTATCTAGGCCAACATCAGCTGCCTGTGGGAAGACCACAAGTAGGGCATGACTGCAATAGCTTCATCTCACTCATGGTCCCCAGCAACTGGTGCACATAGGCATATTGGCTTAGACAGAGATATGCTGAAGAATAGTTGAAGTCATTCTGGGTTCAAGAATAATCCAAGTTTGGTCCAGGAGTTGGCAGGAATGCTACTGCTATGGACAACCAGAAATAACTATTGCTTCCAGCACCTGAACTGGGTTTGAGGCTTGTATTTTATGCTGAGGCTGATGGATGAGTGAGGCCATCTGGGTTGACCTGCAGCTATCTTCTGCTTGCCCATGTGCTGGGCCCCGCCCCAAGCACACTCAGGCTCAGCTGCTCCATGTCCTCCTCCATCCTAAATGGAGGTGCAACAGCATGTGTGTATGGGGGTTGTATGTTTGGCTCCATCCATTGTCCCTTTGTCCCAATCACCACTAGAATGCAGCCCCTGAGAGCTTCCCCAAAATCAAATTCAGCCCTTGTTCTGAAAGAGGTTCCCCATCCCTGCCCTAGCGACTGCATTCCAAAGTCAAGGATCCATCACTGTGAAGATCACGTCTCTGGTAGCCAGAGTTGGCAAACAAACTCAAACGAAGCACGTCTGCTGAACTTCTTAGTGTCCCAAAAGGCACATGTGGAGATAACATTCCCCTTCACCTATAACTAGTTTATATATATATATGATTAAAACATTTATAGCTCACCATTGTTTCGCAACAAAGAGGTGTCCCCAAGGTGGCTTATAGTCAGTGTTTAAAAACAGATCAAGAAAATATCAAGAAAATTGAAACTACATATATTTTAATAAAAAGACAACAACAACAACAACAACAACAACAACAACAACAACATGAAATAGTGAATTTAGAACAACACATTTCAGTTTGGTAATTATGACAAAGGTATGACTGACGAAGATAGTTTTCATCATGCCAACAGAGAGTCCTCTTAAGGAGAGGAGCTCCACCACCAGGTGGCAAGAAACCAAAGACAACTCCTTCCTGCATACCCACCAGCCACATGTCTACTAGTAGTGGATCATGGAGCAGGAACTTCATTGGAGACTGGAGAAGGTGGGTAGGTACATGCAGAAAAGAATTTACATCTGATGGTCCCAAAGGATTAAGGGCTGGAAACGTAATACCAGCTCTTTGATTTGGAGTTGGAAGCAGACTGGGAGTATTGGGGGCACATACTCTGGAGAATGAGACCTGGGCCAGATCTACTCCAAGCACATTGAAAATGGTTTGAAAACTGTATATAGAGTGTGTCCTGGGACCCAGCAGTTGTCATTGTTATAAAACCATTTTAAAGCAGTAGTGTAGATCCTTGGGGGTTCTCCTAGAACCATCTCTTTTACTTGAGGCTCAGGTGACCTCAGTGGTATGGAGTGCCTTCTATCAACTTCGGTTGGTTGCCCAGCTACGTCCCTATCTGGACAGGGATAACCTGGCTTCAGTTGTCCATGCTCTGGTAACCTCCAAGTTAGATTACTGCAATGCACTCTACGTGGGGCTGTTTTTGAAGATGGTTCGGAAGCTGCAGCTTGTGCAAAATGCAATGGCCAGATTGATAACTGGGACCAGAAGGTTTGAGCATATAAGACCTACTCTGACCCGCTTGCATTGGCTGCCTGTATGTTTCTAAGACTGATTCAAGGTGCTGGTTTTAACCTATAAAGCCTTACATGGCTTGGGACCACAATATCTGATGGAACGCCTTTCCCGACATGAACCTACCCGAACACCAAATTCAACATCTAAGGCCCTCCTCCGAGTGCCTACTCCAAGGGAAGCTCGGAGGTTGGCAACAAGGGAGAGGGCCTTCTCTGTGGTGGCCCCCCAATTGTGGAACGATCTCCCTGACGAGACTCGCCTAGTGCCAACATTGTTATCTTTTCGGTGCCAGGTCAAGATTTCCTCTTCTCTCAGGGATTTAGCAATATCTGATGAGCCTGGGTTTGTTTTGTTTTTAGGTCTATAGCTTTTTAAAGTTATTACAATGGTTTTTAATGCATGTGTATATTATGTGTATATTGTATGTTTTTGCTGTTTAAATTATTGTATATTGTTTTTAATTGTTTTAATCTTATGTAAACTGCCCAGAGAGCTTCGGCTATGGGGCGGTATACAAATGTAATAAAATAAATAAATAAAACAAATAAATAAATAATAAATCCTGCCCTGATCAGAACTCTTACCTACAGAATTTTGTACCAGCTAATGTTTCCAAGCACTTTTCAAAGGCATTGCAACGAAGAGCATATTGTAATAATACTCCAGCTTGGATGTGTTGAAAGCATGTGAAATGGTAGCCAGATCTGACTTCTTCGGGTAAGGGAATATGCGTAATCCTGGGAAACATAATGAAGAACAATTGTGAAATATTGTCTTTGATGCATTGCTACGTTTCTGCTGACAAAAGCAGTTGAAGCAGGAGATGGCAATTCCTCTATGCATGGGGAGAAAATCCACCTGGGCCCGGGAGGGGGCTGGCGCATGCCCCCCTAGCCCTCCCAAGCCCCAACAGACATGTGCAGTGGATGTTTGCCCCATGACTGCTGCAGGTCACAAAGAGGGTGCAGGTCTGGGTGGAACTGACTTTTTCCCTGAGCTGTGCACACACTTTGTCCTCCCCCCCTGCTGTGGTAATTGTGGCTGCCATTATCGCAGTAGAGGAAAATACGCAATTTCCTCAAGGCTGGGAAAATTGCATATTTTCTCCCTCCACCCAATTAACAGGGCCCTTAAAACACCCCCATCAGTGTGGGGGGGGGGAAGGTTTGCAGTTCCAGGGCCTCTGGAAAGTGCACAATTCCCCCAGTATGCTACTGGCATGCCAGGAGAATCTGAACAATTTCTGGAGGCTTGGAAAGTATGCTTTCCCACACCCCTCCCCCTCCCTCACCCATTGGGGCCCCAATGGGTGTTGGGGGAGGGAAAGCACACATTTTGGGGTCTCTGATAAGTGCACAATTCATTGGGTTAACACTAGAATAGGACAAGGAGGAAGAAATCCTTGCCTTATTACAGTGTTAACTTAATGAATTTCAAATGAACAGGGATAGTTGAATTTATAACCAATGTACAGTTCGCTTCTTATCAGACACAAATTGGGTATTGCCTCACCAGTCATGGCAAATTCAGCTCAAAACAAACGAACAAGCACTTCTTAGTGGCACCATACGTTTGGAAGACGCTCCCATCAGAGGTCCGCCATGATCCTTGATTACAGGCTTTTAAGAAGGCCTTGGAAACATATTACTTTACTGTGGCCTTCTTGTGATATGAGTATTGTTGTTGCTGCTATTGCCATTATAGTTTTTGTTATTTTAATTGCTATTTTATTGCATTTATGTTTTTATTGCTTTTACTATTTTAACTGTATTATGTATTTTATTGTTGTAAGCTGCCTTGTGAGGACTTCTGCCCTGTAAGGCGGCCAAGAAATGTTTAAAATAAATAAATAAGTAGATCTAATAAGGTAGCCTTCTCAAGAAGCAGGAAGGTCAAGTGTCCTGTGCTCCTGTATTCCCCATACAATAATAATAATAGTAATAATAATCAAAGCACGCAGATGCAGATTCCTTTGGATGAAATGGGTTAATTTCTGTTCTTTCGTTATCGGAAATTCTGGTAGAATTTTTTGGGGGGATCCGATAATATCGTAGGTATTCTGTATCTAATTGGATTGGATATCCGATAATTATCCGATATCCGATATTTAATTCGGAGTATTTTGCCCTATAGAGTTGCTTTTTGAGACACAAATGCCTATAACTTCTGTATTTTTAAAGTGAGAGGCTTGAAAGTGGTCCACAGTGCTTTTGGAATATGCCTGTTTATGAAATTTCAGAACAATCCCTCCACCCCTGTATTTTATATGAATTTTTGAAAGATCGTGCAACTTTTTGACAGCTCTGAATGCATGTGGCTTAACTGTCAGACAGACAGAGCTGTCAAAAGTTGCATGATCTTTCAAACATTCATATAAAATACAGGGGTGGAGGGATTGTTCTTAAATTTCACACACATAGTTAGGCATATTCCATAAGCACTGTGACCAAGTGTCAAGTCTCTAACTTTTAAAATACAGAAGTTATAGGTTTATTAATATGGCAGTCAAAAATCTGAAAAAATCTGATATTATCGGACTGAAAATTTTCAAATCTGATAATTTTGGAGGGGAACAGTATTATATCATTATCGTTAATCAGATGTCCGCTAATGCCATTATCAGATCATTATCGCACATCAGAATGATATCCCTAATATCTACATACTATATATATATCCTCAATTTTCAAATTTGAATAATTAAATAGTATAAATGCATTTTGTATACAAAGAGTAGGTTGGATCCAGAACAACTTAGTTGCACCTTATTCCAAATTGAAATTACTGGGATGCCAGTTAGATTGGCCAATGTTTCACATTGATTTCAGTGGGACCTGAGTGTAACTAACTTACTCGGGTTCCAACCCAATATGAGAAAGTGAATTAAGTGCATTTGTCTTGAGCAAACATATGCTACTCATATCCAGTTGTCTTAATCTTTCTTCATGAACAGGGTTCATGGACAGCTAAGAAACTTAAATCCCATTCATTTTATAAGAGCTACACTCAGTTCTGCAACTACCATCAACGTCCCAATTTAAATATACAAATTTAAAACACTCAAAATTTTTCTATGGCTTATACCCCTCATATGAAAATCTCTTTGGGAGTACCATGTGAAAACCAAACCTTCTGCTTAACATTTTCCGCAGAGCTTTTTGGATCTCCTTGTTTCTCAAACTGTAAATGATGGGATTCATTAATGGTGGTATGACCATATACAGAACAGCAGCCAGCAAATCAACAGCTGGAAATGACCAGGATTTTGGTCTCATGTAAGAAAATATGCAAGTTGAAAGAAACAAGCAAAACACAGTCAGGTTTGGAATGCAGGTGGAGAAGACTTTCTGTCTGCCCTGAGCTGACTGAATCTTGAACACAGAAGAGAAAATGTAACCATAGGAAACAAATACAAAGCAAAAGCAAAATGAACCCACTATAATTCCAATCAGGAAAATCAGCCAATTATTGGCTTTTGTATCAGTGCAAGATAAGATTAATAAGTGAGGGATATCACAGAAGAATTGTTCAACCACATTGGACCTGCAGAAATGTAATCTCAATGTCATTGCAGTGTTTACCACTGAGTTGATTATACTACAGACCCAAGAAGCACTTGCAATTTGGAGGCAGGTATACCAACTCATGATCAGTCTATACTGGAGAGGGTGACAGATTGCAATGTAGCGGTCATAGGCCATAACAGTGAGAATCAACAGCTCTGCAGATGCGAAGGTGACAAGCAGAAAAGCCTGGGTGATGCATCCAGAAAAAGAAATCAGTTTGTCATAAACCAAGGAATTTGCCATGGATTTGGGAACAGAGATTGAAATGAAGCAGGCATCTAGGAAGGATAGGTTGGCCAAGAAAAAATACATGGGACTATGAAGAATATGGTTTTGGGCTACAGTCATGATGATGAGGAAGTTCCCATCAGGGCTACTAGGTAAATGCAGAGAAACACCACAAAGTGCAAAATCTGTAACTCTCGGACATCGGAAAATCCAAGAAGAAAGAATTCCATCACAGTCATTTGGTTTACCATTTCTATGCTTGTTTTAAAAAATATATCTGTGAAATAAAACAGAAATGTTGACGAATGGTATCAAAAGGAGAAAACATTTGAATGAGTGCTATTAGTCAAGGTTCTTTCCCCTAAGGCTCAGCTAATATCTTTTTTTGTTTTCAGGGATATTAATAAGCTGAAAAATGTATGCTAACTTTCTCATTGGAATCTACAAATGGGTGATATTGGTTGAATCATGCCTGTATTATTAGCCTAACAACAATATATATATATATATATATATATATATATATATATATATAATAGAGAGCATCTGCTTACCACATAACTTCCATATTTTCTTTGATGACATGTAAGAAATAAAAGTTAGTAATCACCCACATCCCAAGAATTTCATGACAGCTTCCAACCAATAAGTGAAAGCCCCTCACTGACACTGAGGATTGTGAGGTTACTGGGCTTCATTGAGGGTAGAAAACACATCTAACAGATTCATAGCCGGGGCGCCTCACCCACAGTCCCACCCATCACAACATCCTTGTCTGTCCACTTCTTCCCAAGCCAAATGCCTTACAGCCTGGGTGTGGTGAGGCTGTTGTGGGTGGGGGTGGACTGGCGAGGTGTGGAGGCTTGCCATTAGTAACCCTCTATGGTGTCACTGAGAGGGGGAAGGGAGATATAGCCTCTTTATCAGCTCTCTTCACTCCCTTCCTCCTCGCAAGGAACAGCTCCCTCCCTCCCCTGTAGGCAGTGTGAGCTTGCTGGTTGTCCTTTGGAGGCCAAGTAGGATTATTTTTGCTCATAACCTTAAAATTGGTTGTGTGTTTTTTCACCTACTTCATACTGTAAGACAGTAAAGGGGTAATAAATAGGCTGATTGGCTTCATCCTCTATTTGGTCACATTTGTGGGCAGGTATGCAGGCATCTTCAGCTGGCTAGGGTCAGTGAGCATTCTGAGGCACCTAGTGGTGATGACTAATGCTTGAAGCTCAACAGCTGCGAGCCCCGCAGCCCATCTGGTGAGATAAGGATTTTCTTTGATACCAACCTTTCTTGCCCACTAGGAGCCTGGCGACACGAGGGAGGGTGACACCGGAAGGCCTCCCTACCCCAAACGGAGAAGCCAGGGGGTGTCAGAATTACTGGTGCCACACTCTGGTTGGGAATGGCTCACCTTAACGACCCACAGCTGAATGCCGTGTTATATAGAGATGCCCACTTAGGTTACCCTTCTATAGATCCACCAATAAATGTGGCCTTATTTAAACCCAACATATTTTGTCACCTCGTTATTCCCACAATCCGAAATCCCTCAATAGTGCAAAGACCTATTCTTTCTTCATTGGTCTCTATACTGCTCATACCTCCCAGTTTCACCCAGGCTGGTTTTATCTGTTTCCGCCTTCTTTCATCCCTATGTCTCTGCTACCTATTATTTCTTCAGGGCCCTGATATTTGTGGGTTGGGAGGGAAGGCAGCACCATTGGCAAACCTGGAAAGAAAGGGGGAAAAGGGGAGGGAAGGAGAGGAAAAGGTGCTGACAAAAATTGTAAGTTTTATTCATAAAAGCATCCCAATGGCTATTATCACATGTAATGCTTTAAATGCAACTATGCTTCATCAGCGGCAACTAAAAGCAGTTTAGCTATTGAATCATACAACTTATAATAGAATGGTAACATTTTTTATTTTTAAATGATGCTTTATAGCTGCCAGGGCTTCCTATAATGCTCTTCCAAAAGACTTGGGTTAAGATGTGGCATCTGTTGCCACTGTCAGCCAAAACAATAAGTTTAAATTTAAAGTGTCATCAGATGAGCATTTTATAGCACACTTGTTACTGGCCACTCATGGATTTTCATGGGACCTTTTCACCTCCCATGCGTCTCCCACTCCTGCTGCCCATTTTCTGTCACGAAAAAAGACCCGGAAAATCCAATTCTTTTGGCTGTAATGAAACTTGACACCATTTCCTGTGGTGTGCAGCAGATGCAGTGCAATAAAATGCCCACTGAATGGGCCACATGGTTGTGGCTTGCTTCCTCTTCCTTCCCTGTGTGAATAAAGAGGAAGCTGTTCATCCCTATTGTCAGAGAGAAGCAGAAAGGATAGGCCAAAAAAAGGGAAACAGGTTCTCGGAATGCTGAAATACTATATTAATTCATGCCCAACGTGTTTCGTCCTACGTGGTTTTTAAAAAGGATGTATAAAAAGAGGGCCCTGGAATGACTACATTTTCTCAGTTGGCAGTGAATATCATAAGAGACCATCATTCAGTTAAGAGTTTTCTGCAGACATCTCTTACCAAGGAAGAACCTATGTATTAAACTTTTGATAAAAGTGTTTTTATATTAAGAAATGTTTCTATATGATTTATAGAATTTTTATGTATAGTATGGATAGGCCCAAGAACCTTTATAATGTATTATTTTAAAATATATATATTAAGAAACTTACATATGGGCATAGGCCTTTTAAGGCAATATTCCTGATTAACCCCTATACAGTTATATTAATGCTATGTTATCCCCACAAACATAATGTAATGTATTCTTCATGTTACAGCCCCCTGAAGAAGGCTTTTTAAAGAAACCACATAGGCCAAAACACATTTGGCATGAATTAATAAAGTATTTCAACATTCCGAGAACCTGTTTCTCTCCCGTTTTTTTCACCTAACTGGATGCTCTCCTCCTTTCGGTTTTTCAAAGAAATGATAAGGAAATGTGATTCCCCCCCCCCAATTTGATGATGCTGTTAAAGGGGGGAGGTTTAAGAAGTATTTTCTGTCTCAAAGTTTTGCAAACCCCCCTCCCATGAATAATACATTTGAAAACTTCTATTCCCACAAAAACAAACAAATCCCACCACCAGAACAGTAAATGGGGGTTGTGAATTAAATCCATGTAACATATTGTTCATCTGTTCATATAAAATCCCTAACCCCCATTGTTCTACTGATATTTCCAGTTAAAACAAGTTCAGAAAAGCAATAACTGAGCCTATTATTTATATTATATCTGTTGCTCTCAAAAATCATGGCACACCCTTATTTTTTCAGAAATGACTGATTCTATAACAATTTTCATAGTGTGTTTTCCTTCCTAGTCTACAGCTGTGAGTTTTAAATGACATGGCATGTTTTAAATATTGTCCTACTATTTGAAATGGCATGATATAATTGGTAAATTGCATTTTAACTTGCCTTTGATGATGAGCAGGCACCCTCAAAATGGGTTAGACTCAGACATAGGCATAATAATTACAATTGCATATTTTTTGTATGAATATTCCTACCATTTTTTTCAGCGTGGTTTGAAATTTCCTGCCTTGGTTTTGTTTTCTAATGCTTACTTTGCTCCACTTTCTTAAGCCACCTTGTCACTCCACCCACCATCTTAACAACACTTCGTTCTCCCTCACCACATACCATATTCCACTTCCATCTCCTCAACTTGATGCTTTGATGTTTTCTTCAAAGTCCCACCTCATGCTAGCTCCTTCTTGCCTCAGTTTACTGTATCTGCTGGCCTTTTCTTTAAGCCTCATCCTCCGCTGACTCTTCTTTCAGGTTCTTCTTTCTTAGTTCATTGCTTTGTTTTGTATCCTTCCTTCAGCCTTTATGGCTCTGCTCTCCCTGCCACTTTAACATCCCCTTCCCAAATCTCCACTTTGTGAGAGTTTAATGTCATCTAATTTTGCTTTTCCTTCTTCCACAAAAGCTGGATGGCAAACTACTTTCTTCCCAGGGAGACTGAATATTCTAACCTCACCAGTTCAGCATATACAAGGCAAAAACTTCACTGTCCCTAGCACACATCGAATTAGATTACAAACTAATTAAATTAGAAATAAATTTAGTTTAATAAAGTGGTTGCTGCTTCTTGATCTCCAAAACCTATAACCTTGATCACCAAGACCTATGAAACTTCTCAAAAACTCATCCCATTTACTAAAGATTTACTAAAATGAGGGAAGCAATAAATACAGCCCAGAAATCTTTTTTTTTTCTCTTCAGTACATCACCTTCTTATTTTTTCTGGTGTGGCTCTTATTTGCTTGGTTTTTTTTTTTTGTTTTTATATATAACTGTCAAAGTCTGTACAACCTGCATTCCATCTACTATCTATTCCTCAGGCTTTGGTTCATCATCAAGAAATAAAAAGGAACAGTCATCGGAGAACAATCTTGCATGATCTCCCATCTTGCTGTTCCTGCATGAAGAAGATCAAATGATGTGCAGGAGATGAAGCCATTCCTGTTCCTCTTTGAATTCTAAGGACCTACTCTCAGGAGCCCTGGAGCTCTCTCAGGAGCAGATGAAACAGGACCAATTAAAACAATTGCTGTGGCTATCTCTGAACTTTGGACAGGTGGTAGCTTTTCAAAAACTTGGAAGTAGTATTGTGGAGTCATAAGTAACTGCTTATGCTGCACATATTCATTTCTCCTCTCCAACTAGAATCTCTAGACAATCCACTTTTGTTCCACCAGTTACCACTTGTATAGGAGAGAAACCAAGGGCAATTGCTCTTACTTCTCTGTGGGTTCTCAGCTGATTCTGAAGCCCTGTCTGAGCTTTCCACACTGGAACCTTGCCATATATACACTTGGTGACATTATTAAAGTGTGGATTCTTCTTCTTTCTCTTGAAAAACGTGGGGGGATAGTCTTCTTCCAACAATAGGCCATTAGGAGATAATGTATGGGTTCTTGATCTGGAAGATAGATCTCCACATCCCTAGTGGAACAGCTATGGATCCAAAGTGGATCCAAAATATATGATATTTGTAAGATGAAAGAATGTTAATATAATGCTGATATTCCTGGGGGATCTGACATGTTATCACCCCATAAACATGAAAAAGCATGAGAAGACAGTTAAAAGTATCTTAGGAGTGCACCAAATAAGATAGACATAAATCTACTTCAAATTATTAAAACATATTTTCAAGTAACTTGCTTAGTTACCTCTCAACACATGCACAGATGTGACAAAATATATACTTAAGAACTTAAGAAGAGCCAGGCTGGATCTCACCAAAGGTCCATCTGTTCCAGCATTCTGTTCATACAGTGGCCAACCACTGTTGAGTGGAATCCACAAGCAGGGCGCAAGTGCAACAGCACCTTCCCACCCATGTTCCCCAGCAACTGGTTCACATAGGCCATTTCTACACCAGGCTGTTTGCCTGGGATGGCCCGCGGCTGGTCCCTGTGCACCGATGGTGTATATTAGGTACTTCCAGGATCTCCCTCACTCTACACCCCTATGGTGCAGAAAGGGCTACAGGCATATTGCCTCTGATCCTGGAGGTAATACATAGCCATCAGAACTAGTAGCCATTGGTAGCCTTCTCCTCTAGGAATTTGTCTAACTTCCTTTCAAACCCATCCCAATTGGCGATGATCACTATGCCTTGTGGTATAACACTTCCACAATGTACAAACCAGGGATCTCCAGTAACCACTTTTGATGGCTTGTGTGCTACATTTATGGTTGCTCAGTGGTCCCCCAATTTTCTGAAATTGCATTTGGGGACATTTGGCCAAAATGGGAATCAGGCATTAGGCTGCAATTCTTTACACACTTACTTGGGAGTATGTCCCATTGAACACAGTGGAACTTACCTCTGAGAAGACGTGCATAGGAGTGCACTGAGTGAAGACCCATAGCAGAGAAACATCTCTTTGGATCCTGATCCATGAGGAAGCATCTTGAATTTTTCTTGGTGTCATGACCATCCCAAAAGTAATTTGTTCTAGTTTACAGTAACTGACAGACACTGTGTGAACAGTAATGCTCTGTAAAATGTATTTCTCTTCTTGTAGGGCTGGTTCACTCATGGACATTCAGCACTTGATGTTGGGCTCCTTTTTCCTGTCTAAACATGCATAGGATGTGCACTAATAAATCTTGAATACCTAATCAAGGGAGTTCTGCAGACTCCAAAATTAGTTCCGAAACCTTAAAACAAATTAGGAGACAACTAAGGAATTTTGAATTCCTAATCAAAGCAGTTCTAGGATAGTCTGTTTATAGTGTTGCAACTATTTTAGAGTTCATTGGTGGATTACATATATTCTTTCCTAACTCAGGCTCTGGAATACCCTTCCCAACCTGGTGCACTCCAGATGTTTTGGACTACAATTGCATTATTCCTGACCATTGGCCAGGCTGGCTGGGCCTGATGGGAGTTGCAGTCCCACATATTTCAATGGTGCCATTGTGGAAGCTTACCCATGTTGTTGTGATACCTGCAGGTGACAGAAATTTTGTTCAGGAATTGTGTTTTCCTCTCCCTGTACTGAAGTGGTTTAATTTTCATTTCTACACTTAGAGCATCATCATACCAGGGAAAAATGTGTTTGCTTACCGTCGCTTCTCCATCCATGTGTTTGTCCCTCATTACTTCCTCTTTTGAAAGTGGAAGTAAACAATGTGCATGTGGCCCATTCTGTGGGCCGTTTTGATCATGCTGCTTCTCTTACACATAGCAGGAGATAGTGGCAACTTCCATCTTTAAAAATAAGTCAGACTTACTGGGGTGTTTTTTTGTCATGTGAAGAAGGCTAGTAGGGGTAGGAGGCATGCAGGAGGCAGACACCGTCATGAGAGGGACCCAGGAAAATCCGTCAGTGCCAAGTAGTGAGCGTGCAATAAAATGCTCATCTGATGGCTCTCTTAGGCTGCAAACCTACTTGAATTGAGGTAAGCCTCTCTGAACTCAATGGGACTTGCTTCTACATAGACATGAATATAATTCTACTGCTACTGAAATTCTGCATAGGATTAAGAAAATGTGCATCTGTGTAATAAATTACTATGTATAATACCACCCTTATTCAAAGGGTGCATTAAGGCATATGGGCTTTCTGAATAAGAACATTTAAGTATGATTTTATAAATGTATAATCTGCATACTCAATGCAAACTCCGTGTACCAAAAGGCAGTACCAAATGGGCTGTCTTTTTGCTGACAATTCTGTCATGCCCCACCAATTCCCTTGAATAAGAGTTGTGTCCCACTGGTTCCATTGTGCAATCTCATCTATGCCACAGAGTTATAATGGTTAGAGATTGGGACAGGCCAGTGGAGCTCCCTTCCGAGAGCTCTATCAATCTGCCCTATTCCAGCAATGAGTGTTTTCACTCATTTACGGCTACTGCCGGAAACTCTAAATATCCATTCCACAAAGGAACTGGTGGGGTGCAACAGAATGGGCAGGATCATAAGCACCACATTATGTTTTAGTTTTTTTAAATAAATAAATAATAAATGTATCATAATGAAGATACAAAGACACTATAGGGTTGTAAGAAGAGCCATGCTGGACCAAACCATGGGTCTATCTATCCAGAATTCTGTTCACACAGTGGCCAACCAGTTGTTGATGAGAAATTCACAAGAAGGATATGAGTGCAACAGCACCCTCCAACCATGTTCCCATGCAACTGAACAGGGACTATGTCTTATACAGAAAGGTGGCATACATTATTCTCACTAATAGCAAACTCAGGCAGTTGTTTTGGGCCCAAAATAATGTAGTCATATCTTCATACCCAGGGGACACGCTAGATATGTAGAATGCTATAATTTTGTCAAATTAAAGAAAAGGATTTTAAAAAGCCCAATCAAACAAAAACAAAATCTAACCTGAATATGGAATTTTAAGTTGTCAGGTGTGGGGACAGGAGGGAATTGGATTCCTTTCGCTCCTGATAGATTATACCAAGTACTTTGGGATGGAGGTTGGGGTTGAGAGTCATATATACACCAGTTGCTGGGGAAAGTGGGTGAGAGGCTTCTGTTGCACCTGTGTCCTGCTTGTGGGTTCTGGGTCAACAGCTGGTTGGCCACTGTGTGAACAGAGTTCTGGACTAGATGGACCCTTGATCTGATCCAGCATGGCTCTTCTTATGTTCTAAGGTTCTGGGCTGGTGTCAGAGACCCAAGACTGAATGCTCTGGTGCTATAGGAGCATTTAAAAAAAGCAGCAGGTCAGAGTTTTTGTTAACCTGCTAATTGATTCTATAATCACTGCAGGAGAAGGACTCTGACGGTTGGGAAAGAATCAAGACTGACTTTTCCACCCTCCCTCCCTGAAACTCTTATCGAACTCAATGGGATTTATATCTGAGAGTAGACATGAAGAGGTTTGTGATAGCTTTTACATACCACATACTTTAATAAAAAGAAAGAAAAGAAAAGAAATTGCAGAGAAGGAAGGAGAACTATATGTTCCTGAAATGGACTTCAAAGTGTAAGTTGTACAGAGATGAATGCTTCAAACTGATTATGCTTCAAACACTACTATTCTATGATACTATGAAAAAACACTGATCCCATTTCTTTAAAATCTGCATCAAGGAATTGTCAGAGTTTGTGATGCACTGCACTCTCTGAGCATGTACAGAGTGCAAGCACACAGCAGCGGAATAACAGCAGAGCTCACTGGTAGCAGACAGATGTCCTGGTAGTCAGTAAACACTCAGACACAGCAGTGTTTTAAACTACTATACTAAGTTTTACTGTACAAGTATATACAGAGAACAAAACATTCCTCTAATCTCTTTACACAGAATTAACCAGCACCAACCACAACTTCTACAACGTCTCATCTAGCATCACCCATATCATCACCCACACTGTTTCTCCACATGCTGTACATTTATAGCACTGTGGACCTATCACAGCGTTGGCTGCATATCTCCCCATGTGTTGCTATGCCTTCCAGCACACAGGGAAGAAACCAAATGACCTTGGTCTTTAGGTGCTTACCAGCTGCACTACATTTGGCAACCGTACAGAGTCCTTGAGATATCAGTTATCTCATGTCTCTTACTTTTCTTCTTAGTAACAGAAAAAACCATTTGCTTTTACATTAAACCAAATAAAATCTTAACAGGAATAATAATAATAATAATAATAATAATAATAATAATAACTGATTGAAGTTTTAAACTAACAGCAAGTTAAAGTCATTTTCTCCCCATCCCCACTTTATATACAAGAATTAACACTTCAATAGTTAACAGAACAAGTGTACAAACCTAGGAGAGAGAGAGAGAGAGAGAGAGAGAGAGAGAGAGAGAGAGAATGGTAGATAGATTTTTCTATTAGTCTAGTAAGAGTCAGTACTGGTCAAAATACACAATGGAGTTTTATCACCAAAATTTAAAGAGAAAGGAGTTTCTTTCTTTCTTTTTCTTTTCACAGATATAATCAATCAGGCATGACTACATACAGAGCTCACTAAAGGTCATTGTGGACTAACAGCAGCACTCCTTGAAGATCTGAGGAGGAAAAGTGTGGGCATCTGGGAATAAGAGCCAAAGGTTTTGCAAACAGAAGGCCACTTGCTTACCAAGCTGCAGTGCCTTGCAACCCGCAAAAGCCTCTCCAGAGGGTTGGAGACCATGTAGGACAGTTTGAGTTATAATTGCAGGTTGAACTGTATTCAGACGGGGAACTAAACACTAAAAATTGACACTAAAACTGTGAAAGAGCAGAGTTGAGATACATATGAGATGGAGCCAAAGCAATCAACTTAGGATATTTTTAAAAAGATATTTTGATATTTTCCATACACTAGGGTGACCAGATAAAATCCAGGTCAGGGCTCATGTAATTTTAACAGTTGTAGAGAAAAGGGAATTTCAGCCAGGGTCATTTGTATTCAATTAGTTCCTGGTGAAATTCCCTCTTCATCACAACAGTTAAAGTTGCAGGGGCCCTGCCTTCTTTTATATATGGTCACTCTAGTATAGTGCATGCACCTTTAACTGTTGTGATGAAGAAGGAATTTCACCAGGAACTAATTGCATACAAATGACACTGGCTGAAATTCCCTTTTCTCTACAACTGCCAAAGTTACATGAGCCCTGACCTGGATTTTATCTGGTCACCCTACCATACACCCACTTGGATCTCCTTGTTCCTGAAGCTATAAATGATGAGATTCAGTAGTGGTGGCAAAACTGTATACAAAACAGCAGAAAGTCCATAGTTCTAGAGGATAGTGCTGTTGGCCCCATTTAAGAAAACACAGCTGTGATGATAAATAAAGGGAAGACAGTCAAGTGGGGAATGCAGGTGGACAGAGCTTTATATCTGCTCTGAACTGATCGAATCTTCAGCACAGCAGAGAAGATGTAGCCATAAGACACAAAGATTAATCCAATACAAAATGAGTCCACAGTGATCGCAGTCATAAAAACAAGTAACTGGCTAACTTTTGTATCACAGCAAGAAATATTTTGCAGCTGACGGATATCACAGAAATACTGGCCAATCATATTGGATCCACAGAAATTTAAACTAAAAATCATATAAGTTTGTAACAATGTGAGGATCAAACTGGTTAGCCAAGATGCAACTGCTAAGTGGAAACATGCATAGCAAAATTAATCATTTGAAGAATACACAATTACTGGATATATTTTTACCCCAAGTAAACAAAATGCACTCTTATAGAGACATAGACCAGGATTTTATTAATGAATTTCAGTAGCTTAGTTTTATTCTGTTATATATTCCCAGTTGTTCACATCTACCCCACTAAGATGTAATAGGCAAAGCTGCTACTAGGCATGTATTCAAACAATAATCTGATTCCAAGGAGGAAAAGGAGGAGGAGAAAAGGAAGTATCAGAGAAACAGACTACAGAAGTGTATTGAACAGGGCTGGAGAACGTTGATATTTTTTATGAGTTGAAGGAGGTTTGAAAATGGGAATGCTGCCTGAATATGTGGCACACTCATACAAAATTCCCTCTGGTAAACACAATTGCAGGGGTTTTGTTATGTTTTGTTTTTCAATAATGTAAAAAAAAAATCTGATGTAAAACTGTTTGATCACAGGCAATGCTGCTTTCTATACATCATTCCATAACATTGGAACCCATATATGTTTGGTGTTTCCATAAGGAATAAGGGGAAAGCTATGTGAGCATGTAAGACCAACCATCAGAGTTCTGAAACATTCTCATCTTATTAAAATCATAACTTCTTTCATGACAGAATTATACTCTCTGCATTAATCTTCATTGTGCTTCCAGAATTTTGCTGTATTTCTAGAACTGAAATTTTGAATGTCTAGGGTTCCTTTATTCTGATCTAGGAAACATAAACTTAGAGGATTCTACTTCTTTGCTTGGAAGATGAGAGTGCCAATGTGCTTGAATATGGTCTTTAATAGTAGAGGCAGAAGAAAGAGTTTGCATCAACACTCCTTTCTGTGGTGTTTCAGGAGACATTCATTGGAGAACATCACAGTCCGATGATGATGTGCAAGGAAAGATTTTCAAAACAAGTCATGTAGGTAGGATCTACACTGCTATATTTTATTTATTTATTTTATTTATTACATTTTTATACCACCCTATAGCCGAAGCTCTCTGGGCGGTTCACAAAAATTAAAACCATAAAATCATTTTAAAAATATAAAACAAGCCACAATCCAAAAACAGCAAATAACATATAATCTAAAAACACAACCAGAATAAAACCAGAATAAAACCAGCAGCAGGAATTAATACAGATTAAAATACAAATTTAAAACAGCAAGGATTAAAATTGAGTTAATTTAATTGTTAAAATACTGGGAGAATAAAAAGGTCTTCACCTGGCGACGAAAAGAGTACAAAGTAGGCGCCAGGCGAACCTCTCTGGGGAGCTCATTCCACAGCCGGGGTGCCACAGCGGAGAAAGCCCTCCTCCTAGTGGCCACCTGCCTCACTTCCTTTGGCAGGGGCTCACGGAGAAGGACCCCTGTAGATGATCTCAGGGTCCAGGCAGGTACATATGGGAGGAGGCGTTCCTTTAGATAACCTGGCCCCAAGCCGTTTAGGGCTTTAAATGTTAGTATAATGGCTTATGTTGATATTGACAACTGTTGGGGCCCTTGACACAGTCCATATACCATTTTCAAACCAATTTCAAAGAGTTATATCCTGCTTGTTGTAGATCAGGCCATAAATGTCTAACCAGTCCTACACCCCCCACCCCCCACAACTTTGATGCCTTATCCTTAACCGTAGATATGTAACAGATAGTTACAGTGATTCCAGAGGCTACTTTTTCCTTCGGCATTTCCCAACATGATAGGCACACGATTAACAACAACATTGATACACACTAAGAGTTTCAGGTTGTACCTTGTCCTCTTGGAAGGATGGCTATTTTCCAGTTTTCTAGCTTTGTAGAGTTTGAGCTAACTTGAGATAGCCTCAACTCTGGTCTTAAACCAGCCAGTTAATATTCATTAAATAGTATTAATGGCTGAGAAGGGGAAAGCAAAAATGGCAATGTTAAGCTGGACTGTGGGGAGGCAAGGATCTGCAGAGAAAGGTATGCTGGTGGGAAGAATGAACACAAGCCTTCCTGGAAACTGATGCACAAAAGGACTCTCCTCATGCTCCATATACAATTTTCAAACCATTTTCAAAGTGTCATATCCTGCTTGGTGTAGATCTGGCCTGAGTCTAGTAAGAATCAGTTCTGGTCAAAAGTCAGAAAGATGTTTCCACACCAAAATTCAAAAGAGAAAGCTGCTTATTTATTTTTATATTTATTTCTTTTAACAGATATAATCCATTTCACTTGGCTATATTCATAACCCACTTAAGGTCATTGTGGACTAATAACACTTTTTGAAGATCTGAAGAAAGGTCATTGCACAAGAAGGCATTGTGTTCAGAACTTTCTTATCCCAAAACCAAACGGCAGCTCTTTGCAATCCACAAAAGCCTCCGAGAGGGTTGGACAGCATACAGGATAGTGTGAATAATAGTTGCAGGTTGAGATGTAGTCAGAGGGGAAAATCACCCAAAACTGTGCACTAAAACCTTGAAAGAGCAGAGTTGAGATACATGTGAAATGGAGCCAGAGCAATCATCTTTAGATATTTTTAGAAAGATATTTTGATATTTTCCATACACCTGCTTGGATATCCTTGTTCCTGAAGCTGTAAATGATGGGATTCAGTAGTGGTGGCAAAACTGTATACAAAACAGCAGAGAGCAAGTCCATAGTTCTAGAGGAAAGTGCTGTTGGCCTCATGTATGAAAATAAAACTGTGATGATAAATAAGGAGAAGACAATCAAGTGGGGAATGCAGGTGGACAGAGCTTTATTTCTGCTCTGATCTAATGAAATCTTCAGCACAGCAGAGAAGATGTAGCCATAAGAAACAAAGATCAATCCAGTACAAAATGAGTTCACAGTAATCCCAGTGATAAAAACAAGTAACTTGCTAACTTTTGTATCACTGCAAGAAATCTTTTGCAACTGAGGGATATCACAGAAATATTGCCCAATCATGTTAGACCCACAGAAATTTAAACTAAAAGTGATACAAGTGTGTAACACTGAATGAATCAAGCTGCTTAGCCAGGAAGCAGCTGCCATTTGGATGCATGCTTCTCTCTTCATGATTAGAATGTATTGTAGAGGATGGCAGATGGCCACATAGCGGTCATAAGCCATGATCGTGAGCAAGGCAAGCTCAGACCCTGCAAATGCGATAACTAAGAAAACCTGGGAAACACATCCGGCAAAAGAAATCATTCTGTCATTTGTCAAAGAAGTGGCCAAGGATTTGGGAATAGTGGTTGAGATGTAACAAATATCAGTCAGTGATAAGTTAACCAAAAAGAAATACATCGGCGTGTGAAGATGGTGGTCTAGGGTCACAGCAATGATGATGAGAAAATTCCCTATTAAAGTTGTTAAGTATATGAAGAAAAACATCACAAAAAGCAAAATCTGCCCATCACGGTCATCAGAAAATCCCGCCAGAATGAATTCTGTCACCATGGATTGGTTGACCATTTTATTTCTTTGAATCATTCTGTAGAAAAGTGTTGATGATAAGCAATTAGTAGAGCAGACAAATATGAGTTCAATGTTATAACTATCGCTGTATTGCCATACAACAAATAGTCTGATTCTAATACAATGATGTGGCTAGCTTTCAATCAAAGTTATGTGTCTCTGATTCCTTCTCCCACTTCCCCATTAATAACCAAAAGTACACAAGGTGAATCATTTGAAGAATTCACAATATGTGGATATATTCTTTCATCCTTGACTCATCCAAATGAAACAAAATCATCCTAAACACATAAACTATTTGAAGTATTTTTTATTCATGAATGGCAATTTGTTCAGCCTTACCTTAATTCTGGCCATAATGCATATTTCCAATTGCCAAAGGAAACACCCTGTAGAGAAGAATTGATGTTAGGCAATTAGTAGAGCACAAACAGATGGCGGAAATATTATGAACATCCACTTGCTAACAAAATTCATAGAAGTAGACTTTCAAGAAAGTTTTATGGCCTTGCTCAGTCAATGGTGTTTTTCTGGTTTCTTCCCCACTTCCCCAGTAACAGTTGTAGAAGGACCTGAAATGACCAGATATAGCCAGGGGATGAGAGAAGGGTGCAGATTGCAAAGGTAACTGGAAAAGAATCTTGACAGTTTATGTGGAGGAAATGGAAGGGCTGGAATCAGGGACTCATTTGAAGAATTCATAATTCATAATTTCAAAATAAATTATTGATCCATTTAATCCATTTAATCCAAATAATAATAATAATTATAGAGCCACTGAGAGCTTGGTTTTATGTATGACTCGCTCCTCATTCAAACACCTTTATTCTGGCTTTAATATTCCCAGTTGCTGAAGGTTGCTGTGGGCAGAAGCTTTGTTCATGAACATGATTGTTTAAATACCTCAACATGTCTCATAATAAGTACCCTGCCTCTGGTCAGCCTTTTTTTATTACATCCATCTGTATACTGGGGAAGTCCACACACTATATGAACTCTCTAGGATCATTAAAATATTTCTTGGATGTGAACTTCTATACCACTAATATGTAATAGGCAATCCTATTAGTAGACATGTATTCACACATTAATCTGACACAGTGAACCTTCCTCAATAACTGACGAGACAGATCCTTCAGTTTGGAAACAGAGAGATGGAGACAGATCACGGAGATGATGCATTTTTATATTTCCTGCATCACATATGACAAGATATACTAAGATTGAATCTGTGCAGAAATCCAACTCAGTCATACATGATTCCAAGGAGGAGGAGGACGAGGAGGAGGAGGAGGAGGAGACAACGACTACACAGGTGAATCAAACAAGGCAGGAGAAAATTGCTATATTTGAAAAATTATTGCTGCTTAGACTTGTGGCACATTCTCACTATATTCCCTCTAGGAAAAACATTTTCTAAGGGGGGGGGGGTTGATTTGTTTTTCTACAATGTCAAAAAAACAAAAAAACAAAAAAAACCCAAACCTATATGACCAAAGACAACAATGACAATGATCGATGCATTTGTACCTATAATATAGGAAGAAAGGCTACTCTCAAACCATCGTCATCTTCTCAAGTATTCTGGTATTATGAGTCATGACATAGTTAATTGTTTCCTGTTAATCATTCCAAAAAATTACCCCATAATTTCATGGTGTTTCCTTCAAAAATAAGGGGAAAAATATGTCAGGGTTTAAGACCTACCCCTTAGAATTCTAAAACTACATTGTATTGAATTTTTCTATCGGAAATCATAACTTCTCTGATTTAATCTTATTTGTGCTTCCTGCATTTTGCAGTACTTTAAGAACCTAAACCCTGAGTTTCTAGGGCTCCTTTATTCTAATCTTCTGAGCATGAACGTAGAGGATTCTACTTACCACTCTCTGTTTTGCTTGGAAGAAGAGTGTCCCGATGTGCTTGAGTATGGTCTTCTATAGAAATGTGTGTGCTATGAGACGAAGCAGAAGAAAGAGATTGCATCACCCCTCTTTTCTGTAGTGTTTCTGGAAGTCATTCCTTAGAGAACATCACAATCCCATTATGATGTGCAAGGCCCATCTTTCAAAACAAATGACATATTTGTCTAACTTTCCTATCTGTCCTATCTCCTAATTTTGAAGCCTAATCCTTAACCCTATATAAGTGAAAGTTAAAGTAATTCCAAGGACTACTTATTGCTTCTCTATTGCCCAACATGATCAGCACCAGTTCATATTAAGTATGTAAGAATATGAAAGATCTGCTGGATTCAACCTGAGTCATTTGTGCTTCCTGGAAGGAACCTGGAAGTAGTTAAGGACAACTCCCACTGCTTCTGGCCCGAGGGGAGAGAGGCCACAGCCTGAGAGTGCTCAGTAGAAAGACATTATGTGAATAAAACTTTTAAGTTGGTTTGGAAGGCAGAGTCTGTGAGGTGTAGCAATTCACCAATTTTGAACTGAAGTGCAGATACTTAATTTACATGATTTTATCCTGGCTTCTGGACTTTGAGATGAACAAATAACCAGAGATAGTTCCATGACCTTAAACAGAACATTACGCTCAACATCTAAGGTCCTCCTCCAGTTGCCAACTCCTAAAGAAGATTGGAGAATGGCAAAAGGGGGGGGGCTTCTCCATGGTGCCCCTCAATTATAGAATGATTTGCCCAACAAGGCCTGCCCGGCCCCAGCATTGTTATCTTTTCAGCACCAGGTCAAAACTTTCCTCTTCTCCCAGGCATTTCACAGCATATGCTGCGTTTTTTTAATTGACCCCGGAGCTAGGCCTGGATGATAGTTCACAGTCATTTTAAATGTATATTATCTTTGTATGTTGTCTGTTTTTATGCTTAAAAGTTAGTATAACAATTTTTAATGTTCAAGATTTTAATATTCATCAACCGCCTAGATAGCTTTGGTTATATTGCATTATTATTATTATTATTATTATTATTATTATTATTTCTAACCCGCCTCTCCCTCTGGATCGAGACAGGGAACAACAATAAATATAAATACAAGGACATAAAATAGATAAAACATTAAAAACAAATAAAAATGAATACATTATTAAAAACATCTTAAAATTCAACTGGGTAGGCCTGCCGGAAGAGATGAAGCTTCACGGCTCTCTTAAATTCAAGGAGACTGCTAATTTGTTGAATCTCCTCTGGCAGGCCATTCACAGTCTGGGAGTGGCAGAAGAGAAGGTCCTCTGGGTAACATTCAGCCTAGTTCTGGCTGATTGGAGTAAATTCTTCCCAGAGGACCTGAGCGTGCGGGGTGGATTATACAGGAGAAGGTGATCCCACAGGTAACCTGGACCCAAACCATGTAGGATTTTAAAGGTAATAACCAACACTTTATACTTCACCCGGAAACTAATTGGCAGCCAGTGAAGTGATTTTAGGATTGGTATAATGTGGTCACCTCTAGGTGGTGGTGGGGAGAGGGAACACAAGCTTTCCAGGAAACCGGTGTAGAAAAAGGACTCTCCTTGAGCTCTGAATTCTCAGCAGATTCAACCCCTTCCAGACCAAAAACAACAACCAGAACATGATGGGAGCTAGAAGCCCCACTGAGTTCAAGGGTTGGGAGTAAAGCACACTAGTTAGAGCAGGAGAGTGATAAAGGTGTGGGCAGAAGAAGCACTTCAGTTATTTCCAGGAAATGCAGGCCGAAATTCAACTGAGACATACTGTAGTCCCATCTCTGTATGGCATGTTTGGACTAGGGTGACCAGATTTTGGACAGCAAAATCCCGGTCCAAAATGGCCACCCCACCAAAGCAGACCCCCGAACATAAAATAAAAAAATTAAAAAGGCCGCCCGCCATGTGGCCAAAAAGCAGACACCCCAGCCACCCCCCCCACCCGAAACATACCCCCCCAAGCTACCCACCCCCAAAAAAACCCAGCCCGGACCTACTGGGTCCTCCCCTGCCACTGCCGATCTCCTCCACTGCTGCGTGACCCCCTGCAGCTCCCTCACCCTTCTTGACCTGCTCCTGGGCTCCCTGGAAGTACCTGAGGAACAGCAACAGCAGCAGCAGGCAAAGGAGGAGGAAGAGCCTGCTTTAAAATGCCCGAGCTGCTCCCCGGCCTCAACAGGAAACAAGTGCTCAGCATTAGGGAGCATCAACAAATTCCTTGTCTGGTGGCTAAAGCAGTTAGCCACCAGACAAGGAATTTGTTGCCGCTCCCTAACGCTGAACATTGTTTCCTGCTGAGGCCAGGGAGCGGGGGCAGGAAAGAAGTGCTCAGCATTAGGGAGCATCAACAAATTCCTTGTCTGGTGGCTAAAGCAGTTAGCCACCAGACAAGGAATTTGTTGACGCTCCCTAACGCTGAGCACTTCTTTCTTGTCCAGGCCGGGGAGCAGTGCGGGCATTTTAGGTCGGGAGAAGAGCTGATCCTTTCCCCGGTTTGCCCCCGCCGCCCCCTGTCATCCCGGATTGCCCCAGTTTTCCCAGTTAGGACCGGGAAATCCAGGGCGATCTGGTCACCCTAGTTTGGACTGTCCCAGGGGAATATTTGCCTTTTTTTTATAGGGGCTGGCAGGTCCCTGAGTTCTTTGGGGGGGGAGGGTTCTGGTGCAATGGTTAGAGCCATGCATGCTTACATCAAAGAAAATGCCAAGGAGTTCTGTGGGGCTTACAACGAACTAGTTTTTTTTAAAAAAAAGAAAGAACATTGAATCATCATGTAGCAGCCTCCAATCAGTTGTCATTTTATGAGAATGTATGTATGATGAACCGGCACCACCCTGATGCCCTCCTGATGTGTTGGACTGGAATTCCCATCATCATGAAAGCATGGCCCATTGAAAGCATGGGCCATTGAAACCCAGAATTAGGATTCAACATATGCCACCTGAATCTAACAGGAGTTAAAGGAAATTATTGGCTTTCTTTACCTCCTGATAGATTATATCAAGTATCCTGGAGTGGAGGTTGGGGTTTATAGCTATATGGCAATAAGATGCTCAAGTCTTTGGCTAGCACCAGAGATCCAACCCTGAATGTTGTGATGCTATAATCTATAGGAACATTAAAAAAGCAGGTCCAAGTATTTGGTCAAGTGCTACTTTTTATGTTTATTTTTCATCATTGCAGGGTAAGGCCTCTGGGTGTTTGGAAAGAATCAAGAGTGTCATTTTCCCATCCTTCCTCCTGAAACTCTCCCTGAAGCCATGTGACCGATCTGGACAAAAAGACAAGCTGGCAGGAGCATGGAAGAGGAGCAAACTCCAAGGATCTTGAACTACAGTTCTATAATGTGTTTAGGTAAATAAGAATAAGGCTTCAATCTTATGCACACTTATCTGGGAATAAGGGCAGATCTACACCAAGCAGGATATAACAGTATGGAAGGCATTTAAAAATGGTCTATGGAACGTGTCATAGGCCCCAGGAGTTGTCAGTGCACTTCAATACCGTTATAAAGCATTAGTGTAGATCCTGTTGACATCCCATTGAACTCAATGGGTTTATATGTGGCAGGAAACATGAAGAGCTTTGTTATAGCTTTTGCACATCACATACTTTAATCACAACAAGAAAGAAAACAAATGGCAGAAGAAGGAAGGAGAAGGATCTATTCCTGACATGGACTTCAAAGTATATGTTGTACTGAGCCTAATGCTTCAAACTGATTTCTCTAAGGGAAAAACCACTGGTCTCCTTTATTTTTAATCTGCAGTAGGGAACAATAATTAGGGATGTGCACTGGATCGGACCCGATCCACGATCCGAGTCCGGTCCAGTGGGAAATCGGATAAATTATCCGATTTCCGATCCCGCAGCTGGATCGGCCGATCCAATCCGAACCGGTCCGAAAAAGCTCCGAACCGGTTCGGCGGATCGGCGGATCGGCGGGCGCCCACTGGCGCCCACCGCCGCTTCCATTGGCGGGCGCCAGCGGGCGCCCGCCGATGAAAGTGGACAGCGGGGGGGGGAGGAGGGGGGCACTTACCTTCTCGGCCCGGTGGCTCCCGTCCGGCGCCGGCGCCTACTACTACTAGCAGGCTCCGCGGCCTGCTCTAGGGTGGCGCGCCGGGTGATGTCATCACCCGGCGCGCTACTCTAGAGCAGGCCGCGGAGCCTGCTGGTAGTAGTAGGCGCCGGCGCCGGACGGGAGCCACCGGGCCGGGAAGGTAAGGAGGGGGTGCGTGGAGGGGAGGAGGGGGCGCGCGGAGGGGGGAGGGGGGCGCGCGAAGGGGGGAGGGGGGCCCTTACCTTTCCGGCCCGGCGGCTCCCGTCCGGCGCCGGCGCCTACTATTCCCAGCAGGCTCCGCGGCCTGCTCTAGGATGGCGCGCCGGGTGATGTCATCACCCGGCGCGCTACTCTAGAGCAGGCCGCGGAGCCTGCTGGAAGTAGTAGGCGCCGGCGCCGGACGGGAGCCGCCGGGCCGGAAAGGTAAGGAGGGGGTGCGTGGAGGGGAGGAGGGGGCGCGCGGAGGGGGGAGGGGGGCCCTTACCTGCCCGGCCCGGCGGCTCCCGTCCGGCGCCGGCGCCTACTACTACCAGCAGGCTCCGCGGCCTGCTCCAGGGTGGCGCGCCGGGTGATGTCATCACCCGGCGCGCTACTTGAGAGTAGGCCGCGGAGCCCGCTGGTAGTAGCCGCCGGCGCCGGACGTGCCGAGAAGGTAAGTGGCGGGGAAGGGGGCTTACCCCCCCCCCGGAGCCGTCCGCTTCTATCCGCTGGCGCCCGCGGGCGCCAGCGGATGGAAGCAGGCGGCCCCAGGGGGGGTAGGGAGCGCGGGGGAGGGGGTTTACCTGCCGGACGGCCCCGGGGGGGGAGGGAGTTAGGCCCCCCCTTACCCACCCGCCGCCATTTTTTCCTCATAGACTTGCATTGCAATGCAAGTCTATGGGGAAAAAAATGGCGGCCGATCCAAAAATGTACGATTTTTGGGTCGGGATCGGACTCGATCCGGTCCGGGGGGCCTCCGATTTTGTCCGAACCGGTCCGGGACAAAATTGGAGGTCCCGATCCGGGTCCCGATCCGATCCGGGGGGTCCGTGCACACCCCTAATAATAATAAATAATTGAAATTTGTAATTAAAACCTTAAGCATTCTCTCCCTACCCCCAATTTATATATTTCAACAGTTATCGGTAGGGATGTGTATCGTATCATTCAAATGTACGCTAACAATATGATATGCTCTTTATCATGCATGCATTTAACAATTACGATACGAGAGAAAAACCTCCGATCCATATCCGATCTGATAATTTTCAGCTCAATTATATCGGATTATCAGACTGCCATATAAATAAACCTATAACTTCTGTATTTTAAAAGTTAGAGACTTGAAACTTGGTCACAGTGATTATGGGGTATGCCTACGTATACAATTTGAGATTGACCTCTCCAACCCTCAATTTTATATGAATTTATTAAAGATCGTTTAAGTTCTGACAGGTCAGAATGACAGCTCACCACATGCATTCATTCAGACCTGTCAAAAAGTTGCAGGATCTTTAATAACTTCATATAAAATCGAGGGTTGGAGGGAGCGATCTCAAATTTCATACACATGTCTAACACATGTTGCTACACATATGTGCCAAATTTCAGATCAATCCCTCCATCCCTGTATTTTATATGAATTTTTGAATGATCATGCAACTTTTGACCTATCAGAACTTAAAAGTTCTTTAATAAATTCATATAAAATTGAGGGTTGGAGGGATCAATCTCAAATTTCATACACATACTTAGGCATACCCCATAAGCATTGTGACCAAGTTTCAAGCCAGTAACTTTGAAAATACAGAAGTTATAGGCATTGTTTCTAAAACATTCAGCTCTAGAGGGCACAATGGGGCTGCAAATAAATATCAGATTTCCGATAATTATTGTGAAGACGATACAATTAACCTTCGATATTATCGGAGACAATAATTTTTTTGGACCAAAATTCTGATAACGATAAAATACTATATTTTCGGGCGTGTACATCCCTAGTTATAGGAACAAACGTAGAACTTTCAGAGAGAGAGAGAGAGAATGAGAGAGAGAGGATAGATAGATGATAGGCAGATAGATAGATAGATAGATAGATAGATAGATAGATAGATAGATATTTTTCCAAGTATGAGGCAGGATCCACACGACTACTTTAAAATGGTTTAAAAGAGAAGTGACAACTTTAGGGGCCTAGGGCACACTCCATATACAGTTTTCAACCACTTTGAAAGTGTCATATCCTGCTTGGTGTAGATCTAGCCTGAGTCCAGTAAAAGTCAGTTCTGTTCAAAAATCACAAAGCACTTGTCACACCAAAATTTAAAAGCGAACGGTGCTTCTTTCTTTCTTTTTTCTTTTGACAGATATAATCCATCCCACTTGGCTACATTCATAACCCACTTGAGGTCGTTGTGGACTAATAACACTCCTTGAAGATCTGAAGAAACATCATTGCACAAGAAGGCACTTGTGCAAAAATCTTTCTTATCCAAACACCAAACTGCAGCTCCTTGCAATCCACAAAATCTTGCAAGAGGGTTGGAGAACATACAGGACAGTGTGAGCTATAGTTGCAGGTTGAGCTGAAGTCAGAGGGGGAAATCACCCAAAACTGTGCACTAAAACCTTGAAAAAGCAGAGTTGAGATACATGCGACATGGAGCCAGAGCAATCATCTTCAGATATTTTTAGAAAGATATTTTGATATTTTCCATACACCTGCTTGGATATCCTTGTTCCTGAAGCTGTAAATGATGGGATTCAGTAGTGGTGGCAAAACTGTATACAAAACAGCAGAGAGCAAGTCCATAGTTCTAGAGGAAAGTGCTGTTGGCCTCATGTATGAAAATAAAGCTGTGATGATAAATAAACAAAAGACAGTCAAGTGGGGAATGCAGGTAGATAGAGCTTTATATCTGCTCTGAACTGATGAAATTCTCAGCACAGCAGAGAAGATGTAGCCATAAGAAACAAAGATCAATCCAGTACAAAATGAGTCCACAGTGATCGCAGTAATAAAAACAAGTAACTGGCTAACTTTTGTATCACTGCAAGAAATCTTTTGCAACTGAGGGATATCACAGAAATACTGCCCAATCCTGTTAGACCCACAGAAATTTAAACTAAAAGTGATACAGGTTTGTAACAATGCATCAATCAAGTTGCTTAGCCAGGAAGCAACTGCCAGTTGGATGCATAGTTCTCTGTTCATGATTAGAATATATTGCAGAGGATAGCAGATGGCCACATAGCGGTCATAAGCCATGATAGTGAGCAAAGCAAGCTCAGAACCTGCACAGGTGAAAATTAAGAAAACCTGGGCAACACATCCAGCAAAAGTAATTATTTTCTCATTTGTCAAAGTCGTGGCCAAGGATTTCGGAACAGTAATTGAGATGTAACAAATATCTGTCAGTGATAAGTTGACCAAAAAGAAATACATGGGTGTGTGAAGATGGTGGTCTAAGGCCACAGCAATGATGATGAGAAAATTTCCTATTACTGCTGTTAAGTATATGAAGAGAAACATCGCAAAATGCAAAATCTGCACTTCACGGTCATCGGAAAATCCCACCAGAACGAATTCTGTTACCATGGATTGGTTGAGCATTTCATTTCTTTGAATCATTCTGTAAAAATGTGTTGATGAAAAGCAATTAGTAGAGCAGACAAATATGAGTTCAATGTTATACCCCATACTCCCATATGACAAATTGGCTGGTTTTAATGAAATGATGTGGCTAGCTTACAGTCAAAGTGGCGTGTCTCTGATTCCTTCTCCCAGTTCCCCATTAACAACCAAAAGTTCACAAGGTGAAGCATTTGAAGAATTCACAATTTGTGGATATATTCTTTTACATTGCCCCATCCAAATAAAACAAAATAATCCTAAACACATAGAACCTGAGAATATTTTTTTTCTTAATAAATGGCAACATGTTCTGCCTTACCTTAATTCATGCCATAATGTGTATTTCCAAAGGAATCAACCTGTGGAGAAGAATTAATGTTTGGCAATTAGTAGAGCACAATCATATTGAGGAACTGTTACAAAATTCCACTTACTAACAAAATTCAAAGACACATAGTTTTAATACAGTTTTGTGGCCCTGCTCAGTCAATGGTGTGTTCCTGGTTTCTTCCCCCACTTCCCTGCTAACAGTTGTCAAAAGACCTGAAATCATCAGATACAGAAGGGAATGAGAGAAGAGTGAAGGTTGCCCATAAGATTGGAAAACATGATATTGACAATTGAGTGATGAGGAGGGAATGAGATAGAAGAGCTGGAATCAGGGATTCATATTAAGAATTCATAATTGCTAGACATATTATGTATTCCTGTCTCATCCAAGTAAAAATAATATAATAATATACCTTTATAGAGCCACTTGAGAGCTTAGTTTTATGAATGAACGTCTCCTTATTCAAATTTACCTCTATTCTGGCTTTAATATTCCCAGGTGCTAAAGATTGTTGTGGGCAAAAAGTTTGTTCATGAACCTGCTTATATAAATTCCTCAAACTGTCTCATCATAAGTACCCTGCCTCTGGTCAGCCCGCTTTTATTTAGTACATCTGACTACTATATGAATTATGTAGGATCATTAAAATATTTCTTGGACATGCAAAACTACCCCATTAAGATGACCCAGGCCATGCTGTTTGTAGACATGTATTCACACATTAATCTGTCAAAGGCTAGATCTATATTACTACTTTATAGAGGTATTGAATTGCACTGATAACTGTTGGGGCACAATCCACATTCTGTATACTGCTTTCATAGTGATATTCCCTGCTTTTCATTCCACATCTGTAATGATTTGACATAAGGTGCAGATCTGCCCAAAGAGAACCTTCCTCAAAAGGTGGTGAGGCAGATCATGCAAGATTGGAAACAGATAGATGCAGGCAGATCGTGGAGATCATGTGTGTTCATACTTCCTCCATGATATATGGGGAGATATACTAAGGTTGAATCTGTGCAGATATCCCACGTGGTCATACGTGATTCATTGCAAGAGGAGGAGGAGGAAGAGGAGGGGGAGGAAGAGGAAGAGGAAGAAAAAGAAGAAGTGAATGAAACAGGGCTGGAGAAAGTTGATTTTTGGGGGGGTTGAAGGAGGTTTGCAAAAGGGATTGCTGCTTGGACATGTGGCACATTCACACAATATTCCCTTTAGTAAATGCAATTCACATGTCACGCTTCCCCCCCATGGTGTCAAAACCAAAACAGAACGAAACAGATAAAACAAACAAACATACCCCAAAACAAAACAAAACAACACCAAAAACTGTTTGAGGAGAGGCAACAATGGGAAAGATTAATATATTTGTAAATTCAATATCAGAAGGAAGGCCTCTCTTAAACCATGTTCACACGGCTTTAAATTTATTCTTTACCCTCAGCCCAGTGCACAAAAGGGTTAAAGTAGTTTTGTGGATGAAAGCGACAGAAGATCAGAAGCCCTAACTTGATTTCATGGCAGATTTTCAATTGTTAGATACTCTGAACTATTGGACATGAACATAGTGGGTTCTACTTACCAGGCTCTTGTTTCCTTGTAAGATGAGAGTGTCTGTCAATATATTTGAGTATGGACTTTTATAGAAAAGATGTGTGCTATCTGAAGAGACAGAAAGAGGTTGCATCACCTCTCTTTTCTGCTGTGTTTCAGGAAGTCATTCCTTGGAGAACATCACAGTCCCATGATGATGTGCAAAGCGTTACTTTCAAAACAAATGACGTACTTGTCTAACTTTCCTACCTGTCCTATTCCTCTGTAAATTTTAAGCCTTTTCCTTAACCCCAGATAAGTAAAAGATGGTTAGGGCTACAAATTGCTTTCCTATTTCCCAACATGATAAGCACCAGTTCACATTAAGTATGTGAGAATGTGAAGGAACTGCTGGATTCAACCTGAGGTCCCCTCTACAAGACTTCACTTTGATGCCTGATTCTCCTATTATGCGCATCTCCTGACAATCACGTTTATGCCTAATACCTACACACAAGAGCCATCGAAGCGCAGGACGGGCTCTATGCAAGGTGATTTAAAAGTTGTTTACATGTGGAGAATCGCATGCAAATGTTGCTGAAAGTAATGCGCTTTGTCTCGGAGGAACTCCCCAAACAGGTTCCCTCCCTTTATTCTCCCCACCCACCAGAATCTCCCACCGTTGGTTACCTGGGTTACCTGGTGGTAATGACGTGGTTAACTTTCAGCTACCTCTCTTCCCTCCCCTCTCGCCTGATTGCCAGCTAAAGTGGTCCCCCCCCTCCCAGAATTGCTCAGGAGTAAATGGGAATGTGCCTCATAAGTTTCTCCCTCCAGCACCCTTTGAAAACTTATTTTTAGTCAGGGCTGTCTCTCTCTCCCCCCACTTTGCCCAATTGCCATTTCAAGTGAACTGCTCAGGAGTAAATGGGAATGTGCCTCGTACACACGTACGTCAAAACAGACAGGGGGATGCTGTTTTGTTCCTTCCCCCTCCTCTTCCCAGCGAGCTCAACAATTGTAAAACATAAACACACACACAGAGCTCATGTCAGGAACCCAGCAAGAAGCGAGGGGATGATATGTCTAAGCTGATCTCTAATTATGCGCACATGCGCACATCCTTCCTACCCCCTTTGCTTCTCATGAAACCACCTCCATCTGGCCCCATGTCTCCATGTAAAAAATATTCCATCAGGGTACTTAAAAGAAACTTTATTTTTGGTTCATGTTGGGTGTCCTCTTCCTGAAGCTTCCATCCAGAGAGACGGAGAACAAGGAGGAAGTTGCCAGGAGGAGACAGGAAATAAAACTAAATGAAAAGTTGGGAGGTTTTTCCAGCGAAGGGGCAGTTCTATGCATGACATCACGACCACAGTCTGCACACTTTGATCGTTAATGCACTTGAACAGCAAATGTTTACACGGATATAAGGCGCTCTTACTCCCGCGGTAAATAAAACACGCTATTTAATGCGAATTTGAAAATGCGCATAATAGGAGATTAAAAGCTCTGCTCTTGTAGAGGGAAAATCAGTAATGCACCTTGAAAGAGCTTTAAATCGCTCTTGTAGAGGCAGCCTGAGTCATTCATGCTTCCTGGGAGGAACCAGAAAGTAGTTAAGGACAACACCCACTTCTTCTGGCTTGAGGAGACAGAGTCCACTTATAATTTGGTTGGAAAGGCAGAGTCTGTGAGGTGTAGTACACCAATTTTGAAACTACGTGCAGGTACTGATTTCCTAATTTACATGAATTTATTCTGGCTACTGGACTTTGATAGGAATAACTAATCTGAGATATCCCCATGGCCTTAAAACAGGAACAATTTATTTGGTTACAAAGAAACTTTCCAGATGGATCTAGTAAATATCTCGACACAATAATAGTTTCAAGTTGTACCTTGTTCTCCTGGAAGGATGGTTATTTTCCAATCTCCTGGCTTTGTAGGGTTTGAGCTAACTTGAGAAAACCTTAACTGTGGTCTTAAATATTATTACATGTTAATAGTGGCTGAGAAGGAGAAAGCAAGATGGCACTGTTTACCTGTTCTTTGTGGAGGCAGGAACCTGCTGACGAAGGTGTGTGATGGGGAGAGGGAACACAATTGCTCCAGAAAACCAGTGCAGAAAAAGGACTGTCCTCATGCTCTGAATTCCCAGCAGTTTCAACCCTCTTCCAGACCAAACACAAAACCCAGAACTTGATGGGAGCTAGAAGCCCCATTGAGTTCAAAGGTAGGGAGTAAAATGCACTAGTTAGAGCAGGAATGCTGTGTTAACCTTGAGTTATGGGAAGTGATAAAGGTGTGGGCAGAGGAAGCACTTAAGTTATTTTCAGGAAATGTAGGCAGACAATCAGATGAGACATATGGTAGTCCTATCTCTGTATGGCATGTTTGGACTGTCCCAGGGGAATATTTCCCTTTTTTTTATAGGGGCTGGCAGGTCCCTGAGTTCTTCTGGGGGGGAGGGGCTCTGGTGCAGTAGTTAAGAGTCATTTATGCTTACATCAAAGAAAAAGCCAATGAGTTCTGTGGGGCTTACAACTAACTAGGTTTTTAAAAATATTGTATTAGTATGTAAAAGACTCCAATTGGTTGCCATTTTATGAGAAAGCATGTGTGAGGTGCGATCACCACTCTGATGCCCTCCTGTTGTGTTGGATTGGAATTCCCATCATTACTAGAAAGCATGGCCTATTAAAATCCAGAATTAGGATACAACAGACACCATCCAAATCTATCAGCATTTAAAGGAAATTATTGGCGTCCTTTTCTCCTGATAGATAATACGGCATACCTTGTAATGGAGGTTGGGTTTTACAGTTATATGGCAATAAGATGCTCAAGTCTTGGGTTAGCACCTGAGGCCCTAACCTGAATGTTGTGTTGCTATAATCTATACGAACATTAAAAAAGCAAGTCCAATTATTTGGTCAAGTGCTACTTTTTATGTTTATTTTTCATCATTGCAGGGTAAGGCATCTGGGTGTTTGGAAAGAATCAAGAGTGTCATTTTCCCATCCTTCCTCCTGAAACTCTCCCTGAAGCCGTGTGACTGATCCAGACAAAAAGGCAAGCTGGCAGGAGCATGGAAGAGGAGCAAACTCCAAGGGCCTTGCACTCCAGATCTTGAACTACAGTTCTATAATGTGTTTAGGTAAATAAGAATAAGGCTTCAATCTTATGCAAACTTATCTGGGAATAAGGGCAGATCTACATGAAGTGGGATATAACAATATTGTTGTTTCTACACTAGCCTTTTGTCCTAGGGTTGTCCCTGCATGCTCCCTGTGCATCCAAATGATGCACAGGGACCCCCGGGGGTGGGGGGATGGGCACAGGTTTTCCCAGGGATAAAGAAACCTTGGGAAAACCTGAATCTTCCAGCAGTCCCGGGACCATCCCAAAACCATGGGAGGTGTGGTCACCCATCCTTCCTGGTGCCCACGTACTCCCAAGTAAGCGCAGCACCAGAAACCAGCATGGAGCAGCATGGCAAGGCTCCATGCCCATCAGGGGAGAAGGGGGAAAAGGGCCGCAATTTCAGGGGGATTATTTTTTTGTACTCACTTTTGTGTTGGAGCGAAAGTGCACTCCCAGCTCCATTTTTTTAAAAACAAAAATGGCACCGTGATGAGAACGACATCCGGTTTGCTTCTGGGATGTCGCTGTTCTGTGTAGAAAGTGGGCAATGATCCTGGAAGCAAGTAAGACTGGGATGGTCCCCAGGGCCCACCGCCACACATGTATGTGTAGAAGGGGCCTATGAAAGGCATTTGAAAATGCTACATGGTATGTGTCATAGGACCCAAGAGTCGTCAGAGCACTTCAATACCATTATGAAGCAGTAGTGTAGATCCTGCCTACATCCCACTGAATCCAAAGGAGCTTATATCTAGCAGGAGACATGAAGAGGTTTGTGATAGCTTTTTACATGCCACATACTCTAATAACAAAGAAAAAAAATAGCAGAGGAAGGAAGGAGAAGGTCTATTTCTGAAATGGACTTCAAAGAGTTGGTTGTACAGAGACTAATGCTTCAAAATAATTTCTTCACGAGAAAAAATCACTGATGTCTCTTAATTTTAATCAGAACTAAGGAATAATAATAAAAAATGATTGAAATTTGAAATTAAAACCTTCTCTATTCTCTCCCCAACCCCGTTATATACCTGCATTGACACTTCAGTAATTATCAGACAAAATGTACAACTTTAGCAGAGGGAGGGAGGGAGGGAGGGAGGGAGGGAGGGAGGGAGGGAGAGATATGATGATGGATGGATGGATAGATAGATGATAGATAGATAGATAGATAGATAGATAGATAGATAGATAGATGATAGAGATAGATAGATAGATAGATAGATAGATAGATAGATAGATAGATAGATAGATAGATAGATAGATGATAGATATTTCCAAGGATGAGTCTAGTAAGAGCCAGTTCTGATCAAAAGTCAAAAGGGTATTGGGGTGTTTTCATTCCAAATTTAATAAAGAAAGGTGCTTCTTTCTTTCTTTCTTTCTTCTTTCTTTTAACAGATGTAATCCATCCCTCGTGGTTACATTCATGACCCACTTATGCTCATTGTTGACTAATAGAACTTTTGAAGATCTCAAGAGTTTTTGCAAGCAGGAGACCACTTGTGCAAATATATATTCTATCCTAACACCAAACTGCACCTCTTTGCAATCCACAAAAGCCTCCCAGACTTTTGGAGAGCAGACGGGACACTGTAAGCTATAGTTCCAGGTTCAGAGGTAGTCAGAGAGGGAAAGCACCCAAAACCGTGCACTACAACCTTGCAAGAGAAGAGCTGAGATACATATAAGATGGGGCCAAACAAAAATCTTTAGATGTTTTTTGAAAGGTATTTTGATATTTTCCATACACCCGCTTGGATATCCTTGTTCCTGAAGCTGTAAATGATGGGATTCAGTAGTGGTGGCAAAACTGTATACAAAACAGCAGAGAGCAAGTCCACAGTTCTAGAGGAAAGTGCTGTTGGCCTCATGTATGAAAATAAAGCTGTGGTGATAAATAAAGAAAAGACAGTCAAGTGGGGAATGCAGGTGGAGAGAGCTTTATATCTGCTCTGAACAGATGGAAGCCCCAGCACAGCAGAAAAGATGTAGCCATAAGAAACAAAGATTAATCCAGTACAAAATGCATCCACAGTGATCCCAGTCAAAAAAATGAGTAACCAGCTAACTTTTGTATCACTGCAAGAAATCTTTTGCAACTGAGGGACATCACAGAAATACTGTCCAATCATATTGGACCCACAGAAATGTAAACTAAAAGTCATACAAGTATGTAACAATGCAAGGATCAAGCTGCTTAGCCAAGATGCAACTGCTAAGTGGAAACATGCATCTCTCTTCATGATCAGAATATATTGCAGAGGACGGCAGATGGCCACGTAACGGTCATAAGCCATGATAGTGAGCAAGGCCAGCTCAGAGACTGCAAATGTGACAACTAAGAAAATCTGGGCAACACATCCTGCAAAAGAAATCATTCTGTCATTTGTCAAAGAGGTGGCCAAGGATTTGGGGACAGTGGTAGAGATGTAACAAATATCTGTCAGTGATAGGTTGACCAAAAAGAAATACATGGGGGTATGAAGATGGCGGTCTAGGGCCACAGCAATGATTATGAGAAAATTCCCCATTAAGGCTGTTAAGTATATGAAGAGAAATATCACAAAATACAAAATTTGCACATCATGGTCATCGGAAAATCCCGCCAGAATGAATTCTGTTACGATGGATCGGTTGTCCAGTTTATTTCTTTGAATCATTCTGTAGAAAAGTGTTGATGAGAAACAATTAGTTGGGAAGACAAACACGAGCTTACATTATAACTATCCACTTACTGCCAAACCACAAAAAGGCTGGAGTCTAATAAAATTATGTGGCTGGCTTTCAGTCAAAGTGGTGTCTCTCTCATTCCTTCCTCCACTTCCCCATTAAGAAGCACAAGTTCTCAAGGTTAATTGTTTGAAGAATTCATATGTAGATATATTCTTTTATCCTTGGCTCATCCAAATGAAACAAATTCATCTTAAACACATAAACTCTTTGAGGTAATTTTTATTCATGAATGGCACCTTGTTCAGTCTTACCTTAATTCTGGATGCAATGTATATTTCCAATTACCAAAGAAATCATCCTGTAGATAATAATTTATGTTAGGCAATTAGTAGAGCACAAACAGATGGCAGAAATATAGTGATTATCCACTTATTATTAAAATTTAAAGAAGTGGAGTTTTAAGACAGTCTTGTGGTCCTGTTCAGTCAATGGTGGGTTTCTGGGTTCTTCCCCACTTCCCTGCTAACAGTTGTAGAAGCACCTAAAATGATCAGATATAGGCTGGGGATGGGATAAGGGTGCAGATTGCCCAACTAATTGGAAAAGAATCTTGACAGTTGATGTGGTGGGAACGTGAGCGATGGAAGAGCTGGGATCAGCAAGTCATTTGCAGAATTCAGAATTGCTAGATATATTATTTATGCCTTGCTCATCCAAATAATAATAATAATAATAATAATAATAATAATAATAATAATAAATCTTTAAAGAGACACTGAGAGCTCGGTTTTATGAATGAATGGCTCCTCATTCAAACTTACCTATATTCTGGCTTTAATATTCACAGTTGCTGAAGGTTGCTGTGGGCAGAAGGTTAGTAAATGAACCTGCTTATTTAAGTACCTCAACATGTCTCATAATAAGTCCACTGCCTCTGGTCAGCCTCCTTTTATTAAGTCTTTCTGAATACCGAAGAAGTCCACACACTATATGAGCCCTGTAGGATTATTAAAATATTTCTTGGATGTGCGCATCAACCCCACTAAGATGTAATAGGCTATGCTATTAGTAAGCATGTATTCACACATTAATCTGACACAGTGAATGTCCCTCAAAATTTATGAGACAGATCCTTCAGATTGGAAACAGATAGATGCAGACAGATCATGGAGAACATGTGTGTTCATATTTCCTGCATCACATATGGCAAGATATACAAAGGTTGAATCTGTGCAGAGATCCAACACGGTCATACAGGTCTCCAAGGAGGAGGAGGAGGAGGAGGAGGAGATGAAGAAGTTGAAAGAGGAGGAGGAGGAGGAGGAGGAGGAGGAGGAGGAGGAGGAAGAAGAAGAAGAAGAAGAAGAAGAAGAAGAAGAAGAAGAAGAAGAAGAAGATAAAAGTGAATCGTACAAGGCAGGAGAAAGTTGATATTTTCATGGGTTGAAGGAGGTTTGAAAAAGGGATTGCTGTTTGGACATGTGGCAAATGCACACAATATTCCCACTACTAAACACATTTTCCAAAGGGAGTTGTTTTATATATATATATATATATATATATATATATATATATATATCAAAAAAATCAAAAAAATGTTTGACTTAGGCAACAATGGTACTTACAATATAGGCCACTCTTTAACCATGGTCATCTTGCTTAAAATTTAGTCTGTACCCTCAGCCCTGTACACAAAAAGGTTACAGTCGGAATTGGGGGGGGGGTAGAGATCATAAGCCCTACGTAGGTTTCATGGTGGCTTAACATTTATTAGATATATTTAAGCAAACAGTAATAAGATTGATTTCAAATCTTGTTATTTGTTGTACACAAATAAAACATTGTTTGAATACTTGGAATGGGATTACATGAAACGTTTTTTCTAGAATTATGTGATTGTGAGTCATGACATAGTTAATTGTTTTCTGTTAATCATTCCAAAATGTTGAACCCCATAAATTTTTGGTGTTTTCATCAGGAATGAGGATCGGGGAAGCCTAGATCATGGCTTAAGACCTACGCCTTAGAATTCTGAAACAACACCGTATTGCACTATACTATCTAAAATCACAACTTCTTTCATAATAGAATTATACTCTCTGATTTCATCTTATTTGTGCTTCCAGCATTTTACAGTACTTTAAGAACCAAAATCCTGAGTGTCTAGGGCCCCTTTATCCTGACCTTCTGAGCATGAATGTAGAAGGTTCTACTTACCAGTCTCCGTTTTGCTCAGAAGATGAGAGTGCCAATGTGCTTGAATATGATCTTTTATAGAAATGGGTGTGCTATGAGAAGAAGCAGAAGGAAGAGGTTACATCACCCCTCTTTTCTGTTGTGTTTCTGGAAGTCATTCCTTGGAGAACATCACACTCCCATGATGATGTGCAAGGGCAAACTTTCAAAACAAGGGAGATAGTTGTCTAAGTTTTCTACCTGTCCTATCCCCATCTAATTTTGAATCAGTCACTGAATTTACATGGATTTATTCTGGCTTCTGGACTTTGAGAGTGAAAAAAAATAACTTGAGGTATTTCCATGACCTTAAACAGGAACAATTTATTTGGTTACTCAGACACTTTCCAGAAGGATCTTGTAAATAGTATGCCCATGAAACACAATCAACAACAATATGGAGACACACTAATAGTTTCAAGTTGTAGCTTGTCCTCCTGGAAGGATGGTTATTTCCCAATTTCCTGGCTTTGGAGCTAACTTGAGATGGCCTTAACTCTGGTCTTAAACCAGCCCATTAATGATCATTAAATATATTAGTAGCTGAGAAGGAGAAAGTAAAGTTGGAACTGTTTAGCTGGTCTGTGTAGAGGCAAGAATCTGCAGAGAAAGGTCTTGTGTTGGGGAGAGGGAACACAATTCTTCCAGGAAACCGGTACACAAAAAAGACTCTTCTCATGCTCCAAATTCCCAACAGATTCAACCCCTTCCAGTCCAAAAACAAAAACCAGAAATTGATGGGAAATTCCCATCTCTGCAGGAGCATGAGACAATGTTCCTTGGGTGATGTGGCATCACCACAACCCTGCCCCTGTTCGTGTGTTTCTGCCTCAGGATCAGCCTTTTGCTATCCCAGTGTGAAATGTGCCAGAATAAGTGAGCTGCAAAATCTTTACTCAGCTTGGCGAATGAGTCCCAGCTGCTGCCTCTTTCCCCAATTCCTGCTGGGCTCGCATATTGAGCTGCTGGAACCAAGCAGTGTCCCTGACTGCTGCCTTTTGGCATTTCTTTCTTGCCATTCAGAATTTTTGCTTTTCTTTTCTTTTTGCAAGGTGTGCCAATTAATAATATAATACCACCACTCTGAAATAATGCATATGGGTGTTCACCTTTGTTTGTTTCTTTTTGGGGACTTTGCATCAAGAGAGCCAAAGGTTTTGCTCAGAGAAACCCCACTGGCTGAATTGCTCTGCATTTCGCAGATACCTGTTGCCCCAGATTTCCTGTTCAATTGCATTGAGTGTTTGTGTGTGCCAAGTCTTCCATGTGCTTTTAAATGATGGAATATATACAGCAAGCCTATGTAGGTCTGCTCAAACATAAGTCTTACTGAACTCAATGTAAACCTGCATGTGTGTGAGAGAAATGGGTGTTTTCCCTCCCCCCCCCTTTGCTTTCAATGTTGCTGGGTTGAACTGTTTGAAAATTTTGTTTCACTGTCACATTGTGAATATATATATATATATATATATATATATATATCCTTTCTTTCCTTGTCATGGTGTGAGTTAACACATATTCCTGGCTAAATTCTTCCTATTGGGCCACATGTTTCTCCCCCTTAAACCTGATTATGTAACCCAAACTCTCCCACAGTCATTGATTCTTATTTGCCCACTGCCTCAGTTTGCCTATGTGTGAAATGGGTTTCCTGGTCTCTTATCTCCCTGTAATTTAAATCTTCGAGAAGTGGGCTTGTCTATCAATGCCTTTCTCTGTGTTATGACATGCCCTGGATAAATTGGGATGTTTAAGACACTTTAAAAAGCATGACATGTTCCTGTCATGACCCTGACACAACCTTTAGAAATGTCATGACCCTGAGCTATATGCTTCATGTATGTTCATTACGCTCTGTGCATAACACCCACGCTCGGCTGCTAATCATAGACAAGTGTGAGACAATGGGTACGTTTATGCTTAAGCAGATGCAGGTATGGCAAGTTGCTAGCTTCACCGCACAAGTTTCCTGTTTGGCTTCAAAGCATATAGGTCAACTATTGGAAAACTTTTGACATTACTGTTTGAGAAGCCCCCATTCCCCCCATTCCCCCCTCCCTTGTCTTTTACACCTTCTCAGTAGCTGACATGTGCTTGCAATTGTAATACAAGTCTATGAGCTGAAAATAGAAAAGTACTGCGTGACGCGCCTGACTGATGACCCTCAAGTATAAGTATCCGCACCCCACTTGTAGCCGGGGCTGTTCCCCGCGCCTTTCAGTGGAGAGCAGTCGCAATGCATTGCTACCAATAAAAGCTTTGTGAGTTCACCACTTAGCGTGTCTGTACGTGATTGGTCAGCGGCCGGACACGGATCTTTGGGGTCCTTGGAGCCCCTTACCACATTCCTGTGTGTGAAATGGGTTTCTCCATTTCTCACCTCCCTTTCCTTTCAATAAGTAGGTTTGACACAAACTGCTTTCTCTATGTTATTCTGGAGAGATTTCTGGAAGGGGGTGAACCCCTTGGCTCTGCCTTCAGTTTTAAAACATTTTAAATGTTTTTAACCAATAGAAAATGTTTTAATCCAATAGAAAACGTTTTACTCAAATAGAAAACGTTTTAGATTGATTTAAAACATTTTCTATTGGTTTAAATGTTTTATATCTATATTGTGGATAGGCATTCTCTCTCTCTCTCTCTCTCTCTCTCTCTCTCTCATTTGCTTTCACTGGGGATCGGAGGGCCAGGGTGATATTTAACTCACAAGAGATGATATCACTCCAATAGAGAGCAAACAAAACCACACATGAGTTATTATTATTATTATTATTAATAATAATAATAATATTCTGCCTTTTTCCCAATACTGGGACTCAAGGTGGCTTACAAATTAAAACATGTACAGTTAAAAGAAATAGCGATATACAAAAATTAAAAACATAATTAAACATAGTACAATTTTAAAATATGTAAAACATTTTAAAATATTTTAAATACAAATAATTAAAAATCCCAACTATAAGCAGTACATCCCCAAAGGTATGAATTACTCCCCAAAGGCTTTCTGAAACAGAAAGGTTTTTGCCTGCCTCCGAAAGCACATCAAGGAGGGAGCCAGTCTAGCTTCCCTGGGAAGGGAGTTCCAGAGTCCCAGGGCAGCCACTGAGAAGTTGTTCCTGGAGGTAAGACAATGAAGATAATGAAACGGAGAGGCAATAATTCCCCCTCTTGCTCAGAATATGGGTGTCTATAAACACCTGCATATATCTATCCAGTACCATCGACTATGGTATCTTTCTGGACAGACTTACTGAGCTACATGCGGAAGGACTGTTTTGTGTTGTTTCTGCTCATACTTCAATGTCTGTATCCAGAAGGCGGCACTGGGGAATTGTTTAATGTTTGTTCCCCTTCTTTCCATTGATTTCAATAGAAGCAACTCAAGACTTATGCTTCCTGCAATGTTTGCTACTGTTCATCCAAATGGTATGGCATTTGCTACTTCATCAGGCCCTCATACCTGCCAAATTTGAGACAGATAGGATCAAAAGGAGGTTAGAAAGGAAACCATAAATGAAAACTGTAAACATATAAGAACAGAAAAAGGCCTGTGCTTCATCAAACCAAGGTCTATCTAATCCAGCATTGTGACCACGCAACAGCCAATCAGCTACCCATGTGAAACCCATAAGTTCGACAAGAGTGCAACAGCACCTTTCCTGCACATGTTCCTCAGCAACTAGTGTACATAGGTATCCTGCCTCTGATACTGGGTGTTGCATATAGCCATTGTGACTAGGGCTTGGGTACGGACCACCCACCCACCCACTTGGGAGGCTGATTCAGAGCTTCCAAATCAGCCCTGATCTGCCTTGGCCTGCTTCGGAACAGATCCACCCCACTCTGGATCTGGATGGCCACCATTTCCACAGGATTTCTTTTAGAATAATTTGAGAGACATATAGATGTAGATGTAGATATAATTTAGGGCAATAGAGAAGAAATATGACACACGTTTTCATTTATTTGTTTTTAAATGGTATTATGAACTATGGTGCATCCAGTGGTATGACTACACTGGACATTTACATCATCAGGCAGCACCACCACAGTAATCAGAACCCGAGGGGTGTAATGGTGTTTAAACGAGGTAGGAGAAATGGATGCTGCGTCTGGGGAAATTGCAAGTGGTGATTTATAAAGCTCTACAGTATGCATGCTCTGCTACGAAGGGCAAAAATTGCTCCAAAAAACTAATGTGAAACACAAAATGGCAACTGCAGTGAGTGTATCAATCTGCAGCACAGAGCAGCCATAGAGACTGATGGCTAGAGCTGCCCCACCTAGTTAGGCCTCTCTGTACTGGAAGATCTATACCCTAACCCCTTAAGCCATTAACCACAGCCCATTTATCAGACACGAGTCAGATGATCTTTCAGCCATGTCAGATGATCTTTTAGTAAGTCTAACCACAATGTGGTTAATGGGGCAGATGGTTAGGGAAAACAAGTGTTCAGACAACACCATTAATAGTGCTGCTGTAACTACACTAACCAGAAAAAGGTTAACGGCATGATTAAAGGTGTCATCTGAACAGGGCCTATAGCAAGTACACTGGAGTGGAGGCTGGGTTTGAGAGTTGTATGGCTACAAAAAGCTCAGGTTTTGGGCTAACACCAGAGATGCAAGCCTGAATGCTCTGGTACTAGAGGAACATAATAAAAAGAAGGCACATTATAGCAGGTCAGAATATTTGTTCGCCTGCTACCTGCTTCTTTTATCACTGTAGAGGAAGGCCTCTGGGGTTTGGGGAAGAATCAAGACTGACTTTTTCCATCCTCCCTCTTAAAACTCTCCCCTATTCCATTGCAACTGAACTGGAGATAAAGGCAAGCTGTTTGGAGCATGGAAGAGGAGCAAACTCCAAGGATCTTGGAATATAGTTCAATAATTTGTTTGGGTAAATAAGGGTAAAGCTGCAAGATTATGCACCCTTATCTGGGATTAAATCTCACTGAACTCAATGGGGCATATATCTGACAGTAGACATGGAGAGGTTTGTGATTGCTTTTACAGACCACAAACTTAAAAGAAAAGAAATTTCAGAGGAAGGAAGGAGAAGGATCTTTTCCTGAAATTGACTTTTAAGTGTAGTGCTTCAAACCAATTTCATCAAGAAACAAACCCACTGATTCCCACTTATTTTTAATCTGTGCTAGCGAAATAATAATAATAATAATAATAATAATAATAATAGATTGAAATTTGAAAATAAACATTATGCAATGTAATTTTCTCCCCACCCCACCTTCATACATACAACTATTGGCACTATCAGACCTAATATACAACTTTAGCAGAGAGAGGGAGGGGAGAGAGAGAGAGGTGATGGGTAGATACATTTTCAAAGAATGAGTCCAGTAAGAGTCAGTTCTGGTCAAACGTCACAAGGCAGTTTTCCCACCAAGATTTAAAAGAGAAATGTGTTCATTTATTTAATTTTCTTTTCACGTATATTACTCATCATCCATGGCTACATACATAACCCACTTAGGGTCATCATGGATTAACAGCACTCAGAAGGGAAATTGTGGGCAACTGGGAAACAGGAACCAAAGGTTTTGCAAGCAGAAGGAAGGTCACTTTTGCAAACATTTTCCTTATCCCCATACCAAACAGCAGCTCCGTGAAGCCCACGTTAGCCTATTCAGAAGGTTGGAGAGCATATAGGTCAGCATAAGCTATAATTGTGATCTGTAGTCAGAGGAAGAAATCACCCCAAACTAGACACTAACACTTCACAAGAGCAGAGTTGAGATGGGTGTGAGATGAAGCCAAAACAATCATTTTAGGATAGTTTTAAAAAGGTCATTTGATATTTTCCATACACCTGCTTGGATATCCTTGTTCCTGAAATTGTAAATGATGGGATTCAGTAAAGGTGGCAAAACTGTATAGAAAACAGCAGAGAGCAAGTCAATAGTTCTAGAGGAAAGTGATGTAGGCCTCATGTATGAAAACATACCTGTGCTTATAAATAAAGAAAAAACAGTCAAGTGGGGAATGCAGGTAGAGAAAGCTTTATATCTGCCGTTAATTGAGGGAATCTTCTGCACTGCAGAAAAGATGTAGCCATAAGAAACAAAGATTAATCCAGTAGAAATGGAGTCCACAGTGATCCCAGTGATAAAAACAATGAAATGGCTAACCTTTGTATCACTGCAGGAAATCTTTTGCAACTGAGGGATATCACAGAAATACTGGTCAATCATATTAAACCCACAGAAATTTAAACTAAAAGTGATACAAGTTTGTAACAATGCATCGATCAAGCTGATTAGCCAGGAAGCAGCTGCCAAGTGGAAGCATATATCTCTGTTCATGATCAGAATATATTGCAGAGGATGGCAGATGGCCACATAGCGGTCATAAGCCATGATAGTGAGCAAGGCAATCTCAGAACTTGCACAGGTGACAACTAAGAAAATCTGAGCAACACATCCGGCAAAAGAAATCGTTTTGTCATTTGTCAAAGAAGTGGCCAAGGATTTGGGGATAGTGGTTGAGATGTAACAAATATCAGTCAGTGATAAGTTGACCAAAAAGAAATACATGGGGGTGTGAAGATGGTGGTTGAGGGCCACAGCAATGATGATGAGAAAATTCCCCACTAGAGTTGTTAAGTATATGAAGAGAAACATCACAAAATGCCAAATCTGCCCATCACGGTCATCGGAAAATCCCATCAGAAGGAATCCTGTCACCGTGGATCGGTTGCCCATTTTATTTCTATGAATCATTCTGTAGAAGAGTGTTCATGATAAGGAATTAGTAGAGTTGACAAATATGATTTCAATGTTATAACCATCCACTTACTGCCAAATGAATAGGCTGGATTTTAATACAATGATGTGGCTAGCTTTCAGACAAAGCGGTGTGTCTCTGATTCCTTCCCCCACTTCCCCATTAACAAGCACAAGTTCACAAGGTGAATCATTTGAAAAATTCAGATTGTGTGGATATATTTTTTTATTCTCGGCTCGTCCAAATGAAACAACATAGATACTGAGAGGTATTCTTTTTTCTTAATGAATGGCAACTTTTTCTGCCTTACCTTAATTCCTGCCATAAGGTGTATTTCCAAAAGAATCACCCTGTAGAGAAGAATTGATGTTAGGCAATTAGTAGAGTCCAATCATATTGAGGAAATATTACAAATATCCACTTACTAACAAAATTCGGTGTTTTAATAAACGTTTGTGGCCCTGCTCAGTCAATGGTGGGTTCCTGGTTTCTTCACCCAATGTCCCTACAAACAGTTGTAGAAAGACTTGAAATCATCAGATAAAAGGAGGGGATGGCAGAAGAGTGAAGGTTGCCCAAGTCATTGGCAGTTGGGTGATGTGGATGGAATGGGATAAAGGAAGAGCTGGAATCAGGGATTCATTTGATGAATTCCTAATTGGTAGACATATTATTTATTCCTGACTCAGCCAAGTAAAATAATATAATAATACATCTGTATATATCTGCTAGAGCGCTGAGTTTTATGAATGAATGGCTCTTTATTCAAACTTCCCTGTTCTGGCTTTAATATTCCCAGTTGCTGAAGGTTGCTGTGGGCAGGAGGTTTGTTCATGAATCTGCTTGTTTAAGTACCTCAACATGTCTCATAATAAGTCCCTTGCCTCTGGTCAGCCTTTTTTGTTATGTACATCTGAATACTATATGAATTCTGTAGGACTTTTAAAATATTTCTTCGACATGCATAACTACCCCATTAGTATTAACAGCCATGCTGTCCGTAGACATGTATTTGCACATTAATAGGCTGACCATATGAAAAGGAGGACAGGGTTCATATAACTTTAACAGTTGTAGAGAAAAGGGAATTTCAGCCAGCGCCATTTGTATGCAATTTGTACCTGGTGAAATTCCTTCTTCATTACAACACTTAAAGCTGCAGGGGCCCTGCCCTCTTTTGTATCTGGTCACTCTAGTATAGTGCATGCAACTTTAATTGCTGTGATGAAGAGGTGATTTCACCAGGTACTAATTGCATACAAATGAAGCCAGCTGAAATTCCCTTTTCTCTGCAACTGTTAAAGTTACAAGAGCCCTGTCCTCCTTTTCATATGGTCAGCCTACACATTAATCTCTCAAAGGCTAGATCTACACTACTGCTTTATAGAAGTATTGAATTGCACTGATAACTGTTGGGGCACAACCACATTCCATATACCACATTCATACTGTTATCGCCTGCTTTTTATTCCACATCTGTAATGATTTGACACAAGGTGCAGAGCTGCCCAAAGGGAACCTTCCTCAAAAGGTTATGAGACAGATCATGCAAGATTGGAAGCAGACAACTGCAGCCAGATCATGGAGATCATGGCAGGATCTACACTACTGCTTTAAAATGGTTTAAAATGGTTTATAACAGTAGTTTAACTGTTGGGGCCCAGGACACACTCCATATAAACTTTTCAAAATGTTTTCAAAGTGCCGTATCCTGCTTCGTGTAGATCGGTTGTGTTCACACTTCCTCCATGATGTATGGTGAGATATACTAACAATCTGTGCAGGTATCCCAATTGCTCATACACGATTGATTGCAAGAAGGAGGAGAGGAGGAGGAGGAGGAGGAGGAGGAGGAGGAGGAAGAAGAAGAAGAAGAAGAAGAAGAAGAAGAAGAAGAAGAAGAAGAAGAAGAAGAGCAGCAGCAGCAAACTACAGAAATGAATGAAACAGGGCTGGAGAAAGTTGATATTTTTATCCTTTGAATGAGGTTTGAAAAAGGGATTGCTGCTTGGACATGTGGCACAGTTCCCTCTAGTAAACACAATTTGCATGTCAGTGTTTTATTTTTTCCACTACGGTGTCAAAAAAGGAAAACACACACACACACATACGCACACACGAAAACACTAAAAACTGTTTTGACCAGAGGCAGCAATGGTATATATAGATCTAGATATAGATATGAGTACAATATTGGAAGGAAGGCCTCTCTTAAATCATTTTCACCTGGCTAAAAATGTATTTTTTACCCTCAGCCCAGTGCACAAAAGGTTTACAGTAGGGTTTTTTCCCCCCGAAGGTGGGGGAAAGGGATTGAGGATCATAAGCCCTAACATGGTTTCATGGCAGATTATCAATTATTAGATAGTCTGAACTATTGGACATGAACATAGAGGATTCTACTTACCAGTCTCTTTTTCCCCTGTAAGATGAGAATGTCTGGCCCCCTCTACAAGACTTTGTTTGGCGCCTGGTTGTCCAATTATGCACATCTTCTCACAAGGGCATTTACGCCTAAATCTTGTAAACGACATGCGGTGAAGTGCATAACCGGCAGTATGAAACACGCTTTAAAGTGGTTGAAATGTGGAGAATCGCTCGTTTACATGGTCATAATGCACTTTAACTGCCGCGGAGAATTAAAACTCGCTATTTAATGCGCATTCGATAATGCACATAACCCGACAGATAAAGCACCTCAACCACTGATTTGCGCTCTGCTCTTGTAGAGGTAATTTTTTAAATGTGTCTTGAAAGAGCTTTAAATCATTCTTATAGAGGCACCCTCTGTCAATATATTTGAGTATGGACTTTTATAGAAAAGATGTGTGCTATCTGAAGAGGCAGAAAGAGGTTGCATCACCCCTCTTTTCTTTAATGTTTCAGGTAGTCATTCCTTGGAGAACATCACAGTCCCATGATGATGTGCAAGGCCTAATTTCAAAAACTAGTCACATAGATGTGCGACTTTCCTACCTCTCCTATCCCTCTGTGACTTTGAAGCCTTTTCCTTAACCCCAGAGAAGTAAAAGACGGTTACAGTGTTTCCAAGGGCTACTAATTGCTTTGCTATTGCCCAACGTGATAATCACCAGTTCATATTAAGTATGTAAGAATATGAAAGAACTGCTGGATTCAACCTGATCATTTGTGCTTCCTGGGAGGAACCAGGAAGTAGTTAGGGACCACACCCACTTCTAGCTTGAGGAGAGAGATCCACTGTCTGACAGTCCTCAGTAGAAAGACTTTGTTTGAATAAAACTGATAATGTGGTTGGGAAGGCGGAGACTGTGGGTGCAGTTCACCAATTTTGAAACAAAGTTCAGATACCGATTTCCAAATTTACATGAATTTATTCTGGCTACTGGACTTTGAGAGCAACAAAAAAAAAAAACCTGAGATATTCCCCCGTGAACTTAAGCATGAACAATTTATTTGGTTACACACAAACTTTCCAGAAGGATGTAGTGAATATTATGCCCATGAAAGACATCAACAAGGGGGCGTGGCCTAGCAAGACATGGAATAGGGTCGCAACTCTTTCGCTCTCCGATAGAAGCAGTGATTTAATTATAAATTCCCTATCCTAAAAGAGTGGATTGCTACTCAAAGCCTGCTATGGAGAGAGGGAAGCCTGCAAAATGAAATTGCAGCTGGAAGGAGATTTATGGCTTTATAACCGGCTCAACAGAAGGGAGGAGGACCGGACCGGCAGCGTTGATATACGTCTGTGAAGGTAAATAAAGGATTTAATTGTTGGCTGATTGAACAGACTGTAGAGAGGACAGAACAACAGCTAATATTCAGAAAAGTGACTTTTAAGCCTTTTTTTAAAGATTTGTTAGCTGCATAGCTGAGAGGAGGGGCGAAGTGTGTCCGGTGAGAGGAAACGAAACTCAACTCCGACAGCCTTGGAAGGCAATTAAGGAGAACAGTTAATGGATTTATAAATGACAAAAAGGCTGATTGGGAGACGGAGGAGCCAGAGGGAGTGATTGAGGTGAAGATTTATGAGAAAGAGACTTTTGATCCCTGGCTAGAAGTGGCTGTGTGCTTACCGGACAGGCTCGAAAGAGAGCGGCCAAGATTTGAGTGGGCGACTTATGAGCAAGAAGAAAATATCTTCTTGGAGTCGACCTACGGGAGATCGGCCGTCTGATAGGAGTTATAGATTGATTCGGACTGGCAATATGCCGGATAAAGCTTCTGAAAAGACAAAGAAGATCTCCCCCAGTCATGCCAGAAATACCAGCGTTAAGGCTGGAACTATGCCAGGTGCAATTCCTAAAACAACCACAGGGAGTCAGGCAGACCCAACAGATGAGCTGGCTCAGAAAATCCAAAAGATGCTGGATTTTGCCATGGTAAAGCAGGAAGAAAAAATGGAGCAGGCATTGGTGAAGCAAGAGGACAGACTAGCAAAAAGAATTACAGAGTCACAACAGCAGCTTTTGGCAGGCCTTCAACAGGTGGTGAAAGAGGTTGGAGTTTTGCAGGAAGAAACTGGAGAACTAAAGGTTCTATATAAGAAGCAAGAGGAGCAGCTGACGCAACAGGATTTACGGCTTATAGCGATGGAAGACCGGGACCGGAGAGCAAATATTCAGATAAGATCTTTTGGGGAGCAAGAAGGGGAGACCCTTAATAGCTTAAGAGAATTAATTTTGGCATGGGTCAAACAGCTAGAACCACAGGAAGATTGGGGAATGCAAGATATTGAGAGGGCCCATAGGGTGGGGTATAGAAAGACAGGAACGCTCCCAAGAGATATTATTGTGAAATTTGCTAACTACTACAAAAAAGAAAAATTAATGCAAGCAATTAGACGTCAAGGTCAGCCAATGCTTCAAGCAACACCAATCGAGGTTTTCCAGGATTTATGCCCCCAGACGGTGCAGTGGAGGAAGAGCGTTAGAATCTGTACAGGGGCATTGAAGATGAGATCGATCTCCTATAGCTGGGGATACCCAGTCTTTTTGAGATTTACGTGGAATGGGAAGCAACAAAGAATAACATCCTGTGAGCAAGGAGTGGAGCTATTGGAGAAGCTGGGCATAATGGATGCTACACTGGATGGAGGAGCGAAGCAAGATGAAGGCGCTGCAGGAGGGAGTAACGAATAGACTTGACATATATCGTAAGAGGGATAAGGGGAAAGAAGAGGCACGGAGGGGAGGGTAGACTTTATTCCGGAATGTTGGGCCGAGTTCCCCCCCCCCCCCAAGAGTTCTAAGATAATTGGGACCAATGCCCAGGAAGCTGGTGAGGAGGGGGGTGAAGATGGGGTGAATGTGGGGGGGAGGGTTAGGGAGGGGAGGGTAAGTGTTACACAGAGGGAGACCAACTTAAAGATTTGTGTGAAAGAGAGAGATGGAAAATAAATTGAGATTGGCTACATTGAATGTTAAAGGGCTAGGAATGGTAATTAAAAGAAAGAGGATTGAAATGTTAGTAAAGAATAAAAAAATAGATATAATTTTTTTGCAGGAAACTCATCAGGCCAAAGAGGGTGTTAATGAGCTTCGAATGAGGGATGTGGGCGTTTATGAGAAGTCATATGGAACCTCTAAATCGAGAGGGGTGGCAATAATAATTTCAAAGACATGTGGTATAAATATTCAAAGTGTAAAGAAAGATAAAAATGGAAGGTTTATTATTATGTTCTGCAAGTTGGGAGAAGAGGAATATGTATTAATGAATGTATATGCTCCAAATGGGAAACAAATGGATTTTTTTGACGAAGTATTTAATGTGTTGGGAGAGGTGGGTAAAAAGCATATTGTGATGGCAGGAGACTTTAATATGGTACTAGATAGAGGGAAAGATAGGGATAACATATTAAAATATATTAAGAGGGAGGGGAAGACGGAGTTAAGCAAATTAATGGAAGGGAAAGAATTAATGGATGCGTGGAGAGTATTAAGAGGGGAAGAAAGGAAATATACCTTCTACTCACCGAGATTTAAGAGTTATTCAAGGATTGATTACATTTTTGTATCAAAAAATATGTTACCCAAAATCATAGATTGTGACATTGGAGTTATTAAGGTCACTGACCACGCATTAATGATAATGGACATGGAAATCAAGAAAGACTATAGACAAGCGAAGAGATGGAGACTAGGGGTGTGCACGGACCCCCCGGATCGGATCGGGACCCGGATCGGGACCTCCAATTTTGTCCCGGACCGGTTCGGACAAAATCGGAGGCCCCCCGGACCGGATCGAGTCCGATCCCGACCCAAAAATCGTACATTTTTGGATCGGCCGCCATTTTTTTCCCCATAGACTTGCATTGCAATGCAAGTCTATGAGGAAAAAATGGCGGCGGGTGGGTAAGGGGGGGCCTAACTCCCTCCCCCCCCCGGGGCCGTCCGCTGTGGACGGCCCCGGCAGGTAAACCCCCTCCCCCGCGCTCCCTACCCCCCCTGGGGCCGCCCGCTTCCATCCGCTGGCGCCCGCGGGCACCAGCGGATAGAAGCGGACGGCTCCGGGGGGGGGGTAAGCCCCCTTCCCCGCCACTGCTTACCTTCTCGGCCCGTCCGGCGCCGGCGGCTACTACCAGCGGGCTCCGCGGCCTACTCTCGAGTAGCGCGCCGGGTGATGACATCACCCGGCGCGCCATCCTAGAGCAGGCCGCGGAGCCTGCTGGGAGTAGTAGGCGCCGGCGCCGGACGGGAGCCGCCGGGCCGGAAAGGTAAGGGCCCCCCTCCCCCCTCCCCCCGCCCCCTCCTCCCCTCCACGCACCCCCTCCTTACCTTTCCGGCCCGGCGGCTCCCGTCCGGCGCCGGCGCCTACTACTTCCAGCAGGCTCCGCGGCCTGCTCTAGAGTAGCGCGCCGGGTGATGACATCACCCGGCGCGCCATCCTAGAGCAGGCCGCGGAGCCTGCTGGGAGTAGTAGGCGCCGGCGCCGGACGGGAGCTGCCGGGCCAGAAAGGTAAGGGCCCCCCTCCCCCCTCCCCCCTCCCCCTCCTCCCCTCCACGCACCCCCTCCTTACCTTTCCGGCCCGGCGGCTCCCGTCCGGCGCCGGCGCCTACTACTTCCAGCAGGCTCCGCGGCCTGCTCTAGAGTAGCGCGCCGGGTGATGACATCACCCGGCGCGCCATCCTAGAGCAGGCCGCGGAGCCTGCTGGGAGTAGTAGGCGCCGGCGCCGGACGGGAGCCGCCGGGCCGGAAAGGTAAGGGCCCCCCTCCCCCCTCCCCCTCCTCCCCTCCACGCACCCCCTCCTTACCTTTCCGGCGCGGCGGCTCCCGTCCGGCGCCGGCGCCTACTACTTCCAGCAGGCTCCGCGGCCTGCTCTAGAGTAGCGCGCCGGGTGATGACATCACCCGGCGCGCCATCCTAGAGCAGGCCGCGGAGCCTGCTGGGAGTAGTAGGCGCCGGCGCCGGACGGGAGCCGCCGGGCCGGAAAGGTAAGGGCCCCCCTCCCCCCTCCCCCTCCTCCCCTCCACGCACCCCCTCCTTACCTTTCCGGCCCGGCGGCTCCCGTCCGGCGCCGGTGCCTACTACTTCCAGCAGGCTCCGCGGCCTGCTCTAGAGTAGCGCGCCGGGTGATGACATCACCCGGCGCGCCATCCTAGAGCAGGCCGCGGAGCCTGCTGGGAGTAGTAGGCGCCGGCGCCGGACGGGAGCCGCTGGGCCGGAAAGGTAAGGGCCCCCCTCCCCCCTCCCCCCGCCCCCTCCTCCCCTCCACGCACCCCCTCCTTACCTTTCCGGCCCGGCGGCTCCCGTCCGGCGCCGGCGCCTACTACTTCCAGCAGGCTCCGCGGCCTGCTCTAGAGTAGCGCGCCGGGTGATGACATCACCCGGCGCGCCATCCTAGAGCAGGCCGCGGAGCCTGCTGGGAGTAGTAGGCGCCGGCGCCGGACGGGAGCCGCCGGGCCAGAAAGGTAAGGGCCCCCCTCCCCCCTCCCCCCTCCCCCTCCTCCCCTCCACGCACCCCCTCCTTACCTTTCCGGCCCGGCGGCTCCCGTCCGGCGCCGGCGCCTACTACTTCCAGCAGGCTCCGCGGCCTGCTCTAGAGTAGCGCGCCGGGTGATGACATCACCCGGCGCGCCATCCTAGAGCAGGCCGCGGAGCCTGCTGGGAGTAGTAGGCGCCGGCGCCGGACGGGAGCCGCCGGGCCGGAAAGGTAAGGGCCCCCCTCCCCTCTCCCCCTCCTCCCCTCCACGCACCCCCTCCTTACCTTTCCGGCGCGGCGGCTCCCGTCCGGCGCCGGCGCCTACTACTTCCAGCAGGCTCCGCGGCCTGCTCTAGAGTAGCGCGCCGGGTGATGACATCACCCGGCGCGCCATCCTAGAGCAGGCCGCGGAGCCTGCTGGGAGTAGTAGGCGCCGGCGCCGGACGGGAGCCGCCGGGCCGGAAAGGTAAGGGCCCCCCTCCCCTCTCCCCCTCCTCCCCTCCACGCACCCCCTCCTTACCTTTCCGGCGCGGCGGCTCCCGTCCGGCGCCGGCGCCTACTACTTCCAGCAGGCTCCGCGGCCTGCTCTAGAGTAGCGCGCCGGGTGATGACATCACCCGGCGCGCCATCCTAGAGCAGGCCGCGGAGCCTGCTGGGAGTAGTAGGCGCCGGCGCCGGACGGGAGCCGCCGGGCCGGAAAGGTAAGGGCCCCCCTCCCCCCTCCCCCTCCTCCCCTCCACGCACCCCCTCCTTACCTTTCCGGCCCGGCGGCTCCCGTCCGGCGCCGGTGCCTACTACTTCCAGCAGGCTCCGCGGCCTGCTCTAGAGTAGCGCGCCGGGTGATGACATCACCCGGCGCGCCATCCTAGAGCAGGCCGCGGAGCCTGCTGGGAGTAGTAGGCGCCGGCGCCGGACGGGAGCCGCTGGGCCGGAAAGGTAAGGGCCCCCCTCCCCCCTCCCCCCGCCCCCTCCTCCCCTCCACGCACCCCCTCCTTACCTTCCCGCCCCGGTGGCTCCCGTCCGGCGCCGGCGCCTACTACTACCAGCAGGCTCCGCGGCCTGCTCTAGAGTAGCGCGCCGGGTGATGACATCACCCGGCGCGCCACCCTAGAGCAGGCCGCGGAGCCTGCTAGTAGTAGTAGGCGCCGGCGCCGGACGGGAGCCACCGGGCCGAGAAGGTAAGTGCCCCCCTCCTCCCCCCCCCCGCTGTCCACTTTCATCGGCGGGCGCCCGCTGGCGCCCGCCAATGGAAGCGGCGGTGGGCGCCAGTGGGCGCCCGCCGATCCGCCGATCCGCCGAACCGGTTCGGAGCTTTTTCGGACCGGTTCGGATTGGATCGGCCGATCCAGCTGCGGGATCGGAAATCGGATAATTTATCCGATTTCCCACTGGACCGGACTCGGATCGTGGATCGGGTCCGATCCAGTGCACATCCCTAATGGAGACTGGATGTAAGGTTGTTGAATCAAAAATACATAGTGGAGAAAATAAAGAAAGAAATGCAGGAAACGTGGGAGATTAATGAAAAAGAGAATAACCGGCAGGACATATTATGGGATACAATGAAAGCTGTGGTAAGAGGGATCTGTATTAGGGAAAGGTGCACTTTAAAAAAACAACAGGAAGCTCAAAATAAAAAGATTGAAGAGGAGGTAAGGAGCTTGGAAGAAAAGTTAAGGGAGACAAAAGATAAACGCCTAATTGCCCAAATTCAAGCTAAGAAAAAGGAATTAGAGAAAGAAGAACTAGAACAAGTCCAAAAAAATTTGTTATATTTAAAAAGAGATTTTTTTGAATATAGTAATAGAAATTCAAAGATGCTGGCTAGATCCACCCAGTTGGAAAAGGCTAAGAATATGATAGGGACAATAAGGGATAAGTCAGGGAATAGTTGTAACTTAATGAAAGATAAATTAAAAATATTTCAGGAATTTTATAGTGAATTATATACATCAGGTTCGGGACCACAAGATAAGGTATTGGAATATGTAGAGAGAAATTGGAAAATAAAATTGCAGAAGCAGGATAGGGATTACATGGAAGGTTTAGTTACCGAAAAAGAGATAGAGGGAGTTATTGATAAACTAAAAGGAGGGAAATCTCCGGGGACGGATGGTTTGGGGTCGGAATATTACAAGCTTTTTAAAGGAATTTTAATACCAAGATTAAAGAAATTATTTAATAGCATAATAGAAGTGGGGAAGACCCCGCCATCATGGGATCACTCCCTGATTATATTAATTCCGAAACCAGGTAAGGATCTAATGGATCCCGCATCATATAGACCAATTTCCTTAATAAATCAAGATTCAAAAATTTTTACAGCAGTAATGGTAAAAAGAATGGCTACATTTATCTTTAAATATATTAAAAAAGACCAGTGTGGATTTATTCCGGGTAGGCAAATGTCTAATTTAATGGGAAGAGTATTAAATATAATTAATATTATAAAAAAAAGGAATTTAAAAGCAGGCTTATTAGCATTGGATATATTCAAAGCCTTTGATTGCGTGGAATGGCCAGCACTTAAAATAATATTAAAAACATTTGGGTTTGGAGATAAATTTATGGGAGTGATGGATAAGTTGTATAAAAATAATAAGGCTGAAATAATGGTTAATGATGGGTTAACGCAACAGATTACACTAGCCCGAGGAACTAGGCAAGGATGTCCTCTTTCACCGATCTTATTTGCAATAGTAATAGAAATTTTGGCAAATGCAATAAGGGAAGATGAAAGAGTTAAGGGGATAGGAAGAAAGGAGAAGATTAAAATGAATATGTTTGCGGATGACACATTACTGACAGTAGAAGATCCCCTGGGGAGCGCAGAGGTGATTAAGAAGCATTTAAGAGAATTTGGAGAAATTACGGGATTAAAAGTAAATTGGGGGAAGTCAGAAATGATGTTATTTAATTATAATAAGGATGAGCTGGAAGAAGGTAAGGTTAAGTTGGGTCTTAGACTTAAAAATATAGTACGTTACTTAGGAATTAATATTGATAAAGATTTAGATAGGCTAGAGGAACTTAACTTGGTAGCTTTAAAAAAACAAGTAGGGGAGAAAGTAGAAGTATATAAGAAATTAAAACATTCTTGGTTTGGTAGAATAGCAATTATTAAAATGAAGATTTTACCTAAGATTAATTTTTTGTTTAGAATGTTACCAATTAAAATATCAGATGTAGAGTTGAAAAGTTGGCAAAATATGATTAATGCATATTGTAATGGGGATAAGAAACCTAGGATTAATAAAGGGCTATGGTATAAGGCTCAAAAGAAAGGAGGTTTAGGACTTCCAAATATTAAGTATTATTATATTGCTAATCAGTTAAGATATGTTATAAACTGTATTTTAGGGGAGGAAGATTTGGAGTGGTTAGAAACACAAGCTGGGGAAATAGACTATAAATTGAAAAATATATTTTTTAAAAAAATTCATAAGAGAGATTTAAAGGGACTGGACAACCCTTTGTTGGGAAATATAGCGGAGATCTGGGAGAAATTTAGGGGGAAGTTGATACCAGGAGATTCACCACTTGCCCCAGTGGTAGTAGTGGAGAATTTCCCAAGAGTATTAAAAGTGGAGATAGAAGCGAGATTGAAAGATCAGGAAATAATTAAGTTAAGGAAGTGGATGGAAAATATGAAGGATAATGACCAAATTAAAGAGGTATTAATAGGTCAAAAGCTGGTATGGTTTAAATGTATACAATTAGGGAAATGGACTCAGGAATGGAAACTGAAAAATAAAGAATGTAGAAATAATACAAGATTTGAAGATTTAATTGAGTCAAAAGGAAGGAAAGAAGAAAAGAAAACTAAGAAAGGGTTGACTAGTGAGATATATAAATTATTGATAGAGGAGGAATTTCAAGATTCACTTAAAGCAATAAAAAAGGTTTGGGAAGATGATGTAAAGGGAGAAATTAAGGAATATAACTGGGAGAGGTTGTGGAATGTAAGAATGTTAAAATTGTTATCGATCAGAATTAAGGAGAATTTTTATAAGATACTGTGGAGATGGTATCTAACACCTGTTAGATTTCACCAGATAGATAAAAAAATATCTAAAAACTGTTGGAGGGGATGCCAGGAGGTTGGAACCTATTTTCATATGTGGTGGAGCTGTGAACATGTACAAAAATTTTGGGAAAGGGTATTTAAAGAAATAAGTGAAATAATTGGAAGTAAAGTGGAATTAAACCCAAAGCTCGCTCTACTAGCAATATGGGATAGAGGGGAAGAGGATAAAAATAAGAGAGAATTGATAAACAACCTCCTGACACCTGTTAGATTAATGATTGCAAAAAAATGGAAAGGACAAGGAAGCTATACAATAGAAGAATGGTATAAAGAAATATGGGATATGGCTTTGAATGATATGCTAACTTGTAAAATGAAGTTAAAGAGGGGAATGTCCAGTAAAAATGACTTTGGGGAAATATGGAGTCCCCTTTTGGAATATGTATTAAGATCGGGGAAGGGACAAAAACCTTCAAAAGAGTCGATAAATTTCTGGATAGATGAAGAATGATTAAGAGGAGGTCTCATGGGATGGGGGTGCACGGGGGGGATTGTTGAGGATTATGTATGTATTTTATGTTGTTATTATGTTGAAATTAATAAAATTATTTCAAAAAAAAAAAACCAGTGTGAAAACTTTTCATACTGTAATTAATAAATATTGCAACAATAACAAAAAAAAAAGACATCAACAACTACATCTAGACACAAAAATAGTTTCAAGTTGTACCTTGTCCTCCTGTAAGGATGGTTATTTTCCAATTTCCTGACTTTGTAGAGTTTGAGCTAAGTTGAGAAAGCCTTAACTCTGGTCTTAACTCTGGTCACTTCATGATCATTAAACATTAATAGTGGCTGAGAAGAAGAAAGCAAAGATGGCACTGTTTAGCTGGTCTGTGTGGAGATAGGGACCTGCTGAGAAAGGTGTGGTGGTGGGGAGAGGGAACACAATCCTTCCAGGAAACCGATGCAGAAAAAGGACTCTCCTCATGCTCTGAATTCAACCCCCTTCCAGAACAAAAACAAAACCCAGAACTTGATGGGAGCTAGAAGCCCCACTGAGTTCAAGGATCAGAAGTAAAGTACACTAGTTAGAGCAGGAATGCTCTGTTAGCCTTGAGTTACGGGGAGTGAGAAAGGTCTGGGCAGAAAAAGCACTTCAGTTATTTCCAAGAAATACAAGCAGACATTCAACTGAGACATATGGTAGTCCCATCTCTGTATGACATGTTTGGACTGTCCCAGAGGAATATTTGCTTTTTCTCGACATGGGCTGGCAGGTCCCTGGGTTCTTCTGGGGGTGGGGAGCTCTTGTGCAGTGGTAAGAGTCATTCATACTTACATCAAAGTAAAAGCCAAGGAGTTCTGTGGGGCTTACAACACTAGTTTTAAAAAAGAAAAGAATGAATCAACATGTAGAAAACTCCAATCAGTTGTCCTTTTATGAGAATACATATGTGAGGAGTGGGCACCACTCTGATGCCCTCTTGATGTGTTGGACTGGAATTCCCATCATCGCTAGAAAGCATAGCCTATTAAAGTCCAGAATTAGGATGCAACAGACGCCATGTGAATTTAACAGGAGTTAAAGGAAATTATTGGCTTCGTTTAGCTTCTGATAGATTATATCAAGCATTCTGGAGTAGAGGGTGGGCTTTACACTAGGCTGACCATATAAAAAGGACGACAGGGCTCATGTAACTTTAACAGTTGCAGAGAAAAGGGAATTTCAGCTGGCGTAATTTGTATGCAATTAGTTCCTGGTGAAATTCCCTCTTCATCACAACTATTAAAGTTGCAGGCACTATACTAGAGTGACCAGATACAAAAAAGGGCAGGGTCCCTGCAGCTTTAACTGTTGTGATGAAGAAGGAATTTCACCAGGTACGAATTGCATACAAATGATGCCGGCTGAAATTCCCTTTTCTCTTACAGGGTTCATGTAAGTTAAAGTTACATGAACCCTGTCCTCCTTTTCATATGGTCAGCCTACTTTAGACCTGTATGGCAATAAGATGCTCAAGCCTTGGGCTAACACCAGAGACCCAAACCTGAATGTTGTGTTGCTATAATTATTATTATTTATTACATTTATATACCGCCCCATAGCCGAAGCTCTCTGGGCGGTTTACAAAAATTAAAATATTGAAAACATAAAAAAAAAGATCAGACTATTTGGTCATGTGCTATGTATTTTTATGTTTATTTTTCATCATTGTAGGGTAAGGTCTCTGGATGTTTGGAATGAATCAAGAGTGTCATTTTCCAGAAGCTCTCCCTTAAACTGTAGTGACTGAGCAGGAGCAAAAAGCAAGCTGGCAGGAGCCTGGAAGAGGAGCAAACTCCAAGGATCTAGGACTCCAGTTCTATAATGTGTTTAGCTACCTTGGAGCTGATCTACATGCTAGGTTTTTAATGTTTTATAAGGGTTATGAAAACTCTTTGGGCCACATAACGCACTCACTCCCTTTAACGTTGTATACCTGAGGTTTTTTAAAACTCACTTCAGCTATATACAACGGTTTCACTTTTAATAAATCGTTTTAAGTAAAATAATGTGTCCTTCCTTACCGTTTGTGATTCATGGGGGCAGTGCTTCGTTTACTGGTGCCCAAATGCTTAGCAGTTGATTGGTGGGGAAGAAAGCGGGGCTAAGGAGGAAGTGGGTGAGTGAACTACAACACCCACAATTCTTAGCCTTATACTCATTGAAAGCTAGGGGAACTAAGAAGGAAGTGGGTGACTGAACTACAATGCCCACAATGCCTTGCCCTAAACTCAGTGTAAAAACGAAACAGAAAGAGACGGGGCAGAAGAGTGTGTGACTGCACACACCCCTTTAAAGACTGAAGAATTTTTCTCCTGTAATGTGAGTACTCAGTAATGTGGCCTAAGACATTTTAGAACGCATTTAAAATGTTCCAAGGGACTATGTAGATAGGCTCTAAGAGTAAGGCTGTAATCTTATGCACCACAAAAAAGGGAAGGCTACAGTTGTACTTATAAACAATGGAGTGCCAAAGCACACAACCGCATCAATAGAAAACAATGCAAGCTTATCTCACTATGCAGTAGTTGTACAACACCCAGTCAAAAGACTGAAATAGTTTTTACTTTTTAACAAATAATTAACATAGTTTTTTAGAATAACAGTTTACATCTTTTTATAACATGTCATACAACGCAAGTCTAGAAGTCATATGTGACTGCTAGCACATGGCCTCACTGGTCCCAATATTTAGAGTAGAAATTAGGATTCACCTGCTGCTATCACAACCAGTCAAATAATAGGACAATAGGCAAAACATGAGTTTTAAACATACCAAGTTTTTAGTGCACATTCATGAATATACTGGGTAATAGCACCCCACATCAATTTACATCAAATAATAATACAGCAAATTATCTATACAAATAATGTCCCTCTAATTATCCATTGTTGACAGGAATCCAGATAAGTCCCGTTTCGAGAATGTCACTTCATCAGATATGGTAGGTTTTTTTTACATCTGTTGAAGGATAAACAGAAGTATAGAGAAAACACATTCACTGTCCCAAACTATGTATTCACAAACCCAGATACATCATCACGTATCATAAAATAACAAGTCACCGCCAAGTAAGAGCAACAACTGTGGCAGTAGAAAAGAGAAAGCAAGTCTCTTAATTGTACAGGGGGAAAGCCCTCCGTACAACTCCTACATAGTGAGATAAACTTGTATTGTTTTCTATTGATGTGGTTGTGTGCTTTGTAATCTTATGCAAACTTATCTGGGATTAAGGGCAGATCTACACCAAGCAGGATATAACAGTATGAAAGGCATTTGAAAATGGTATATGGAATGTGTCATAGGCCCCAAGAGTTGTCAGTGTAGTTCAATACTGTTATAAAGCAGTATTGAACTGCAATACTGCTTTATAACAATACTGTAGTGTAGATCCTGCCTACATCCCATTGAACTCAATAGGGGTTGTATCTGGCAGGAGACATGAAGAGGTTTGTGATAGCTTTTACATACCACATACTCTAATAACAAAAAGAAAGTAAACAAAGGGCAGGGGAAGGAAGGAGAAGGATGTGTTCCTGAAATGGCCTTCAAAGTGTACGTTGTACAGAGCCTAATGCTTCAAACTGATTTCTTTAAGAGAAAAAAAGCACTGATCTTTAGTTTTAATCTGCAGTAGGGGAAAATAATAATAAAATATGAATACAATTTGAAATTAAAACCTTGTTTATTCTCTCCCAACCCCCAATTTATATACTTCAGCAGTTATCATAACAAATGTAGAACTTTAGCAGAGAGAGAAAGAGAGAGAGAGATTTTCCAAGTATGAGTCTAGTACAAGTCAGTTCTGGTCAAAAGTCAAAAAGGAGTCGTCACACCAAAATTTAAAAGAGAATGGTGCTCGCTCCTTCCTTCCTTCCTTCCTTCCTTCCTTCCTTCCTTTCTTTTAACAGATATAATCCATCCCACCTGGTTACATTCATAACCTATTTAGGGTTGTTGTGGACTCAGGCCCTTTCCACACCACAGGGCCTCCTGGGATGCAGGGGGGAGTATACCGGGATTTCCTGCTTCCAGGATCATCACCCAGTAAACACATGCCAGCACGACATCCTGGAAGGCAAGAGGAACATTACAGGTGCCATTTTTTTAAAAAAATGCTGGAGATAGAGTGCAATTGCACTCAACCGACAACAGTGAGTGAAAAGAAAAAGAAACAACCCAAACCTGCTCCCCCATGGGCATGGACTTCCCGTGCACAGCTCCATGCCCGTTCCAGAGCTCCGCTAGTCTAGGCTGACCATATGAAAAGGAGGACAGGGTTCATGTAACTTTAACAGTTGTAGAGAAAAGGGAATTTCAGCCAGTGTCATTTGTATGCAATTAGTTCCTGGTGAAATTCCCTCTTCATCACAACTGTTAAAATTGCAGGGACCCTGCCTTCTTTTGTATATGGTCACTCTAGTATAGTGCATGCACCTTTAACTGTTGTGATGAAGAGGGAAATTCACTAGGAACTAATTGCATACAAATGACACTGGCTGAAATTCCCTTTTCTCTACAATTGTTAAAGGTACATGAGCCCTCTCCTCCTTTTCATATGGTCAGCCTACGCTAGTCGCGGGAAGGCAGGATGTGCCAGGAGCAACACCCCCACCACCCATGGTCCTCGGAACAGTCTCGGAACCATGGGAAAAATCAGGAAAGTGGAGGGGTCATCCCTGCCAGCCCCCGGGATCCCCTGGGCATCAATTCAATGCACAGGGACAACCCAGGGATGACCCTGGGAAAAATGACCCTGATGTAGACGTGGCCTAATGACACTCCTTGAAGATCTGAACAAAGTTCTTTGCACAAGAAGGCACATGTGCAAAGGTTTTTCTTATCACAACACCAAACTGCAGCTCCTTGCAATCCACAACAGCCTTCCAGAGGGCTGGAGAGCACACAGGACAGTGTGAGTAATAGTTGCAAGTTGAGCTGAAGTCAGAGGGGGAAATCACCAAAAATGGTGCACAAAAAACATGCACAAGCAGAGTTGAGATACATGTGAGATGGAGCCAAAGCAATCATCTTCAGATACTTTTAAAAAGGTACTTTGATATTTTCCATACACCTGCTTGGATATCCTTGTTCCTGAAGCTATAAATGATGGGATTCAGTAGTGGTTGCAAAACTGTATACAAAACAGCAGAGAGCAAGAAGACAGTCAAGTGGGGAATGCAAGTGGACAGAGCTTTATATCTGCTCTGAACTGATGGAATCCTCAGCAGAGCAGAGAAGATGTAGCCATAAGAAACAAAGATTAATCCAGTACAAAAGGAGCCCACAGTGATCCCAATGATAAGAACAAGCAATTTGCTAACTTTTGTATCACTGCAAGAAATCTTTTGCAACTGAGGGACATCACAGAAATACTGGCCAATCATATTAGACCAACAGAAATTTAAACTAAAAGTGATACAAGTGTGTAACACTGAATGAATCAGGCAGCTTAGCCAGGAAGCAGCTGCCAAGTGGAAGCATGCATCTCTGTTCATGATCAGAATATAATGCAGAGGATGGCAGATGGCCACATAACAGTCATAAGCCATGATAGTGAGCAAGGCAAGCTCAGACCCTGCAAATGCGATAATTAAGAAAACCTGGGCAACACACCCTGCAGAAGAAATCGTTCTGTCATTTGTCAAAGAAGTGGCCAAGGATTTGGGGATAGTGGTTGAGATGAAGCAAATGTCTGACAGTGATAAATTGACCAAAAAGAAGTACATGGGTATGTGAAGATGTTTATCTAGGGTCACAGCAATGATTATGAGAAAATTCCCCATTAAGGTTGTTAAGTATATGAAGAGAAATGTTGCAAAATGCCATATCTGCCCATCACGGTCATCGGAAAATCCCGCCAGAAGGAATTCTGTTACCATGGATTGGTTGTCCAGTTCATGTCTTTGAATCATTCTGTAGAAAAGTATTGATGATAAGCAATTAGTAGAGCAGACAAACATGAGTTCAATATTATACCAATCTGCTACTGCCAAGCCACAAAAGGTCTGGATTCTACTAAAATATTGTGGCTAGATTTTAGTCAAAGCAGTGTGTCTCTGAGTCCTTCCCCCACTTCCCCATTAACAAGCACAAGTTTACAAGAAGTGAAATCCCCAGCCCAGTTGGGCAGGGGATGATATTTGCGGGTGGGGGGGCAAAGAGTCGTGGGGGATGCTCCTGATTGGAGCATCCGGATGGTGCCACTGGGCGTGGTGAGGACGAGCGGCTTAAATTGCTGCCTAACGGTCCAGCCCGCCCTCTTCGGGTCAGCGCAGCTTCAAGGACGGCGAGGACAGCGGGGAGCAGTGCGAGCCGAACACCCCCTTTTCATTTATGAGGCTCACTGTGGCTAGGGACCTACCGGCAACGCCAGGCAGCGGGAACTCTTCGGGGCAATCTGCCCCCAGGTTGAAGGGGTGGCCCAGCTGGCCCCCTCCCCCCTCCCCTTCCTGAGCAAAAGAAAGGCACAGATGCGCCCAATTAAAGGGATTATCCCCCTGGTTTATCAGCCTGCCGGCGGCTGCGAGCGGGCAAGATCATACCCACTTGTAGGCAGGCGGGACGCGCTCAGCTGGACCACTCCCTGGTTAGCGCGGGCTTAGCGGCTGCCGGTCCGGGCTCGGGCTGTGCGCGCGCTGCGTTTCCCGCTCACACCTTCGGAGCGAGGGTCATCCGGCAGTAAGCCCTGTTTGGGCCGCCCCCGGCTGATTGCAAAGCAGTTGGAGAGAGCTGAAAGGAAGGGCTATCAGGGAGGCGGACAGGCGAGTAGTGAAGGCCGATTGGCGGGGGGGGGAGAACCTCAATTTGTGATCGCCTGGCTCTGACTTCTGTGGAGCCCGGGCGAGGGGTTTGGACCCATGCGCCTTCACACGGTGTGTGTGTGTGTGTGTGGGGGGGTGGGGGTTATTTCCCCTAACAGGCCTGGGCTTCAACTTCTTTCCAGGGACAGGTGGCGACGGGCTGCACCCTTACAATTAGGGGGGGGCACGGTTTCACCTCAGGCTGCGAACTGGCCTGAGCAGCCGCTCTGATACACCGGGTAGTTGGGCAGGGCCTCGTGCCTTTTTTGCGTTTGCGGGGGGAAGAAGCGTTTCATGTTATTTCTTGAGCCACTGGGTGGTGTTGTGCTATTTCTTTCTGCGCAAGTAATTCCCTAGTTTGGCCATCGGGTGGTGCCATTGCACCATTTTATTCTGTATTCACAAGTGATTCCTTAGTTTTGCCGCCAGGTGGTGCCTTTGCACTACTTCATTCCTGTATCCACAAGTAATTCCCCAGTTGGCCATCGTGGGCACCATTGCACTGTTTTATGGTCATTTATAACTAATTCTTTCAGTTTAGTCATTATTAGGCAACATGTCATCTCGGAAGGGACTTGGTGGAAGGAAGGGCAAAGGGAAAGCCACGCGTCCTCTGGCAAAACGGCTTAGTGTTCGGAGCAATTCTTCCTCCAACGAGGACGTTAACCCCGAATTGGCAGTGATTTTGGCACAGCTGCAATCGCTGGAGGAGGGGAGGGGCATTATACCTAGCACGACAGCTCAGGCTCAGACGGTTTTATTGACCACCCCACAGTGGCAGACCAGGCAACAAAAGTTAGAAAGTTTGTTGTCATCTATCACTCCAGATTGGATGTTGTCGAAGCTTCCTCCAGCCAGTCGACCGACAGGCAGGTTTCCGCAGTGGTGTCGCAGGGCGTCCAGGCGACGGATGGTCAGCAAGCACGACCTTTGGTGCTACCTCAGTCTGCAGTCCCGAACATTCCATCTCAGGGACCAGGTGAGCGGTTATTGAACACCTTATATTCCCCGGTGCAGACTATGGGTGCCTTCCCTCCTTGGGGATGGTGCCCATGGATGCCTGGGATGGCATACTCGACACCACACTTGGGCGGTTCTGTGGTAGGGATACCGCAGGTGAACATTCCGTCTCCATCCACTATGGGGGAGAGCGGACCGATACCGGCACGAAGCGATAGGGGTAGCTCAGACACTGCATCATCGCACCTTACTAACCTGGGTCCGTTGGCAGTCGGTCACATTAGTACGGTAAGTGACACTAGGGCGACGTCTGAGGCATTGGTGGACACTTCAGTTCAAACACAGGTCAACCCGAGTTCCGAAATAGGGGCTGTCACAGTGGGGGGGGGGGGCTCAGCTGTGCAGGTGCCAGCTGTTGTGGCAGCTTGTGCAGAGCTGTGACAGGGACCCCTTAGCAGGAGCGGAGCGGTCAGCAATTCCCACCGGGAGCACAGCGGCTCCTCTGGGTTATCACTTCTTACCGGCCACAAGGGACAAGATCCTAAAAGGGGAGTTTATAGATATTTTTTCCTTATTATTTCGGGAACCAGAGAACGTGGACAAAGACAGGACGGCAGAGAGGGAAGCGGAGAAGCTACGGAAGAAGAGGGTAGCCAGGACCTGCAACAATTGGTTACCAGGTTTCTTAACATATATGGGCGTTTTGCAACAACGCTTCCCTACAAAAGGATACATACTCACTAAATACCTCGATATAATTTATCGGGCATATAGGGAATATGAGGGCGGGGCCTGGTTGGCCTATGATGAATCGTTCCGTAGAAGGGCCGCCTTTGACCGCACTCTGCAGTGGGATATTAAGGACAATGACCTGTGGCTACAATATATGATGCCTGCCAAACCGGGTCAGGGGGACCGGGCGGATAGCGGTCACCTTTTGGAGAAGCCTCAACCCGCCACCACCCTGAGTGGGTCGGCGGGGCGGGGGGTTCAACCCCGCCTGCCCTGTTGGGAATTCAACTCCCAGGGGCTTTGCACAAGATCCCCCTGCAAATATAGGCATGAGTGCCTTGTTTGTGGCGGCATCCACCCAGCGCATAGCTGCCTGTCCGGCAAGAGGGGAAGGGGCACCTTTCGGGGAGGATCCAATTTCAAGAAACCAGGGGGTCCCGGGGGACAACAGCCACCTCCCAAAGGGCCCCAGTCCAATTAGGCTTGTACCTCTTAGGCGATTGTTGGCACGTTACCCGCTTAGGGAGGATGCAGGGTATTTAGATGCTGGTTTTACTGTTGGTTTTAGGATTCCGTATGAAGGATTAAGGTTTGCTTCCATAGCAAAAAATAAGAAGTCCATACAGGCTATGGAAGCCGTGGTGCAGGAAAAAAATTGTGAAAGAAGTGAGTTCGGGGAGAGTACTGGGCCCCTTTGATAAACCGCCTATACCCAACTTGCGCGTGTCTCCTCTGGGCATAGTACCAAAGAAGGCACCTGGGGAGTACAGGTTAATTCATAACCTGTCCTTCCCCAGGGGAGCGTCCATGAATGATGCCATTCCAGAGCATTTATGCTCTGTTAGATATGCTTCATTCGATTCAGCAGTAGCGCTAGTTCGCAAGAGTAGAGCAGGCGCGCTGATGGGCAAATGCGACATAAAATCTGCGTTTCGCATATTGCCCATCAATCCCTGTGACTTCGACCTGTTAGGATTTTGTTTTAAGGATCAATTTTACATAGATAGGGCATTACCCATGGGATGCTCCATTTCGTGTGCCATGTTCGAGAGGTTCAGTTCATTTTTGGAATGGGCGTTGCGAGACAGGACTGGACTCAAGGACATGGCTCACTATTTGGATGATTTTTTACTCATTGGTCCAGGGGGGATCTGATCAATGCCACTTCCTGATGCAGCAGTTTCAGGAGCTGGCACACGAATTGGGGGTCCCTTTGGCACATGAGAAGACGGAAGGCCCTGTTACTACCCTACGTTACCTCAGAATCGAATTGGATTCCGTGGCACAGTGCAGCAGATTGCCCCAGGACAAGTTGCAGACACTTCTCCGGAAGCTACAGGTATTGATTGGCTCACACAAAGCGACACTGTTCCAATTACAGGAGATAGTGGGGTATTTAAACTTTGCCTGCCGTGTTATAGCACCGGGGAGAGCCTTTATCAGGCGCTCGTGCACAGCCATGCAGGGCCTTCGCTCATCGCATCACAGAGTCCGTGTGTCGACCCAGATGCGGCAAGATCTGATTACTTGGGTTTCATTTTTACATAAGTATAATGGGGTGTCCTTTTGGCGATGTGACCTGCTTCTCGAAGCTGAGATGCAGGTCCATTCCGATGCCTCCGGCACTCTGGGTTTCGGAGGAATTTGGCGGGATAGGTGGTGCGCTGAGAGATGGCCTTCTGATTGGTTAACTAACGGCATCTGCAGAGATTTAACATTCTTAGAGTTTTTTCCCATTTGTGTGGCAACACACATATGGGTGACAGAAATGGCCAACTCAGTTGTTCACTTTTGGTGCGACAATCAGGCTACGGTACAGGTCATCAATACCTTGACCTCACGCAGCCCCAGGGTGATGGGGCTAGTCAGGGCATTTACATTGCATTGTTTGTCCCATAATATTTGGTTCCAGGAACTGGCTCCGTGGGCGCAGCCACTGCCGGAAACGATGCCAGCAGCGCTCTGGGAAATTGGAGGGTCGACATAGAGCAGGCCATGTGGCAGTCTGTGGCGCCTGCCACCAGGGCGGTCTATGCCAAGACAGGTAGGCAGTTTCAGGAATTCCTGTCCACCTACAATTTGCGTGAGCATTGGCCTATCCCGGTCGACCAGATTTTGCAATTCTGTGCGGTGTTGCGCAGGTCTGGGTTAGCGGCTCGCACCATTGGGGGTAAGATAGCTGCATTATCTTTTCTGGCCAAGATCCGTGGAGTGGCGGATTCTACCACGGATGAGAGAATTAAACCTACCATCAAGGGTTGGTCTAGGATGACACCTAGGGCTCCGGATACGAGGATTCCAGTATCTCCTGAAATTCTACAGGGACTAAGGGTGACCTGGGTTGAGCTTTGTTCTTCCCATTATGAAGCTCTGCTGTTTCATGCGGCCGCTTTGACAGCGTTCTTCGGGGCCCTTAGGATTTCGGAATTGGTAGCAGCATCAAAAACTGATACCACGGGCAGAGCACTGCAGTATGGGGATGTAACCTTCTCTGAATCGGGTGTCTCTATTAGGTTAAGATATTCCAAAATGGATCAAGGGGGAAAAGGGGTGGACATTGCCTTTTTTCCTGCACCTATGGCAGAAATATGCCCAGTATGAACGCTGAGGTCATTCCTTGGGAGAAGGGGGAGTGATGTGGGATTCCTTTTTTGTCATATTGGCGGATCCCCACTGACCAAGTTTCAATTCTGGTCGGTGACAAAGTGGGCTTTGAGGAACTTGGGTCTCCTAGCGGATCTGTTTGGGACTCATTCCTTCCGGATAGGTGCAGCATCAACGGCGGCCAGCGCTGGTTTCTCTCCCACACAGATACAAGCCGTGGGGAGATGGCATTCCTCTGCCTTCAAGTCGTACATTAGAAAATTTCCTGCGAAGTAAGCAGTCTGGTGGGGTTGCTGACATACTCATGTTTAATTGTAGATACCTGGAGAAGGCAGACCCCAGTGAACGTGATCATATGCGGACACAGCATGGTCTTTTGGGCCGGACGGCGAGCGTCTTCCTCCAGCTTTGGAACTCAGCTGGGGCTGAGTCAATGCGTGTCCATTCTATGGCTGGGCAGACGGGGCATGCGGTGGGAGCGTCTCCTGCCCACCTTATTCCATCAGCGTGCCAGCTGTCTCCCCCCCCCCCACACAAATACTTATCATCCATTTGGGGGGGAACGATTTGGGCTTGCTTAGAGGCAAGGCCCTGATTTTGCAAGCTATGGCCAATTTTGAGATCATTCGGCAGCGTTGGCCCGGCGTGCTGATCATGTGGTCATGTTTGCTGCCCAGGCTTGCCTGGAGAGAGGGTAGCGACCCTCTGGCATTGGAGTGTGCCCACAGGAAAGTTAACTCTGAAGTGTTTAAGGAGTTATCCAAACATGGGGATGACAGTATTCAACATCCTGACATTGTGCGTTCCCGGAGGGAGCTGTATCGTCTGGATGGTGTACATCTTTCGGACTGCGGTAATGATTTATTTTTAGCAGATCTGCAGAAGGGTTTGAGGGAAGTAATAGAGGCCAGGTTGGGGGGGGAGTGACTAATCAAGTGGCTGGTCAGTCCCCATGGTGGTCGGTGCGGGCATCCTTAGGAGTGTTTTCAAATGGTGAACATTCTCAGGAACCGTTGAGGTAAAGAGGCCCACATCTGGGAGCCCCGCGGCACCAGATCATGGGAATGATGCCCGATCCTGTCCTGGTGCAGTGCCACCCTGCAGGTGCATGAGTTGCTGTTCCTTGGGTAACTCAGCAATCCCCAATGCCCAACCCCTGAGTGGTGCAGCACCGCCTTAGCACACCTGGCAGCTGGGAAAGCTTTGTCCCTGCAGGAGAATGAGGCTCTCTTGCTTGTGCATTGTGGCTTCACCAACACCCTGCCCCACGCTGATGCAGTACTGTGGCTGGGAAAGCCTGTCTCTGCAAGCACATCAGGCACTCTTCCTTGGGTGATATGGAATAACTGATGCCCTGCCTCTTGCTCATGCAGAGCGGCCTCAGCATGCCCGGCAGCTGAGAAAGCCTCATCCAAGCAGGCACCACTGGGGTGGGAGGCTGCATGATGTGGCCTTTGAGCTGAGCTCTGCTGAGCAGTTCCCAGCCTCCCCTGCCTGCCATTAATGGAGCTGCCTTTGCAGGCAGATGTGTGAGCTGTCCACTTGCCCCATGTGCTTCATTGGAGAGGCTTATATCTGACAGCAGATATGGAGAGGTCTGTGATTACTTTTACAGACCACAAACTTAAAAAGAAAAGAAATTTCAGAGAAAGGAAGGGGAAGGATCTTTTCCTAAAATGGATTTAAAAGTGTAATGTTTCAAACCATTTTCATCAAGAAAAAAACAACTGCTTCCCCCATATTTTTAATCTGCACTAGGTAAAATAATAATAATAATAATAGATTGAAATTTGAAACGAATACCTTATGTGATATAATTTTCTCCCCACCCCACCTTATGTACAACTTTTCACACTTCAATAATTATAAGAAATAATGAACAACTTTAGCAGACAGAGTGGGGGGAGACAGAAAGGAGAGAGATGACAGATAGATAGAGTTTCAAAGAATGAGTCAAGTAAGAGTCAGTTCTGGTCAAATGTCACAAGGCAGTTTTCCCACCAAAATTTACAGAGAAGGGTGTTTCTTTATTTAATTTTATTTTCACAGACATAATCCATTACCCATGGCTACATACAAACCCACTTAGGGCCATCATAGATTAATAACATTCATTGGACATTGAAGAAGGGGAATTGTGGGCAACTGGGAACCAGGAACCAAAGGTTTGGGGAGCAGAGGGCCACTTTTGAAAATATCTTCCGTATCCCCACACCAAACTGCAGATCCAAACAGTCCACAAAAGCTTCTCCAGAAGGTTGGAGAGCATATTTTATTAATTGCACCACTTTCATCCTGCCCTTTAGACAAAAAAAGGCTCTCCGGAAGGTTGGAGAACATACAGGACAGAGTGAGCTATAACTGCGGGTTGAGCAGTACTGAGAAGGAAACATCACCCAAAACTAGACACTAAAACCTCACGAAAGCAGAGTTGAGATGGGTGTGCGATGAAGTCAAAACAATCATCTTAAGATTTTTTAAAAAATATATTTTGATACTTTCCATATACCTGCTTGGATATCTTTGTTCCTGAAGTTGTAAATGATGGGATTCAGTAATGGCGGCAAAACTGTATAGAAAACAGCAGAGAGCAAGTCAATAGTTCTAGAGGAAAGTGCTGTTGGTCTCATGTATGAAAACATACATGTGATCATAAATAAAGAAAAGACAATCAAGTGAGGAGTGCAGGTAGAGAAAGCTTTATATCTGCCTTGAACTGAGGGAATCTTCTGCACTGCAGAAAATATGTAGCCATATGAAACAAAGATGAACCCAACACAAAATGAGTCCACAATGGTCCCAGACATGTAAATGATTAACCGGCTAACTTTTGTATCAGTGCAAGAAATCTTTTGCAACTGAGGGACATCACAGAAATACTGGCCAATCATATTAGACCCACAGAAATTTAAACTAAAAGTGATACAAGTGTGTAACACTGAATGAATCAGGCAGCTTAGCCAGGAAGCAGCTGCCATTTGGATGCATGCATCTCTACTCATGATCAGAATATATTGCAGAGGATGGCAGATGGCCACATAACGGTCATAAGCCATGATAGTGAGCATGGCAAGCTCGGATCCTACAAATGTGAAAACCAATAAAACCTGGGCAACACACCCTGCAAAAGAAATCGTTCTGTCATTTGTCATTGAAGTGGCTAAGGATTTGGGGATAGTGGTTGAGATGTAACAAATATCTGTCAGTGATAGGTTGACCAAAAAGAAATACATGGGTGTGTGAAGTTGGTGGTCTAGGGTCACAGCAATGATGATGAGAAAATTCCCCATTAAGGTTGTTAAGTATATGAAGAGAAACGTTGCAAAATGCCAAATCTGCCCATCACGGTCATCGGAAAATCCCGCCAGAAGGAATTCTGTCACCATGGATTGGTTGTCCAGTTTATGTCTTTGAATCATTCTGAAGAAAAGTGTTGATGATAAGCAATTAGTAGAACAGACAAACATGAGTTCAATATTATACCAATCTGCTACTGCCAAGCCACAAAAGGTCTGGATTTTAATAAAATATTGTGGCTAGAGTTTAGTCAAAGCGGTGTCTCTGAGTCCTTCCCCCACTTCCCCATTAACAAGCACAAGTTCACAAGGTGAATCATTTGAAGGACTTGCAATGTGTGGATATATTCTTTTATCCTTGCCTCAACCAAATGAAACAAAGTCATCTTAAACACTCAAACTCATTGAGGTAAGTTTTATTCATGAATAGCATCTTGTTCAGCCTTGCCCTAATTCTGTCCACCATGTATATTTCCAATTACCAAACAAATAATCTTGTAGAGAATAATTGATGTTAGGCAATTAGTAGATGGAGGAAATATAATGAAGATCAACCTTTAAAATTCAAAGAAGTGCAGTTTTAAGAATGTTTTGTGGCCCTTTTCAGTCAATAGTGGGTTTCTGGTTTCTTCCCCATTTCCCTGCTAAAAGTTGTAAAAGCACCTGAAATGATCAGATACAGGCAGGGGATGAGAGAAGGAGGCAGATTGACAAGGTTACTGGAAAAGAAT